>OU015491.1:38130353-38272853 GCA_907164885.2 Dolomedes plantarius
TCATGGTTACAATAGGAACATAAGCATCGAGATCTGAAGCCTTGTAGAATAAAAATCCCTGAAACTACAGTCCGTAGGCCTGACATTGTAAATGAGCTTTCACACGCAAAAAAAGGTCATTTACTCATATATTGTCATTATTTGTCCCTACTTGGGCGAACGAAACGAACACATATCGTTTCTGAAGAGATATTACAAGTAATACACTCCAAACTGTATTTCTTTCCTCTACATTATTTCGGGGACAAGAAAGATAGGGGAGAAGGTACAGATGGGGAATATTACATGTAATATCTTATCATAAATACAGAGGTTTTTCTTCATTTCCTCTTGTAGTAATTACTGACTATGCACGAATAAAACATACTCTACTTGTATGCTCATAGACGAGCATACAGGCATATTCGTGCAGTTTAAGGCAAATGGGAAGGTGAATCAATAGTACACACACACACACAAACACACACACACACACACACACACACATATATATATATATACGCCTGTGTGTGTAGAGAGAGAGTGAAAGGGAGAGGTCGAACATTTATATTTTTTTGACATTTAATGTACTAATTTTTCATTAACCTTTTCCCTATGGGGTGGGATAGCATGTATTCCAAGAATATGGGCCCAAGAATTAATATATATATATATGTGTGTGTGTGTGTGTGTGTGTGTAAGTAAGTAAGTAAGTAAATAATTTGTATTTTTTCTGTCTTGGTTTGTACTTTATAAAGCCTCTAATCAACTCTATGTTTTCTTCTTTCCTTCAAGGTTTAGCATTGAAAATGGAATCAACTACAGTAGATCAAGCATTAAAATATTTAATATTGATGATATTGATTTTCTGTTCAAAGCGATCTCTCTTCAATATAATCTAGTACACAGAACTCTTACTGACATCACACATTTTAGCTTTGTATATGCATAACATGCATTAAACATCAGGAAAAATTCGCAATGCTTCATTCACTGTGGAGAGTCTATAATCAAATGCATTACATTATTCGATCAATACACCTTCAATACTCCTTAACTCTCATAACGCATTCCCTGCGTTGCTTCTGGGATATTCCGGGAGCTTCGAGGTTGTCAGTGATATCTCGGTGCGATATCTCGGAGTTTCAAAGAAGGTGTTATTGAATTAATGCACAAGCATTCCTTAAGCGGAGCGTACCATGTTAGACAGAGGGCGGTCTTTTCACACCTTCATTGATGCTGACCATGCTGATTGAGATCTGCTTGTCAGTTAAGCATGGAATATTGCACATCATTCCCTTTTCAATCAACGGCCGCAGGTCATGTTTATAGAATTTTTTGACAGCACGATCAAGTTTTGATAAAATGGATGATCTTTATCAGCATGACACTGATTCTCCAAAGTTAATATTTATTGATTGGTATCTAATGTACATAAACTGTTAACAACCCCTTTGATAAATGACACTTGTAAAATCCCTTTAAAATCAATTATGATTCTAAAGCGCTTGGCTCGCTGAGCTTGCATACCGCAGTATTTCAAGCATAGCTTAGCAGCCATGCTTGCAATACGGCTGAGAAAAGCAAGCTTGCGAAATGAAGTCTTCTTTAAAGATTTGTTATCGTAAAAAAGTTTTCAAATAGGAATCAATATAAGACGTGAAAACGTAATCCAGCAAAATGAAAACAGGGTCAACAACTGAAAAAAACTGCCATTTGTTAATTAATAAAGTTCACTTAAGTAAGTAAAACATAATTCATTACAACTGCGGCAAAATTTGTGGATCAACATATATAATGCCTAAAATTTAATCTTATAAAATGCACATTTTCCCCCACACACGCATATATATATATATATATATATATATATATATATATATATATATATATATATATAATATTATAATATTATTATATATATATAGTGTATGTGTTTGTGTACGCGTGTGTGAATTTTATATCTTGAAAATACTCAAGAAACAAAATGAAGCATTAGATTGTATCCGAAGCTACACGATAAATTGTAAAAAAATTTAAGTTTTTTTTATGTATAATCCCAAAGTGTAAAATATGAAATAAATAAAAATATATTGTACATAAGTTTACGGGTTTCTTTTCTTAAACATCATTTTGTTAAAAAAAAAATCCCAAGAAAGCATTCCTTGGGAATTTTCTTACCTGCAGTGTTTTTTAAACTCTCTGTCACCCCAAAACAAAGATCCAAAAGTCTGCCAAGCATAGATTTTGGGACAATAAAACAACAACAACAAAGAGTGGCCACGAAAATTCCAAATTTGTATTGGTCTTTAAAAAAGGGTTTGTTTTTCGTAATATGTGTATATTTATTCGCTTGCAAACGTCGAACAAAATTCTAGGGGGGGGGGAAGAATCATTCAATGGAAGTCCATTATATGAAGGGACTATACTTTGTAATATTTTCCCATATTCAAGGGCTTAAATGAAATCCAGGGCAAGTAATTAAAACGTATCTTATCAGGGTACTCATCAGTAGTGAAATATTAATTACAGATTTTTAAACTATAAGCTAGATGTTGCCAATTAAAACCTGGGTATTTTTCTGTACAATAATAAGTTATTTGGATGTAATAACGGTAATTAATGTTATTAATCAAAGTATAATATAATTAAAACTTCATCAAATTAAGGAAGCACATTTTTCAAGTGGATCAAACATTCTTATGGCCGAACTGTTCCATGTATTTGTTCTCTGTCCCCACGGGGATTCATATTTTACTTGCAAAGCTCTCCTAATAACGGTAGCCGTGTTAAAAGGACACGTGTCGCTCTGTAATTACTTTTAATTGTACTCTAATTCAAATGCAATATATTCCCCCTAAAATGCGGCCTTCCGATCAGAAGGGAATGCCAGGGCACTTAAAGGTCGTGACGAGCCTAAATTTATTCTGGGATCCCCCTTGGGACGTTTTCTGTGGCATATCACTGTCCCCCATCAGCTTGGGCATTGAGGGGAAAAAAAGAACTACTGCTTCAAAATGCCACCTCTACCTGTCATCAGCTCCTCCTCGTATGGTAATTAATCGTATTGTGGGCTTACCATTTTTAGAAGAATATCTGACAAACTTTACCTGCTTTCGTAGAAACTTGAAAATGATCATTCCGTATTTTTTTCTAAGGGAGTGTCAAATATAATTTTCCTGTTCCAACATTTGAAAATGTATGGTGATTTAAATGATTCACATTTGAATAAATAGTTTTCACCCAACTTCCTTGACGGTTGTATGAAGAGAGTATTGCAAAGATTACCTTATAATTAAACATATTCCTTCCTTTTAAGAAGACAGAAAAATTTGTACAGTTTCCGATAATGACAGAACGGGGGGGGGGACGAATAAATGTTTTTATCAGGCAAGTACTGACTCACTTCCGTAAGAAAACGACTTTTTTCTTTGCAGATAAAGATATATAAAATATACGCTATGATGGCAACTAAATAGCCAAGTCGAATTTCAAAGTCAATACCACAAAAGGTCAGGAACAGGGTAAAATAATACATAGACATTTGACTTTTTGATTTTTCTCTATAAACATAGCTATTACCACAAATGGCCGTGAGAAAGATAACTTTTTTTGTCATCTAAAGAAATAAAAAGGAAAATAAGGCATTATAAATTGTAAATTCATATTATCCGAGGTCAAGTGTTTCCACTTATTTTTACGATTACCTCTCTAAAATTAGATCTCCCGATACAACAATTATGAAAGTTTTCATCTTTTTTATTTCTAATGCAGCAGGCACTTGTTCGGAGGACATTCGCCCATACATACTGCGATTTCACTATTTCATTATGGGAGCCCCATATAGATAAAGAAACACTAGTCCCTATGAATGGCAGCTCAGGAACGTTCATAAATTACCGGGATTCAAACCTGAGTCCACTGAGTTGAAATTTGCGACATTAGACAATATACAATTTTATATCACTTAAGGCTGCTATGTACTAACCCCATTGGAATCGCTCACCTCAATGTTAACCTATGCAGAAAATTTGTCCACGGATTGCCGACTTGGATTCAAAGATTTTTTTTTAAAATTGTACTCCGTCATAGAGAAAGAAATTTTACATTTGTGTACATTTTTCGTTTTTTTTTAAATGCAATTAATATTTTAAAATTTAAATTATTCGGAGAAAAATCTGGTGTAGTGTGTTTTAAACGCTCATAAATTCCTTCGGTGGACGAAATTTATAAAATGAATCCTGTAGCGCTTTGCAGAAAAGTTCACGCTATCTGACAATACCAATTTTATTTGATTATCAGCATTTATGTACCTGTAAATAGTTGACAAAAATATATTTTAAATAAAAGATTTTGGGGCAGCGCTTAACCCCCCTATATAGAGAGAGCCATTACAATCCCTCAAAATGTCAATCCTAAGGGGGGGGGGAATTCTTGAACTGTCAACTGGACTCCTCCCACCACAAGAGTCTGCAAGAAGAGGAAAAGGGAAATACGATTTTTTTTCTTAGTACATAGCAGCCTTAAAATACGATGACGTCAACTCGGAAATCAAACCCATAACTTTCTGCTTTCCAAACAGATATACAGTAAGGCTTGAGAAATTATTGATAATTTGGATGGAAGATCTCCAACACAATCGCATACCGATAAGTCTTTCTCTGATACATCCGAAAGCATTAAGAATTATTGAAGATTTAAAGCACAAATGCAGTGACGATGTCGATGATGGTAAATTCCGACTAAAGAGCTTTCTACATACGCGAAATTTTCTGGAACGAATTAACCACAAAAGTCTAGGACTTACTGTACTAATCATAACATCATTACTCCATGTCTTAACAGATAAGCTCATTGCTCCACCTGAGAGGCAGAAAAGGTGGGAAAGAGGCTAAACAGCGACCTCTGTTTCCTTCGGCGGCAGAAGAGAGTCGTTCTAACTGCTCCTTGGCCCAAGCAACTTAGAGCTGATTTATGTCTCTTCACTCCGATGTTCGAGTTAATTCATGTCCTGGTAGAGGTGCATTCCTTTATTTATAAACTCTTTATTTGCATAATTATTCTTAAACTTGAGTTCAACTTCGTTTCTTCATATCGCTTCTAAGTATTAAGGTTATGGTACTTTTGTGAAAACTTTGCTGTAAATCTGAATGGGAAAAAAAACAATATAAATGGTTTAGTAGCTAAAAAGTAACGCGATACTTTACGGGCATTGGCGAAATAATAAAAAAAATGTGTTTTCCTTTCTTTGCCTACTAAGCAAAGAAATTCTTGAGAATCTACATCATTATTAGGCAGACATCATGGAGTCTTAAACGTGTAGAAGCAAAAATATGAAAGTATATAAGAATTTCATGTTTTCAGAATTCGTATTTAGTTCTTTTTCGAATAATGGAATACGTAAAAGAATCAGTAACTTCGGTGATAATTTTAGATTTGTGTTACAAAGTCACAGAAGATTAACAGCATAAAAGTAGAAGTATTAGTTTCATGGATATCGTTGGGTTAAGTTTTAAGTATTCATGAGATACTTATCTAGTTGCGCTTACAACGCAATATTATGCCAACAATAAACATAATACAATAAAGGATATTATTGTCCCTATACAAAACGATTATACTTATTCGTACATTGCAACGAGAGATAAGAATTTTAAAATTTTTATATATAAAACAGTTCCGTAAGTGACTGACTGACTGACTGATAACGCACAGACCAAACCGCTTGACCTAAAGGACAGCAATTTTGCATGGCGATTATTCTTATAGTGGAGGGATGTACTAAGAAAGATTTTTGAAAAATTCTTCTTAGATTTTTTAAAATTAAATTTTTAAGCTGTTTTTGTACCATTCTCTGAATTTTGTATTTAAAATAATAATCTGAGGGTTATAAAATTTATATCACGAGAAAGATCATAAAAATTCCATCAAAATGAAATCTTTTTCGAATCTTTACCTCCATTTTCTGATTTTTGGTGAATTTTTAAAGATTAATTTTTGAATTTAATTTATTAAATGTGGATCACGTTGTTTCTTTTCTTTTTGTGATACTGTAAATTAATTTTGCGTCACTTGCATAACAACGAAATAAATTGACAATTTTTTTTTCTCTCTCTAATGCGGCAGACGATTGGACATTATCCAAAAAAAATATAAAAATACAGTAAAAGAAATGTTCCTCAAACTGTACTATATTAACTGTACTATAGTAAATATAGTACTGTATATTCTTTAGTATGTTCTATTAGATTTAATTTCAATAATTTCTTCTACATAATTTTGTCTATAAAAATGTCCGTTACGATTTTTTTATAAATATATGTTTTTTTTTTTGGCATTAACTGCATACATTGACCGTTGTATGTAATTTGAATGTACTCCGTAGCAAAGCATGGGTATTCAGCTAGTAAATATCATAAAAATGGAAACGTTAACTAATTCTCCGTTTGATTTATAAGGATCCGAAAAAAAGAGCAAAGGCAGTTGAAAGAATTAATTTCTTCATGGTTAATACAAAATAATTGATTTCCTTTCTTTAAAATGTGTGCTCAACTCAAAGAGATTTTGCTCTCTACTTCTTTATCAGTTCCCCTGATATTCAAACGTGGTATTTAATCAACCGACTGATTCAAACTTAATAAAATTACTATTATATTAGCCAGTGAGAAAAAAAGATATAAAATTGAAAGCAATAGTTAACATATAAAAATTTTTTACCTTAAGGTTTTGAATATTTAAAAGATGCTAATCCTCATATACATATGTACAATTTTGTGAATCTAACAGTATTTCTATCAGCATAAGCATTATAAAGTTAGAAATATCAATTAACTAGTTGAAGTACCCGGCGATGAACGGGATTTTAAGAATGTTTGTTAACCTAAATCAATTTAAAAATTAACACAGTATAAATAACATAGAAAAAATATATGTGAAATGTTATACACATCATAGAATTTTCACAGCCTTTCATCATTGTAGCACTAAAATCTGAAAAGTAAAAATGTCAAATTTACTTAGCCGTGCTTCGCCCGTCTAGCCGGTCTTTTTAGGGACCCGCTCCCTTCAGCAATCATTGTCAGAGAATGGAAATACTAAAAAACAACGAATAAGGGTATTTAAATTTTGTGGATAAGCATCCCACGTCCTGCAAACAGTCGCAAGCAGAAGAGCAATTCTCCTCCCCCCTCCCGGCGTTGGCCGGGATTTTAAGAATGTTTGTTAACCAAAATAAATTTAAAAACTAAACACAGTATAAATTACATAGAAAAAAAACATGTGAAAATTAATAAAGAAATTAAAATCTGCCCAATTACCATTAAAATAAAGGACAGAATCCTCATTCTTTTAAACTAGAAGGTAACCCGTCATTTTGACATCATAATACTAATAATGACGTCATAATGGAAAAAGTATATGAAAGTTAAAAAATATCCCGAATTATCTAACAATATTGCATTTAATCCACACCTTGTAAAAGCAAACCCTTTCATTATTTTTTTATTTATTTAGTTTTTCATGCGATTGGAGTAGTAGACCACCATCCAGTTTTTTACAGCTCACTACGCGATATGAATACTTGAGCTACTTGATTCATTCACATTCAAGTTTGTTTATTTTCAGAATTCATCGCAAAAGTAAACAGATTTTTAAAAGGTGTTAAATATACAGCTAAAAGCATCCAATTTTTTTTAGTTCTGAATGTTTTATAGAAAATTAGGCTGAACAAACGTGATTTGATGGAGAAGATATTAGTTTTTAGGGAAGAAAAAATTCTAATCCACATCTGAAATTGAAATTAAGCCTAACCGGCTGTTTGTTTACTGAGGGCTTCAATTGAAAGATGAGTACAGCCCGGAAGTGTTATACAGAGACAACGGCTATTATATATATATATAATTACTGAATGTCGTTCAACTCATAAATATTTTTTTTCGAACAAACTTTATATTATGAAAATACGGAAATCGTCAGCTTGACTGAATTTAACTAAAAAAAAACGAAAGAAGCTGACACTTGTATTAAGCAATCCGTGGAATATAAAATGGTAAGTTATTTTAAAATAGCATTTTATCATTGACTTTTAGTTTTGGGGTATTCAAAAGATGCTAATCTCGATGCACTTTCTGCACAATGCATTTGAAGTAGATTATCGTAAGTGCTCCTTCGATCGCTCAGTATAATGTTCCATAACCAGCAATTTATTTATAGTGAGGGACTATGAATAAGATGCAAATTGGCTGAAAAATTCCTGCGTTATGGTTTTATTTAGAGCTGAGGTAGCAATGGTGGCTTCTTTCCTTTTAATGGCCCCTAACTATGCCTTTCTTACAATACTTGTGATGGGGAAAAAAAAAAAGCGGTGGGGGATAGATTAGAAGTTTGGGTGTGTCCGCTATTTCCCATGTAAGCATTGTGAAAATGCTTGTTCCCCGAGCAGGCGAGACAAAAATAACAAAATATAGACGCATTATATGCTATTAAATCTGCCTTGGGCTGGAACAGCAAGGAAAATGTTGTGAAAAATGCTTATAAACATGTAATTACTTAAGTGATCTACCCTTTTAGGTAGAAGGACGTAATAATGAATAAATAAATAAATAATTTTTTTAAAAAAAGGGAAGGAAGGGTGAGAGAAAGGAGTGAATTTAAGAGGCGTAATTGAGTAATTTGCCACAGTTTATGATTTTATCAATGGAAAATAACCTGTAATTTTTTCGAGAAAAAAAATAGTCCTTTGTGTGCGATGCCTTTGCGTTGCATGGGAGAAGTAACGCGTACCCGAATGAAAAGTTATTATACGTTTGGCTGTAAATATAACTCTTTTCTTTATGAAATTAAGGATATCAAGAAAATCTAAGCCTCTCTTAATGCCTCCAAAAATTTTTCCACGCATACCCCGTATATGAAAGACCATATATCTTAAAAGGTTATCCTTTAGGGTAACAATATTCCATAGAAGTACAAAAATCTACTGGGAAGATATGGTTTGCGATCTGATACGGTTATGCTTTAAACCCTATCAGATTTACGCAATGGAATCCATGCATTTGTATTACATATATATCACACTTAAACTGGTAAAAACACTGCATGAAAACATAATCATGCTTCTGTAGTCTCGCAGAACTAGGACACGTTTTAGGAGTATTTTTTTAAAGTTTCACGTTGATGATTAATGAAGATCATGACTTAGATATATGGTGTATATGATTTAGTGCATTTGTTTCGAATTCCCGAACGTTATAAAGGTAATAAATCTTACATAGAACCAAAATCTTTTGTAGCAAGCTCCATTATTTCAGGTATCAAGCTCAGAAAATTCTAGTGTTCTTAAAATCACGCGAGTGATTAAATAAAAAAGACTACCACTTTTCAGTACAATAACATCTCCATGATGATGATTTTGACCTAGTCAGGACAATCTGGAGAACAGAAGGTACCCATAGTTAGGCTTACCCAGTCTTGAAGAAAGACAAGAATTGAATAATAACTTAAGGTAATTATCTGCATATATATATATATATATATGTGTGTGTGTGTGTGTGTGTGTGTGTGTGTGTGTGTGTGTGTAAGTAATATGTAGAAGTGAAATGGTATAATTCCCCACGGTGTGTGGCCAATAACGAATGTATTATAAAGGATGCAGAGGCAGGGGTAAATACAGGCTTGTAAACCATTAAAAAATAGAAGAATAGCTGTCGGTGTGGCCAGTGATAGCGATCTGAAGTCTAAATTTTACAAGATGGATGGTCGTTATTTTATGGCCCACAATAAAAACGTCAGATGAGAAGGGTCAAAGTTGTTTTGCAAAATAAAATTATGGTGGGGGAGGTACTTTATAGACTATGGACAGAGACGACAGAGGCGGTTTAATAAAGAACCAATTGGGGCAGGAACCAATGAAAGAAAAATAGCCTACTGCCCAACGAAACTGAGGGGTGGGTCAGAATGGCCCCCCTGTAAACGGACAACAGCTCCGCTAAGGACGGAAGGAATTGGAGAAGAAGGAGACGGATCTTAGACTTGGTTCCCCAGAGTTAGATGTTAGAGACTCTCGTCTGCCCCAGAGTCTTGGAGAAGTGCGAATATCCCGCCAAGGTGCTCCTATTCTGGAGATGATTCTGGGTCCCGGTCGCCGATGCTACCATCATCGCTGCATACATCAGCTATAGTAAGTGCCTCCCCAATAGACTCTAAAAATCATCTTTGACAATATTGTTTGCCTCTGCTTCTGGGTTCTCAATGTTAAAATTGTTAATATGAAATGGATTGTTATATTAATAGCTATGACAATTTAATTGAAATTTGTGCATTGTCAAATAAATGTATGTTTAAGGTCAATGCTTTGTCTTCCTTGCTTGTTCCAACCCATGCATGCATCCATTGTTTTAAGGTAATTTAAACCCTACATAATACAATAAGAAACAGAAACCCGATGCCAGGACAAGGGAAAGTGAGAAGTATTTTTATAGGAGTGACAAAAATTTGCCAAAATACAGCAAAATGAAAATGCTAGGAAAAATAGTTTTTTTTTAAATATCATTTCAATATGAATACTTATTTTTACGAAAAAGAATTGTGCACATCAGTGATCTACAAAGTACTTATACATTCAGTGAAGAACTTATATATTCAGGCATTCGAAACTAAGAAGTATCTTTGCTGTTTTTTAATTATTTATTTCACAAAACTGCAGGGAAAAGAATATGCTTTAAGGCCGACCTTAAATTAACATTTTTCTAAGTAAATGAATGCAATTGGAGACAGGAAATGAAGTTAACCTCTGTGAGAAGAAAGTTTTTAACCGCAGCGATAAAATCGAATAATTTAAAAGGAGTTCAGAAAAGGTTATCTAAGACGACATCAAAATTCATTTAGAACACATTTTCATGGCTTCTGTTTAAACAAGTTACGCCTCTTGTAAAACCAAAGATGCTAACCGTTATAAATCATTGAAATCAAGCCTGGTACATTTTGCGTCAAAGTAAGAAATTTCCTTTCACAGATACGATACACAGGAAGTTAATTAGCCCCATCATCATTTGTTGTCATTAACTGTTCAGGAAGCGTGTTATTACAACGTTAAAGAAAAACCTATACTCCTGTGGTTAAAATTCTGCAGTTGGTAGATTTCAGTGTGCGATTCGCGACCCCCACATTAGAAAAGCGTTGTGGTTGACAGTTTTCCCGTTTTAGATCATGTTGAGATGGAGTCACTTATTCATAATGGCGCCGCTACGTTAAAAGTAAACATTATGAGTGCTATTATATCTTTACACGCGCACTCATACAAACCCATTCGTCAAATTTTTAATAGCAACATATGAAGAAATTCCAAATACATCTTTTCGTAATTACGACTTCTAATAGGTTTTTCACGAAACAAATGTAAATAATAATAAAGAGAAATATTAAGAGTTTTTCTATGCGGAAATTTGTGCTGCAGAACACAAACGGGACCGGACCGCCAAAAAGGAAGATTATATGTTACTGTGGTAACCTACCAAATTGTGTCAACGGAATGACCAATACGGAATGACCCTATGACCAATGGGGGAGTGGTCTTTTCCGCTGCTTAATAAATGATTATTGCATTATTCATGCATTATTTGTGCATTAAGAAAAAAAGGCTTTGAAATCGGTGTGATGGATGTTTGCTGCTAATTAAAATATATTATGTACAGGGCATTATATACATATATATATATACATATATATATATATATATATATATATATATATATATATATATATATATATATATATATATATAAAATCTTTGAAACGCACAAATAATGCATGAATAATTATTTATTAAGAAAGTTCCGAAAAAAAAAAACCGCATCGAAATAAAAATCCACGAATGACCTTAAGGCCCTTTTGAGTGGGGTAATGCTTTCCAATTTTGGCACTCGGAAGCGAAATTTTACCAAAACGGTCCCGATTCGAGACCGCAGCCGAAATTTGTTTCTATTTATATAGTTCTATACTTAACCGTCTATTATGATGATATCAATAGCTGTTTGATGCTTGAACCCGAATAAAAATGCAAGAAACTTGGAGAATTTCAATGTTTCACAAATATATTGACTTCAGACAAAATAAACCCCGCAATTCAGCAACTAAAAGACCCATCATCATCCCTCGTGTTGTAACATCGGGCATGAAAAAATTTCCCGATCGCAATATATTATGCACAGGCACTTGTTGAAATTTGACTTTAATTCAATAATATTCACCCTGAGGATGTCTCAGAATGCAGATAAAGAGCACTGAAGATTTTTCAGAAAGTGTCATCAGATCAAACTGATCTAACCCAAAGTTAAATCAAATCTGACTCTCAAAATAATGCCAGGTTACCTTACATTTATAGATTTGTATAATGAGATTTTTAATTTTCTATCCTCTCTCAGCAAATACCGCTTCTAGTAGGTTCTTGGTCACACCAACCGTTACTTATGTTTAGTGCCGAAGTTTGTTGTCTGAGTCGCCAAGTTCGGCAGGCTTCAAATAGTTGCTCAACTGCCAAGGCATCTTGTCATACATGTATATTCATTACACAGTATGTTTGCTTTCCCGTGACAATGATACTATTGCTAGGAAACTAGCATCTAGAGGACTTGCAATAATGTATATTAATTCTGATACTTGAATATTAAATTAGAAGAACTATATTTAAAAGTAATTTTGTTAAAGGCCCTATTGCAACTAAACTTCTTATATTTTTGTTCTAAAATAGATTTTTTTCCAATACCACATTTGATTTTCAGTTGTGATTCCATTCCATTATTTAGCAATAATAATTGCAAGATAATGCATAAAAAATCGCCATTCCCAGAGTGTAAATATTTAAAAATAAAGATAAAAATAAATTAAATTAGAGATAAGAAAATAAATTAAGAGATATAAATAAATTTTAATGTAAACCAAAAATAAAATAAATGATTAAAATGCTAAGCAATTTTTTTTTAAATCAATAAAATAATGTGAAAGAAAGCTAACATACAGATGATTTTAACTTTTTCCTTTTTTATTTATTTTTGGCTATCTTGACCTTAGAACGTGCAAATGCTAACAATAACATTAAGCTGAAATTTTGTTGCAATATCAAAGTTTTCGTATGCGGTGATATTACAGAAAACTCTGATAATTTTACAAGCACACACTTCATTAAAAAAAACTTTCTTCCGAAAGGGTACAGCACACCCACTGAAAATCTGCAAAACAAAATGGAACATTTTAATGTCTGTACTGTTTTTTTAAACCATTAAAATAATTTTAATAAATGATTAAAATGCTAAACAATTTTAAAAAGTCAATAAAATAATATGAAAGAAAGCTAACAAACAGATGATTTTAACTTTTTAATTTTTAATTTTTACTTTTTACTTTCTAGACTTTAGAATGTGCAAAAGCTAACAATAATATTAGGCTGAAATTTTGTTACAATATCAAAGTTTTCGTATGCGGTGATATTACAGAAAACTCTGATAATTTTACAAGCACACACTTCATTAAAAAAAACTTTCTTCCGAAAGGGTACAGCACACCCACTGAAAATCTGCAAAACAAAATGGAACATTTTAATGTCTGTACTGTTTTTTTAAACCATTAAAATAATTTTAATAAATGGTTAAAATGCTAAACAATTTTAAAAAGTCAATAAAATAATATGAAAGAAAGCTAACAAACAGATGATTTTAACTTTTTAATTTTTAATTTTTACTTTTTACTTTCTAGACTTTAGAATGTGCAAAAGCTAACAATAATATTAGGCTGAAATTTTGTTGCAATATCAAAGTTTTCGTATGCGGTGATATTACAGAAAACTCTGATAATTTTACAAGCACACACTTCATTAAAAAAAAACTTTCTTCCGAAAGGGTACAGCACACCCACTGAAAATCTGCAAAACAAAATGGAACATTTTAATGTCTGTACTGTTTTTTTAAACCATTAAAATAATTTTAATAAATGATTAAAATGCTAAACAATTTTAAAAAGTCAATAAAATAATATGAAAGAAAGCTAACAAACAGATGATTTTAACTTTTTAATTTTTAATTTTTACTTTTTACTTTCTAGACTTTAGAATGTGCAAAAGCTAACAATAATATTAGGCTGAAATTTTGTTGCAATATCAAAGTTTTCGTATCTGGTCATATTACAAAAAACCCTAATAATTTTACAAGCACACACTTAAAAAAAAAAAAAAACTTTCTTCCGAAAGGGTAAAGCACACGCACTGAAAATTTGTAAAACAAAATGGAACATTTTAATGTCTGTACTGTTTTTTTTATGGTTTGTTTTTATCTTTCCGTTTCCCAGTTCAACATTAATATCTAAAAAGAATGCTCCTTCATCAATATCGACAACCTAATCGACCGATATGAAACGACTAGAAAATAGATTCCGTAAGATGAGCCCCCAGTTCTTAGCAATTAAAAAGAAGTTAGCATTTCGCATCCGAAGACATCTGGCAGAATCCTCTGAGGTACCGGCTGTGGATAAAAATAGCCGGAGTTTTTTAATTCGCTTATCGCAATAGGAGAGGCAATCGACTCTTTCCATCGAGGCCGGAGGGGGTGCTATTAACTGAAAAATTAACCTGTCTGGATCAGTCCACACGACCGGCTCGTGATCACTGTCCTCTTTTCATAGCATAAACTTAACGAGCCCAGTTTCTGTGCGCTGGTGGGGTTTCATGTCATCTCGACCCGTGAATGAAAGGGGGAGATGAAATTAGGCTCTGACAACCATAGGCGTAGCGTCCGGGGGGGGGGGGGGAGGGCAACTTAACTTGAAATAAATTAAAATGTTAATAGAAGTTCAGTTAAATCAGAAAATTGTAGCAAACTTTTAAGAAAGTTTGTTTTTTTCCGCCTTTTTTAAGCTGTTAAATTGAACATTTCGATTATGTCTTTAGCCTTAACATAGTTTTTAACAGTGATAGGATCTATAACAAAAATTCGATGCTGCATTTTTTTTTCTCATTTTATTTATTCTCATTTTATTGTCCGGGTTGAGCAAAATATTATACCAATAAATTTCCAGTTGATAGTCAATAAATTGTAAATCTTTTTTTACCTTAATAATAACCTAAATGATACCTTAAAATAATTTTACGTTAGTTAATAATTAAAATAAATTTTTTAAAAGATAAAGGCGTGCCGGAGAACGGCTAGGTTCGAACCGCTAGCCTCAGAACAGAAGCCCACCGCGATAGCACCACGATAAGGATCGTTGAAATCTTCGGAACAAAAAGCGGTAGAAGACAGTAGCGGAAACAATGGAGATTGTTAGGATTAAGCCCTTAACTTTATTTCTACTGATCAGATATACATAATATATAGCCTAAGTCCATCTGGAATAATGTACCTTTCAAACAGTGAAAGAATTTTTCAAATAGGTACAGTGGTTCTGAAGATTACCCTCCACGTACAAAATCGCTCTCTCTTTATATATAATCCTAGCGGCCCGTCCCGACTTTGTCCGGGTTGAACAAAATATTATACCAATAAATTTCCAGTTGATAGCCAATAAATTGTAAATCTTTTTTTAGGTTAATAATAACCTAAATAATACCTTAAATTAATTTTATGTTAGTCAATAATTAAAATAAATTTTTTAAAAGAAAAAGGCGTGCCGGAGAACGGCTAGGTTCGAACCGCAAGCGTCAGAACAGAAGCCCACCGCGATAGCACCACGATAAGGACCGTTGAAATCTTCGGAACAAAAAGCGGTAGAAGACAGTAGCGGAAACAATAGAGATTGTTAGGATTAAGCCCCTAACTTTATTTCTACTGATCAGATATACATAATATATAGCCTATGTCCATCTGGAATAATGTACCTTTCAAACAGTGAAAGAATTTTTCAAATAGGTACAGTGGTTCTGAAGATTACCCTCCACGTACAAAATCGCTCTCTCTTTATATATAAGTATAGATATATTTATTTTTCTCGATAATTCATTTTAAAATAGTCTGCTAGGCTTCATTGCTTAGGTATATGAAGGAATGAATTATTTTTTCTAAAGCTTATGAACAATGCAAGGTCTAATGGCCCATAGTTTTTTTATATTTAATTTACTGTACCACAGTTCTTGGATCATGCACTTGAATTGACATAAAGTTTCTTTTTTCTTTTCTTTTTTTGCTGTTTGCTTCTTTTTGTATTATTTTTATTGTATACAAACATATACACAAGTTATAGTGTCTTTCGTTACTACTACTTTTCCATATTGTACTACTTTTGTTGTGAAGAGAATACTTTAAATAGATATTTTTGAGTTCCAAAAACGTGATAAGATGAAAAATTTGGCAAGACTGCTCTAGCTATCATTTATGAAACAATGGAACGTGAATTGTGAAAGTAAGTTAATTTTGTAGTATTAATAGATATATGAGTTCAATCAGACAAATAATTAAAATTACAAATACTACATACAGAAAAAACTTTCTTCCGGAAGGGTACAGCACACCCACCGAAAATCTGCAAAACAAAATGGAACATTTCAATGTCTGTACTTTTTTGTTTTTGAAATCATTAAAATAATTTTAATAAATTATTAAAATGCTAAACAATTTTTAAAAAGTCAATAAAATAATATGAAAGAAAGCTAACATACAGATGATTTTAACTTGTTCTCTGATTGTAAATCTGTTCCACTTTTTCGGATCACATTGTAAAGTTCATTTTTCAAATAGGTACAGTGGTTCTGAAGATTACCCTCCACGTACAAAATCGCTCTCTCTTTATATATAATTTTATTTATAATATATTTATTTTTCTCGATAATTCATTTAAAATTATATATTTTGAGAAATTATAATTATTTAATTATATATTTTGCACTAACTAACACAGATGTAGTGTATAAATAAATTGCATATCGGAAACTGGTGAAAAAGAATTAAAAAACTGGTGAAAAAGATTTAAATGTATAAAATATATAATTAAATTATTATAAAAGATTATAATTATTTAATTATATATTTTATATATTTTAGAAATTATTTAATTATATATTTTGCACTAACTAACACAGATGTAGTGTATAAATAAATTGCATATCGGAAACTGGTGAAAAAGAAGACAGTTACAGGAAAATTAAATGCGAAAAATTTCATGTTTCAATTACCATAAACATTCAAAGTGTATTTAAAAAAACTCAATTTTACTCTATACGAGTTTTTTTTTAAGTTTGACATATTAGTAATCTTTACCGGTAACACTTTTTAAAACTGAGGTTATTGTCGAATTTTATCGGATGCGTCGGTATCTTAAAAAAAAAAATATTTAGAAATTTTTTTCGTTATATGGGGATTAATTTGCATGTAAATACCATTCAATATTCAGCAGAAAGTTTCGCTAAATAGAAAACTGTGTTAAATAGACGTCAGTTATCGGAAGAATGTACTGTATATGAAAAATTCATGTAAATATGAAAAAATTCATGTTTCAATTACCATAAACATTCAAAGTGTATTTAAAAAAAACTCAATTTTGCTCTATACGAGAGTTTTTTTTAATTTGACATATTAGTAATCTTCACCGGTAACACTTTTTAAAACTGAGGTTCCTGTCGAATTTTATCGGATGCGTCGGTATCTAAAAAAAAATTATTTAGAAATTTTATTCTCTATATGGGGATTAATTTGCATGTAAATATCGTTCAATATTCAGCAGAAAGTTTCGCTAAATAGAAAACTGTGTTAAATAGACGTCAGTTATCGGAAGAATGTACTGTATTGAATCAGTAGATAAAATTTTACTTCAGAGCAACAACAAAACATGAATATTCAAAACTCTCCTACATATCTTTTATTCAACAGAACCACTAATAACAACTTTTCCTCTCAGAGTAAAGACTTAATAACCTCACTTTACAAAAAAAATTCTGGAAAACTGCAAAAGTGCTTAAAGACAGTAATCCTTGCCCTCTTGATATGTGATCGCAACTTGTGCAGGAGAAAATGCCTCTGGTTGTCTTCCAAGCAATTTCAGAGGGAGGAGGCATCGACTTCTTGATTAGACAGCCGGCCGTAGGCACATCTATTAACAGAAAAACGAACCGGTCCAGCCTCGGTCCACGCGACTGGCTCGCGAATGATTCCTCTCTGTCGTCTTGCGTCACATAATGAGACAGGAACTGAAAGAGGAGAAATGCGTCAAAGAGAGAAAGCGTGACATTCTGAGCAAGCGAAACATTCAGGTGGGTCAGGTGGCGAGGAATTTCGCTAATTCAGGAACTTGCTCGCGTAGAGTCAGAATGCTAGATTGTTCCACAAGGGAGTTTCGTTTGCGTGCCTTCTAACATTTTTTTCTCTTATTTTATACATATACTAGCTGAAAACCCGCACTTCGCTACGGAATACATTCAAATTAAATACAACGGTCAATGTATGCAATTAATGCCAAAAATATATATATATATATATATATATATTTATAATAAATACGACGATCAATATATACAATTCACGTAGGAAAAAAAATATATATTTATAAAAAAATCGTAAGGGATATTTTTATAGACAAAATAATGTCCAATCGTCTGCCGCATTAGCAAGAAAAAAAAAATCTTTTTGTCTATTTAGTTGTTATGCACGTGACGATAAATTTATTTAAAGTACCAGAAAAAGAAGTCACGTGATCGGCATTTAATAAATTAAATTCTAAAAATTAATCTTTAAAAATTCACCAAAAATCAGGAAATGGAGGTAGAAATTCGAAAAAAATTTCATTTTGAAGGAATTTTTATGATCTTTCTCGTGATATAAATTTTATAACCCTCAATGTATTATTGTAAATGCAAACGTAAAAAAAGTTTAAAAACAGCTTAAAAATTTAATTTAAAAAAATCTAAGAAGAATTTTTGAAAAATCTTTCTTAGTGCAGCCCTACACTATTAGAAGAATCGCCATGCAAAATTTCAGCCCTTTAGGTCCAGCGGTTTGGTCTGTGCGTTGTATGTCAGTCAGTCAGTCAGTGAATGAATGAGTCAGTTACGGAACTGTTTTATATATATAGATTTCTAAATTCAGTCTCTCTGGTATTTCAATTCACATCTGTTTTCATATACGTTATGTTATTAACACAAAGTGTCAGATTATTAAGAAACACATTATTCCAGATCTCTGAGTTTCCTCGATCAAGTGTTTATATACATGCATATGACTTCATATTCAGAGCTTTAATTTTTGAAAACTGCACATATGATACGTATAAATTCAAATTTCTTTGCCGGTCACCTATCATTTATGCAACACCTCTTTCCCTTATATTTTCTTATCGTTAGTACTAGGCATACAAAATACACGGGATACTCCTAACTACTGATATAAGTCTGATTTTTAAAAAAAAGTCTCACTTACATGACAAAGCAAAAGCATACAAACCTTACGGATGTAATATTAACCCAAAACTTCAACACTACGTCTCTCTGATATGGGTCTGGACATACGCTACCAGAGTCTGTGAGTTCAACTGTTGGTGGGGATGTTTCTAGCCGTTTTTAATCGGCATTAAAAATAGGTCCCGAACTAATTAGCCCTCGGGTAGCAAAAGATGATGGTAATGCTCTAAACCAGGGGTGGCGAACCAATGGCACGCGTGCCATTGATGGCACGCGACACAATATTTTGGGCACGCACATAAGTTATTTGTCATCTAATCTGCAACAACAGAAGTCACACTAATGCTACTTTAATTTGAATTGCACATATAACTGTATTTTTTGTTAGTAAATAAAGAGTTTTGAGTTGTTAGTATTTAGTTTTATTATTTTCCCAATAATCACTAAGTCAAAATTATTTGACGGCACGTCTATGGCCTCATTAAACATTTCTTTTGAAAAAATGGCACGTTGATCCATAAAGGTTCGCCACCCCGGCTCTAAACCAACCACACGACTCTCTGGTCGTGGTGCAACGTATGCCATTCGAAGACTGTAAAGATGTAAAGATGAGGCATAACTATACCACAAAGTCCAGTTAGCGAATTCTCCACGCTGTAATCTCATTTCTATGGTCTTTTGCGATGTAGCCTTCATGGGTACGAAGTAAGTGAAACACTATCTGCACAAGTTATGAATCTTCTGTGGATCTGACGATTGTGGAAGTTTTAACCACCACTTCATCTACAGGTTTTACCATAAAATTAACATTAAAGTATAGGCATATTGATAATGCATATATTTTACGGATGTTTTTTTGCTCACAACGTTTTATCACTTAACAATGCAGAACTATTTTTAATAATTATCAGAGCTTGATCTGAAGTTATAAATGGATAGAAATTGCATTCACCTGTAAGTGTAAAAGTGAAAAAGGGGTACACATGCACAAAGGGATATTACTCTTAATAAAAGTAAAATACTATTATTATTTCACTATTAGAAAGAGAAAAACGACTCTGAAAAACACACTTCCCGATAAAATAAACATCTTCGATTCTTGAAAGTTTGACAAGAGAACATTCAGTGAGAAAAAAAAATCTTTAATAGAGTTTTAATAATCGAAGACAAAGGCATTACGAATGAACTTCAATGGATTTTGAGGTGGCTATGAAAGGTGTTAATGGATAAATCTCGTGTAAAATTGCAATTTGTAGGTTGATTTCAACACAAAGGATGTTTAGGATTGGGTAAAAAAATGGCAGCTAAAATTAAGTAAATATAGGTTTTCGGAAAAGTTTTTTTGAGAGGAAAATGATTTTTTTTTTTGTATGCGTGAGTGAGGCTATAATACAGTTCTCAGCATATTTGCAAAACTCGATCTATTTGAGTTTGGTTCAATAGAAATAGTGTCCCATCAGAAAAGAAGAAAATATTTTAGTAATAATACATGCGCGCATAGTAATTATTATATTTTCCTTAATTTAATGGGAAGAACGTTTATATTTTTATTTCATTTATTTTTACAAGAAGGTTTCTTTGACAGCTTTATTGTTATGTTTGAATGTGAAGAAAGACATTGCTGTAATTCATGAGATTTTTGCAAACAGATAAACAGTAGATAAAAAGAAATAAATAAACTTTAATAAAAACGAAGGGGGGAAAAAATGAAGTGTTGAAGACGAAAGTACAACAAAACCCTTAAAACTGAATAAAATAAGTAAAGCCGAGAAAGTAAAAGGACAGAAATTAAAAAAAACTTTAAACACTTTTAAATAAAAGAAAAATTTAAAAAATTGAATTCAAGAAAATAAAACAAATTTATTTTAAAAATTTAAAGCATAATATATTTCCAAGCAGGTAGAGGATGAAAAATGGAATTGTGGTCATTGACCAGAAACCAGTAAAGAAACTCTCTAAGTTTAATTAGGAGGATAAATGGTTCTGCGCGTTTCAAAACCAGAAACCATAACTAGATCAAAAAAAGTGGTAAGTCTTGGAAATCTTGCAAAATTCCTATTCAGCAATATACCTCCTGTTTAGAAGCCGATACTTGATAACCCTTCCATATGGTTTATAGGATAAAATAAAATAATTTTTCAACCCCAGATATGACTATTTTTGTAATTGTGTATGATGTTATAAACTTTTTATCATCAGCAGGCGTATCAGATATATGTTATGACTAGCTGAATACCCGTACTTCGCTACGGAGTACATTCAAATTAAATACAACGGTCAATGTATGCAATTAATGACAACATATATATGTAGGGTATTATTTACCTTAAAACAATGGATGCATGCATGGGTTGGAACAAGCAAGGAAGACAAAGCATTGACCTTAAAAATACATTTATTTGATAACACAAATTTCAATTAACTTGTCATAGCTATTAATATAACAATCCGTTTCATATTAACAATTTTAACATTGAGAACCCAGAAACAGAGGCAAACTATATTGTCAAAGATGAATTTTAGAGTCTATTGGGGAGGCACTTACTATAGCTGATGTATGCAGCGATGATGGTAGCATCGGCGACCGGGACCCAGAATCATCTCCAGAATAGGAGCACCTTGGCGGAATATTCGCACTTCTCCAAGGCTCTGGGGCAGACGAGAGTCTCTAACATCTAACTCTGAGGAACCAAATCTAAATAATACCCTTTTAATAAAGAGTATATATATATATATATATATATATATATATATATATATATATATATATATATATATATATATATATATATATATATATATCCATATATATATCCATATATATCCATATATATATCCATATATATATATATATATATATATATATATATATATACATATATATGATGGTGTGTAAAATTTATAGCGATCATATTATTATTTTAAACGCAAACTTTAAAAAAGTTTCAAAAACAGCTTAAAAATTTAATTTTTAAAAAATCTAAGAAGAACTTTTTAAAAATCTTTCTTAGTGCACCCCTATACTATCAGAAGAATCGCCATGCAAAATTACAGCCCTTTAGGTCCAGCGGTTTGGTCTGTGCGTTATATGTCAGTCAGTCAGTCAGTTTCGGAAATTTTATATATATATATATATATAGAGATAATAAATATTAATTTCAAATTACAGATTTGGAACTCAGCCACACGGCTTTTTTGGGGATCTTATATCTCTTTTGCCCAGGGCATAGTAATAACTTCGCTCGAGTATTAGCGACAACCAAAATAAAATAGACAGCATCTTAATACTCTTCCGCTATATATATTGCGGCAGAAGCCCGACCATCTTACTTGTCTCTCATAAAATACCCCCAGAGCAGCTAACCTAGATAAAGCTATTTGCGTGCGAGGGGATTCTTTGACCACGGACTCCAGATTTATCCCCCGATCGTGGACAATCCTCGGACCCCCTGCATGGCCCTCATCCGCCTCATTGATACTCGTCTCACATGCGACCTCTCTCCCCATCTGCAATCGGCGCCCCTCATCAAGGGACGTGGAACCTCTTTCTCAAGAATCCCTCCCCTTAATTACGTGATGCAAGAGGATGCGACCGTTCGCGAGCGGGTCGCGTGGTGCTTTCGATCTCCATAAATATGAATGGTGTGTGTTCGACGGAAGGCATCTCATTTCTCCAGGGAAGATTATTTCTCGCAAGAGCTTATAATTTGAATGAAATGAATATATAATTATTATTTTTTTCCCTATTAACTCAAATTAGACCGCTGCAAGCACTTTAAATTTTACACGTTTGAATTTTGAGGTCTGCTAGGCTTTTCGTTGATTCACATACATTAGGAGTTTTTACAGATTTAATAGTATAATTTAGTTATAATTTGATATTGATATATATATATATATATATATATATATATATATTGCTATTAATTCAGAGTGGAAAATTGCAAGTATTTGGAATTTTACACTTTTAAATTTTGAGGTCTAATAGGCTTCGTAAAGCTTTATCTTTATGTTTACTATTTCGTTGGTTCTCATTCATTAGGAGTTTTGGCAGATTTTATAGTATAATTTAGCTATCATTTGATATTTTTTTTGCTATTAATTCATATTCGACAATTGCAAGTATATGAAATTTTACACTTTTAAATTTTGAGGTCTGCTAGACTTCATAAAGCTTTATCTTTACTATTTCATTGGTTCTTATTCATTAGGAGTTTTGGCAGATTTTATACTATAATTTAGCTATCATTTTATTTATTTATTTTTTTTTTTGCTATTAATGCAGATTGGACAGTTGCAAGCATATGAAATTTTACACTTTTAAATTTTGAGGTCTGCTAGGCTTCATAGAGCTTTATCTTTATCTTTACGATTTCGTTGGTTCTCATTCATCAGGAGTTTTGGCAGATTTTATAGTATAATTTAGCTATGATTTGATATTTTTTTGCTATTAATTCATATTGGACCATTGCAAGAATATGAAATTTTACACTTTTACATTTTGAGGTCTGATAGGCTTTATAAAGCTTTATCTTTATCTTTACTATTTCGTTGGTTCTCATACATTAGGAGTTTTGACAGATTTTATAATATAATTTAGTTATTATTTGATATATTTTTGTGCTGTTAATTCAGATTTGATCATTGAAAGCATATGAAATTTTACACTTTTAAATTTTGAGGTCTGATAAGCTTCGTAAAGCTTTATCTCTATCTTTACTATTTCGTTGGTTCTGATACATTTGGAGTTTTGACAGTTTTTAAAATATAATTTAATTATTATTTGATATATATTTTTTGCTATTACTTCAGATTGGACCATTGCAAGTATATGAAATTTTACACTTTTAAATTTTGTGGTCTGATAATCTTCGTAAAGCTTTATCTCTATCTTTACTATTTCGTTGGTTCTCATACATTAGGAGTTTTGACAGATTTTATAATATAATTTAGTTATTATTTGATATATTTTTTGCTGTTAATTCAGATTTGACCATTGAAAGTATATGAAATTTTACACTTTTAAATTTTGAGGTCTGATAAGCTTCGTAAAGCTTTATCTCTATCTTTACTATTTCGTTGGTTCTGATACATTTGGAGTTTTGACAGTTTTTAAAATATAATTTAATTATTATTTGATATATATTTTTTGCTATTACTTCAGATTGGACCATTGCAAGTATATGAAATTTTACACTTTTAAATTTTGTGGTCTGATAATCTTCGTAAAGCTTTATCTCTATCTTTACTATTTCGTTGGTTCTCATACATTAGGAGTTTTGACAGATTTTATAATATAATTTAGTTATTATTTGATATATTTTTTGCTGTTAATTCAGATTTGACCATTGAAAGTATATGAAATTTTACACTTTTAAATTTTGAGGTCTGATAAGCTTCGTAAAGCTTTATCTCTATCTTTACTATTTCATTGGTTCTCATACATTTGGAGTTTTGACAGTTTTTAAAATATAATTTAATTATTATTTGATATATATTTTTTGCTATTACTTCAGATTGGACCATTGCAAGTATATGAAATTTTACACTTTTAAATTTTGTGGTCTGATAATCTTCGTAAAGCTTTATCTCTATCTTTACTATTTCGTTGGTTCTCATACATTAGGAGTTTTGACAGATTTTATAATATAATTTAGTTATTATTTGATATATTTTTTGCTGTTAATTCAGATTTGACCATTGAAAGTATATGAAATTTTACACTTTTAAATTTTGAGGTCTGATAAGCTTCGTAAAGCTTTATCTCTATCTTTACTATTTCGTTGGTTCTGATACATTTGGAGTTTTGACAGTTTTTAAAATATAATTTAATTATTATTTGATATATATTTTTTGCTATTACTTCAGATTGGACCATTGCAAGTATATGAAATTTTACACTTTTAAATTTTGTGGTCTGATAATCTTCGTAAAGCTTTATCTCTATCTTTACTATTTCGTTGGTTCTCATACATTAGGAGTTTTGACAGATTTTATAATATAATTTAGTTATTATTTGATATATTTTTTGCTGTTAATTCAGATTTGACCATTGAAAGTATATGAAATTTTACACTTTTAAATTTTGAGGTCTGATAAGCTTCGTAAAGCTTTATCTCTATCTTTACTATTTCGTTGGTTCTCATACATTTGGAGTTTTGACAGTTTTTAAAATATAATTTAATTTTTATTTGATGTATATTTTTTGCTATTAATTCAGATTGGACCATTGCAAGCATTTTGAATTTTGCACTATTAAATTTTGAGGTCTGCTAGGCTTTGTAAAGCTTTATCTTTATCTTTACTGTTTCGTTGGTTTTCATACATTAGGAGTTTTGACAGATTTTATAGTATAATTTAGTTATTTGATATATTTTTTGTTATTAATTCAGATTGGACAATTGCAAGTATTTGAAATTTTATACTTTTAAATTTTTACTTCTGATAGGCTTCGTAAAGCCTATTTCGTTGGTTCTCATACATTAGGAGTTTCAACAATTTACGACAATAAAGCATTTTAAATTTTACACTTTTAAATTTTGAGGTCTGCTAGGCTTCGTAAAGCTTTATCTATATTATTTCGTTTGTTCTCATATATTAGGAGTTTTCACAGATTTTGCAGCATAATTTAGTTATTTTTTGCTATATTTTTTCGCTATTAATTCAGATTGGAAAATTACAAGTATCTGAAATTTTACACTTTTAAATTTTGAGGTCTGCTTTATCTCGTCTTTATTTTGTTGATTCTCATACATTAGGATTTTCGACAATTTACGAAAGTGCGAGCTTAAAGTGAGTGTTTTAAGTATCAATATATACGTATTACGTACTTAATAATATACCTAAATAGGCGCATCATGTAGATATGAGTAGCTCCCAGATCCCCCTATTTCTATTAGTATTATGTCGTCGAAGAAAACGTAACTGGAATACATTGACCAAACTTAAAAGTTATTTTTTTTTAATTGCTTTTTCATACGGGACTAAAACAACCATTTTTACTACTCGCTCTTAATATTTTAATACTAGGTTTGGTGAAACCTTAAACCAAATCTAAAGTTTGTCATCACTATCCATACCTTTTAAAACAGCTTTATCTGCTTTTTAAGATCTTTAAACCGAGGTTTCGTAACTGGACGAGTGAAATGTAGGCACGTTGAATGCATTGAAACGCCCCTTTTGCCTTAAATATCGTGACTAAAAAATTACTCGCTACTTACGAACTTGTCTCTTGTGGATGTCCATCAATAAATAGTGACGTAATGCTCTAAATATTTTGTAATTGCTTGTATATATTGTAATAGCTTGGTTATAATTATTAGAAATAAATTTTTATATAATTATCAAGTTTTTATTAAGTACAATGTGGATATGGCATATAAATTTCTTGCACTTAGGAATTTTTTATTCAGACCTCCGGTGTAAAAAAAAGCTTGTAAAACATATAAAGACTTTGTAACGCTTTGAACCAAATATTTAAAGCGTTAAAAAAGATTAGTAAGGTATCTCCAATTTTTTATATCAATGCAGAGGCACTTGTCGTGAAGACATTCGCCTATAATACACCGCAGTTTTTCTGGCCCTTTTATTATGGGGACACCATATAGGCGGACCAGCATTACCCCCTATGAAGGGACGACACAAACGAAAGCATTTTAGAGGCGCGACGCCGGGGCTCGATCCGAGCACCCTTAGCACCGAAAGCCAGCGCGCTGTACCACAAGACCACCACAGGCCCAATCTCCATGCATTTAAAAATAACTCCTCTTGATTGTTTGAGCTTCAAATGAAATGCTTTGAATTAAGCGTCGTATGACTGATTTCGTGACACTGATCTCGTGACTGGTTTTGTGACGCAAGAGGACTCGACGTTTGCGAACTCGTATCGTGGACTCCCATCAATAAAAAGAGATTGATAGCGCTATGTAAGTACTTTAGATCTCTCAGGGCTGTGATGTATTTGAAGAACATGTAACCTAAATAGGTTGACAAAAGTATTATAGAAGATTTTTTCTTTCACTATGCATTCGAAATGGAGCATTGCAAGTATATTTTAATCTTTTATGCTTTGTATTTTTGCGAAGTCTAATGGGTTTCATGAAGTCTTTATCCACATATTTAGTGTTTTCTCAATCACCAATTTCTTTTCGAATATATATATATATATAGTGGAATCTCTATTGATCGTTTTCGGATCCATCGTTTTTCCGTATGTGTCGTTCATTTTATCCAATCCCAACGATCATATTGCTTTGTTATGTTTTTCCGCATCTATCGTTTTCCCACATTTACCGTTCATTTCAATCGGTCCCTTGCAAAACGATAGATCGAGATTCCACTGTATATATATATATGTATATATAAGTTTTTGATCATATATGGATTAAATGTAGTTGTGTTGAATACGCTAAATTGCGATTCTTGAGTTTAATTACGTGAGACAAAATAATGTGACATTTGGGATTGGATCGAGTTGACTTCATTTTACGAATAGGAATAGATAGCCCCTTATAATTTTTTTATTACTATAGGGACTTTTTTTCTAGGATTAAAATACAATTTCATCCAAGATGAGGAATTAAAATCTTTTTAAAAAGTATTGATTTAAAGTAGTTCATTGAAAGTATTTTAGTTTTTAGGCTTTGTATTTTTTCTTTGGTTTAATCAGGGTTTGCAAAGCTTTATCCACATCATCATGACTCCATCCATTCCTTTAAACTTAAAACGAGATTTTCCATAAAGTTTTTATGTAGAAAGCTTTGTATTATTTTCATTGACGTCAACAAAATAGCAACTCTATCTTCGACATTGTCATTTCCTGTTCTACATAACAGAAAAAAAATAAAGAAAAAGGGACGAAAAAGTCTAACTTCATGCATTGAATGATAAAAATAACAAAGAGGTAATAGTTTTTTTAGACGTTTTCAAGGCTCCGTTTATGTATTTACTGACATGACTAATTTGGGAATTCTAGTGGTTAACCACAGCGACTAATCTACAAAGCAGCTTTATATTATAGCATGATAGATTTAAAATGTGCGGCTACGTTCAGATAATATATCTGACACCTGCAATAAAACCTTCACTCTAACATCATTTTGAGAAAACACCCTAATGCAGTTTTGACATTTATTTCATGCATTCCAAGCTTTTACGATATTTATGCATAAAAATTTTTAAATACAGTAGTACCTCGATACTCGTCGTTAATTGGTTCCAGAAAGCCCAACAAGGACCTAACGAATTTCTCCCATAGTGAGTAATGTAAATTGAATTAATTCGTTCCTGAAAACCAGAAATTTCCCATTTCACTGGGAAATTTATAAACTGATGGGGTTGTTTTTTGATACAAAATCTTTAAACTAGACATACATTTTTTTACAGTCTAATGCGGAGGCACTTGTTGTTAGACATTCACCTTTTGTTATTCACCGCTAATTTACTGGCTACTTTATTATGGGAGCACCATAAACTAGATATACATAATTTAAAACAATTAATAGATAAAATAAAATAAAATAAAATTTCACTCAACCTGTACTGAAAGAAGTTGAGGGGATAGTGGTGAAGTAGAGGAGGAGAAAAGTTATTGCTTGGAAGGGGAGTGTCCTTCCAATAAAACATCAGGCACTTGCACAGGGATTCTTTCTCCTTACTGTCTCTCTTGACACCCCCGATCCCTGTTGTAGACTCAGATTCAGGCAGTTTCAGTACAACCTATGATAAATAATTACAAGATAAAAATAACTTTTTATATACCATGTATTTAAATTTTCTGTTGAATCATATAAACTTGACAATTCTGTGCATTAATAAATAATTTTTTAAAGTTTTTTGATGAATTATCCCATCAACTTGAAGAAAACGAAGTTAATTGGAAGTTAACTTGTGTTTAACTTTTCGTTCCCGTCCCGGTCGATAGATGGCTGAACCAGTTTTCAAAACAAAATTAACTGAAATTGAATTCAATTCTGCTTAAAGATGGTTAAAAATATTAAAATAATGCATTGTGATCGTGTTCTGAGCTATTCTAAAAGTTTCAAATTTCTAGCTAGTCGGGAAGTTAGTTAAAAATCGATTGCAAGATTTGGACTGGACAAAGACACACACACAAACAAACAAACAAGAAAGCGAGTCAATAAAAACATGGTAAAAACTTGCTTCTGCCTACGTTTCAAAATGTTTCTGAAGTGATACATTGTTTAATCACTAAACAAGTCCATATTTCGGCTTGGTAGAGCTTTGCCGGGGTGATACATTTGAACAAAATTTTGAAATTCAACCTATTTCGGTCTTTCTTTTTGTCCGGAGAGATAGGATGCGAAGGTGTTGTCTTGTTTCATACATGTTTTAGCATGTATGTATGATGAGTACTGATCAAACGTCGAGTACCATAGGCGTAGCGAGCTTCTAACATTTTTTTGGGGGGATAGGAGGGCATGAATTGAATTCAGTTGGGGCCCTCAGCGCATTGACTGCCGGACGGTCCTTAAAATATGAAATATTATGATTATTTTTTAAATTGAATAACAATAGAATTGATGTTTGAGCAGTATTCAAAAGTTATACAATGAGAAAAATAAATATAATATAAATAAAATGAGAAAAAAAAATAATAGCATCGAATTTTTGTTATGGATCATATCATTGATTAAAAACTATTAAAGCTTAAAGACATAATCGGAATCTTCAGTTTTACAGTTCGAAAAAGCGGGGGCAAACCAACTTTCTTAAAAGTTTTCCTTTGTTAAAATATGCCTCTGTTCGTGTCGTCCCTTCATAGGGGGTAATGCTGTCCGCCTATATGGTGCCCCCACAATAAAATGGGCAGTAAAATTGCGGCGTGGTATAGGCGAATGTCTCACGACAAGTACCTCCGCATTGGAAATATATATATATATATATATATATATATATATATATATATAATCCGAACCAAATCGATGCATTCGTAAAATTTATTTCTCCTACCCTCATAATTGTAAAAAAAACCATTAAAGTCTGCACATAACGCATTTTTTCGATCAAACAACAGCAAAATTTTCTCCCTTATTACGCTTCTCTTTGCTGAATTAAGCAAAATTATGCCACTTCCTGCTTCCTAGTTATACTGAAAAATATGTATTTCAAACTGGTCATTAATATATACGCGTTTGATATTTAAAGAGATGTTTATGGCCCGTATGAAAAACGATAAGCTTAGACTGCTCAAGACAAGGAAGATCGATGTTGGTTCGGAGCAGTAAAACGCAAAGCAGGGTAGTCATTAAAGTTAATATCCTCGTATTTAAAACCAAATGGAGATGTTCGGAAAAGGTGGGTGGGGTGAATTCTTCATAAGATCGATATGGGCTAGGGAGAATACTCGGATAAAAAGGGAAAAGAAAAGAAAAAGAAAAAATAGGTTCTAGTTAAGACTAAGCACGTTCTATGAAAGTTTACAGATTTAAAAATACGCATGTACTTTCTATATATTATTACTAGCATTATTGCCCGGCGTTGCCCGGGTAGATATATAGATATAAAATATTTCATGCATTCCATCAATAAACACTGGGCTGCACTCCCGCTCTTCATGTTCATCTGGCCAGACAGAATGCGCTTAGCACGTTTCTACTGAAATGATATACAAACAATAAGAAAGAAAGAAACTTTGAGCCTGCGGACCTTCGTCTGATTTTAAGGTCATTCCCAACCCTCTTTCTCCCGTGCATTGTAATCTGACACCCCCCCCCCTCCGTCATCCTCAAACCACCCCTCTTAACGCAGCTGGTTGAGGAGAATCCACAGGGGGTAGACGCACTTCTATCGGGCACAAAAAAAATTTAAAAATTAATTTTCAAAAAACTAATTGAGCCCCAAATTTCGTTTTTCCTGATTTAAGTTTCTCGGGTCCAAAACATTAACTGTGCCGAATTTGGTCCCGGTGGGTGAAACAGTCTATGATTCTATAGCGGACAAACAAACAGACAAGCTCTTTTATATATATATATATATATATATATATATATATATATATATAAAACTACAAACATTAGTTAACTGTAAATATATTGTAACTTATGATTTTAAAGATCTATTTAATAATATTGATATAATTGATTTAAATAGAATAATCATAATGTTAGTACAAAATAATATTCAATACTTAAACAACGAAATTAAACTAACTCGTTTCAATAGGCTCCTAGAATTAGTAACTAAACATAATTACATAGTTCATAATAATAGTATATACTTACAGTCCAAAGGTGTACCACAAGGTGGTAATGCTTCAAGTATGCTAGCTAATTTATAGTTATATTATTTTGAAATTAATAATATAGAAAATAGCAATTACAATATATTTAGATATATAGATGATATAATAGTAATAAATAAAAGTAATAACCCTATAGACTTAAATTTTTACCCTCCTAATTTGGAACTAATTAAAAGTAGCCATGATAATATTAATGTAAACTTTCTAGATATCAATATTAAATTAAGTACTAACAATAAATTAACTTATGACTTATACGACAAAAGATCTGAATATAATTTTAATATTGTTAAATTTCAAAATTATCTAACCTGTTTACATAAATCTGTTTTTAATAACATTATTGTAAATCAGTTAGTTCGTATAAATAGGCTATGTTCTAAAGACAATAGGATTAAGCATATTATAGACTTGAAAGCTGTGCTAACTAGTAATAATTACCCAGTTAGTCTATCCAAAAACATAATTGGTTGTTTTTGTTTTAATGAATAGTTTGTTCTGTTGCATTAATAAGTTAAACATAAATAGGTTAAAATAAAATAATAACTACTAAAAACAAAATAAAAACATAAGAATAATAAAAAATAATTAACTAATAGTAGTAACAATAATAAAACTAAATAAATAATGGAATAATAGTCTTAAAATAAGTTACCTAAGTAAGTCTGTAACTGAGTATCCACTACCTCAATGGTTGCAAGTTATGACGTCAGTCATCTTGCGGTTACAAGTTCTTAACTTCCACTCTGACTAGCGCCAGGCTTGGTTATATATATATATATATTTATATATATATATGTATTAAAGATCCTATATAATAACTGCATAAGGTATTAATTTATTAATTTATTAATTAATTTATTTATTAATTATTATTAATTAATAAATAAATTATTATTATTTATTATTATTATTATAATTATTATTTATATTTATTATTATTATATATTATTTTTTATTATTAAATATATTATTATTTATATATTATTATTTATTATTATATATTATTATTTATTTATTTATTATTATTATTATTTATATTTATTTATTATTATTTATTTATTAATTTATTTATTATAATAACTGCATAAGGTTGTGTAAGACATATTCTATGAAAGGATAACTGAATAAATAATTTGGGTTCTAGAAAATCAAATTATGAAGAAGTCAGTACGGAACTACATATTGCTAATTAACTTCATATTGTTAGGTTTTTCCTGCGTTCGTTAGGATTGAATAAAATCTCTTCAGAAAAAGCACGCAAAATAAAAATTTATTATTCTGTAAATTCTTCAGGCGCATACGCAAATTCAAGCAGAAAAGACGCAACAACTGTTTTCTATACAGCAGAAAACTCTAAGAAAACACAAGTCAGGATACCAGAGTCTTCAATACAATACACGCCTAACGCTGTTTCAACACATCCAATTCTCAGTAGAAATTGAACTGAGTTCCAATGCCAATGTCAGGTATATTTATAGACTTCCAAAGCGCCCCTATCGGTCAGCCAGCTATATATCTCTAGAAGCTTCTAGAAATAACAGTATGCACTTCTTACTTCCTGAAATGCGACATATAATAGCTTAAAAAGATAGAAAAATAGACATTCTATCTAGCCTCCACGAACCTAGGTTTCTTTGGATTCCTCAACACGCGTGGCCACCAAGTACAACATAGGAGTCGAAATAAATTCCGGGAGGGGATTTGCAGTGAGTTTCTAAAGAAGGTTAACAAATTACAGTTAAATCAACCCACAAAAGGCTTTACTTTGATCCATGACTGATAGGTATGCAAGATATTAACATTTATATATCAGAAACCCTTCTCATTGGTATAATTGAAATTAGTCTCTTATTCCAACCCCCAAGCAGTAGGCTTGGGTTCCAATTCCGACTAAAGCTTGGTCATTTTCGTGTCGTTCCCCTCATCGGGAGCAACGCTGGCTCAACTATATGGTGGTCCCATAATAAAGTAGCCAGCAAAACTTCTCGGATCTTCATGGGACAATGTCAACAACGTACCTACCGTCAGATACAAGTGCTTATCATATTTGAAAAGCGCAAAAAGTTTCTTATTCCAAGTAATTTCATTATCAAGCAATTTAAATGTGGTACCTCAACTGCAGAACATGTTCGGTACATTCTTTGCGAATTGAATTGACTGCAATTTTTTTGTCAGCAATAAAAAATTGCAGTGACTCCGTTTCTGGAATTCCTTTTTCCCCTGTTTACTTGTACATGATGGTTATTTCAAGCTAAGGAGTTCGTTACCAGGGACATAGCTCGTTCCATTTAGTTGCCGGGGTTTGCTTGAGATACCTAAATAGAGTGTCATCCTTGTAATTTTTTCAAAACAAGAATTTTTACAACAAATTAGCCATGAATAATATGATTCGAGTTGAATCCTGATCAATGTAATCAGTATGCGAGGAAAATAGTTCGGTGGACGGTCGCTTTAGTCTATAGGAATGCACACACACACACACACCAAAAAAAATTTTTTTTAAATAAAAGCACAAACACTTCTTCAATTATTTCATTCAAAACCTCGTATCAGTAAGCATTTTTTTTTGGCTATTACAGAACACAAATAATGTGGAAAACTTTTGAAACTGAGACTTCTGCTGGAATTTCAACTATTTGAATTGAGTACGGCAAAAAAAAAAGTTCCCGCTCACTTTATTTGCTTAACTTTTTTGAAGTTGATAGTAGTGAATGCATACTTAAACAAAGGTTACAATAATTGATAACTGCCGCCCACATGGTATAGTGGATAGCGTCCTACTCTTACATGCTGTGGGCTTGGGTTCGAATCCCGAAAAAGGCATGATCGTTATCGTGATGTACACACACAGGCAGCAATGCTGGCTCACCTAATATGGTTCTCCCGTTATAAAGAAATAGTCAGCAAGACTTCGCGGATCTTCAAGGGCCAAGTCAGAAGAAGTACCTACCATCAGAAGACAAGCGCCTCCGCCTTTGGGGGAAAAAATTCTTAATTGGAGAAACCCCTAAATGCGATGTAATATGTACACGGAAGCTTTATCAGCAGCAGTAAAGAGCGTCAGGTACGTATAACGTTGGAAGTCCCTAGGAAATATGCATATTTCCAAAAACTACAGCTAATTATAACAAATCAAAAGTTCCCTTAGACACTCAGCCCTAGAAGAACACAAATAAATTTATTACAATTTTAGCTGTTCAAATAAATGGGAGTCTCAAAGGAACTACATACTATGATTAAGAGCCCCGTGGATTGCAGAGTACGATGCCACCTCCCAGAACAGAAAACTGGGAAGAAGGAGAAACTTAAAGGATGGAAACTGTTCAAATATAAGAGAGTAAGGAAAGCATTCGAAAACAACAACAAAATCTCACTAGATAAAAGAATATATTTGTATTCCTCGTTTATGTTGATTTTTAAATACACCTATACCTCGCTATACGGCCGCTCTTTATAAGGCATTTCGCTATAACGGCCTTTTTTTTAATTATGGCACTTTTTCGAGTTCCGGCCCACAGTGTTTCGTTATACGGCCACAACAGCGGAAAGTGATGATGACAACATATTATACCTTAGTGATTCTTCATGTTAATGTTCGTCATCACATTAAAACAGTTTTTAAACATTTTATTTTGTTTTTTATTATATGCATACATAAATGCATATTTCTTTTGTTTTTTATTCATATGATTATTTTTTTAAATTTCTGTTTATTATTACATTGTTTTGTATTTTTATTTTTATGTAAGCAATTTTATAGTAAATAAAAAGAATAGAATGCTTTATGAACTAAAAGCTATATTATTTATAAAAAATTGGAACAGATCTAATTAAATTTATATGGGTTTGTATCAAAATAATTGATTCATTATACGGCTTTTCGCTTTACGGCCATTAGTATCTAGGCCGTAAAGCGGGGAATGGGTGTATATATGTAGATGGAAAAATTAACCATTGTAAACGGAAATAATCATAATCTGTTAATAAAATCTGGAAATAATAATAATCTCTTGAAACAGCTATGGAACTTGACAAAATTAACCCCACCCCCTTGCACCTAGAAAAGGGGAAAAGGGGTGGTTAAAACTATAAAGCTTTAAAGGGGGAAATAATCTACTGAAATAAAATTTCGAGTTTAATAACATAAAAAGAAATTATTATCTTTTTTTTCCTTAAACTCTCCGCCAGAAATAGATTTTAGTGGAACCACTGATGAAATATACGCTCCCTCAGCTTTTAAAAACCGTAAATCAAAAATACGATATTTGATTTACGGTAAAGCACACTAGGAAATTTGGCGAAATGATTAATGGAGAAACCTCTCCCTTAATTCTTAAACGAATTCCTTACCGCCAGCAACCAAGTCTTCGGTGCTTAATACATGTCCATAGACATTCGCCAATTCAAATTAGAATTTGTCATGTCTCCTCGTTAAGTACTCTTAAACTTTGACAGTGTTGAAAGCTTGGAAGAGGGAAGAAGAAAAAAAAAGAGAATTGAACTTAAAACCAAACTTTCTCTAAAGATTATTACTGGCCCTGACAGAAAAACAAGGTGCGGCTGCAAAAAGAATAATAGTTACAGTGGATAATTTCCAGCTTGCCATCCATCACTCGCGAAACGATCTGCAACGCGAACATGAAGGATTTGCAGAAGGACCGCGTCAAAGAGACGTGGAACTATTTAACTTCCTACGCAAGGAATTACCGAGGTTAAATGGATCCCAGTAAGACGTTATCGGTCCCAACAAATTGCTGCCCACGCGGGGTAGCCATCGATTCTTGATACTGAGTGAAAAGACAGCTAATGCGTGATCCCCCAGCGTTGTGGTAATTGCTCACCTATAGGCGTCTAGCCCCAGCACTCTTGGTACGATTTTCATCGCCTGGATAAGGCTTGCGTGCCAAGATGATGCGATAGCAGAGATTCTAAAGTAGCCGGGCACCCCAATTGCAGACATTGATGGGTCGGGTGGAGATGTTACTGGGCTTGTCCTTTTGAAATATGTATGACGGTTTGCAGTTTTAAACGGCATGCGCCCCCAGTGAAATATCCCTTACAGAAGGCGTGGGGGACGATTTTGGCTGTGATTAATTTTTGTTTTATGATTTTAAATATCTTTCACATCATGTGCTTGATAATATTAGAGATATTTGAGGATCAAAAGGGAGGACGTTTATAGGGGCAAATTATATTTATTTAAGGGTGTTTTGATATTTAGATGGAAATCTCAGCTCGTAGATTACGGTGTAATGTTTTCTCTACTCCATTAGTCAAGGCACTATTCTCTACGCATACTCTCCGCATTAACTGTGATAGATGTTGAAAAAGATGCTGCTACTATATCTTGTTATATAGGTAGATAAACTTTTTGATTCCACACAACTACTTTAGTTATGAAATGAGGATTTGGCAGTTGTTGTATAGGCTAGTACAGAAAAAATAAAATGTTTAGCACGGTGCTTGGAATATTTCCACAAAATCGTATATGAGGTAGCTTATGCAATGGTTCCCTCACATTTAATGTCATATCATTACTACACACACACACACACACACACACACATATATATATATATATATATATATATATATATATATATATATATATATATATATATATATGTATATGTATATGTATATACATATATATATATGTGTGTGTGTGTGTGTGTCTGTGTGTGTGTTTGGTTAAATTATATTCTTAAGAAAATATTAGAATATTTTGTCATCTTTAGTTCCCTCAAAATAAAAAAAAGGCAAAATTTAAGTGGTACTCTTTGAAATTGTCCTCTTTAACTTTCTTTAAGCAGGTATAAAGAATTTGCAGAGTGATGCATGAAAATATAACGTATCCTACGAATTTTTCGCGTATTTATTCAATAAGTCAACAAAGAAATGGTTATAATCTTTTTTACACAGTATGCGTGAGGTGCAGTGGGAAGCATTCATTGACTTTCAGTTTCGCTCGTTTAGATTTTGTACTGCAAAATATAAAATCGCAGAGATGGAATAGTCTTAAGTTTTATGTGGCATATCATCAGAATCAATGCCTTTCTTTCATTTTATGTTGTTTCGGCGACTGAGCACGACACATAAAACTTTTTTTTTCCGTAAATTTTATATGTATACTGTTCCTTGGGTATGTAAGATAATAGCCGCATAAAAGCCGGTAATTCAGTTGTATTCGTATGTTACATTTATTTACATGCATTCAGCTACACCGATATAAATTTTACAAAATTTCGCGTTTTCTTAGTGGGAAATCGCTCGGGTTTGACTTGGATATACCTTCAAAATTGGATTGAGAATCTTTAAAATTTTACTACTTGGTATTTGATAGCCCACTTTACACTAGATCTGTACTTCTGGCATCAGCCTAGTTGAAAAGAACGGAATGTTTTCGCATCCCTGATTATATACCTTACTAATCTTTGCATGTGATTACAGGTGAAACTAATTTTAGTGGATTTGTTAATTCGCAAGTTTACGATACTTTCACACGATTTTTTTTATTAATAAAAATTACACACGAATAATAATTACACACGATTTTATTATTATTATTATTAAGCTATTCTCTGTTATATTAAAGGGGTTTTTTAGTTTAGGATACTTAAAACTGCATAAAACTGTTTTATAAAGATAAATAATTTTTAAACTGTGTACATACCGTACAAGCATTGCATCACATACTGTACTTAAACTAAACGAATCGGGAAAAATTTTCATATTGGAACATAAAATTGTCTGTATTATATTTGAATTTTAAAATTCCTTTTAGATTGTGGATCGTTTTGAAGATAACTTTCATATGTATCATGTCTGAGAAGTAAATTAAAATAGTAGCATTAGAATTTTGTGCAGAGGGATAGACGTTTTAGCTAAATTTCATTAAAAATTACTTCAAATTGACAAATTTATAAAAATGTACGGTATTTACAGACAAGTTTTTGTTTATTTTATAATTTTTAAATGCTATTTTACCATAAAAGATAAAAAAATACTTTAAAAAACGTTTTTCTTAAAAAACTGGCTCTGAACATAGGCATTCACCTTAAACTACAGATCCCCCCTACACGTGACTTGGGGTTTTTGGATCGTTTTGGATGCCTTCCTGGCAATATTTTTAAAAAAATGTGTTGCTAGTTCTTTTGTTTTATTTTCACTTAACTGTCACCAGGATTTTGAATTCTGAGTGTAAATGCTAAAAATAGTTTTCCTAAAGCAAAAATTTTCCCGAAAAGGATAATTTTTTTTTCTCTTCGTAATGGTTAAGGGGACAGTGGACTTTTAAAATTGTCAAATTTGTTCAAAAATTCGAGTTTTTTTATTTTATTGAATTGTGAAACTACGGACGAGTAGGAATGTGTTCCAAAAAAGAATTTTTAATTTCTGTGATTACTTTCCTAGTTATAGGCATTTGTATTTCATTTAGATATTATGTGGTTACTAATAGCAATAACTTTAAATGTGTTTTTCTCAAAATAAAAATTTTCGTGTCATACGAATATTCAAACTGCTCCAGGCGCATTTCTAATTATCGTATTGCTTTGAAATTTAAGTTTTATATACTTAACTGTATGTCAAATAAATCTCATTGAAAAAAATTATGCTTCGTAGCTCAAAATTTCTAAATTTTGTACTTGAAACGATGATTTATAGGTATTTTGCGTAATAAAAAGGGTGTTTTCACTATTATTATTTTTTTCTCTTTATATTTTTAATGAATGCTTAAAATAAGCAATAAGTTTCATTATTAGTTCTATAAGGTATCCTGCAAATAAAAATTACCATATTATATGCAAAAGAAATGCGCGTGGAACATTTTTAACTAGACCAATTTTTGATATAATTCATAATTCATAATTCATAAATTATCAATATTTCATCTTTAAATTTTAACCACTTTTACATATCTATGGTGCAAATCACATGTTCAAATTTCAAGCAAATCCATTCAAAACAAAAAAAGTTAGGTTTGAAAGTCCACTGTCCCCATGAAAGTTTTATAAATTCTAGAGAGAGAAATTATGTTTATACCTTGTCTATTCACAAAAGCGAAAAAAAAAAGGAAACTCAGCTATTGGTTCAACAGGTATATCAAAAACAAAATATACACTTAGTTCCGAATTTTAAAAAATGAAATTCAAAATTAACAAAATTTCGAATTACATAACTATTTGTTATGCATATACAGTAATGATCTTTATATTAAGAAGCATTTGATGAAAAGAAATCATTGCAAAATACTTGCAAAGGAAAAAAAAATTGTACCTCTTAAACACTCATTGTGGCGTCATACTATTAAATGTACATTCTGGACATAATTTGTGTGAAAACTTGACGTCGAAAAACTACATAATTTGTGTGAAAACTTGACGTCGAAAAAAACTTATCAAACAGAAGCTTGAACACTCATTGTGGCGTCATACTATTAAATGTACATTCTGGACATAATTTGTGTGAAAACTTGACGTCGAAAAAAACTTATCAAACAGAAGCTTGAACACTCATTGTGGCGTCATACTATTAAATGTACATTCTGGACATAATTTGTGTGAAAACTTGACGTCGAAAAAAACTTATCAAACAGAAGCTTGAACACTCATTGTGGCGTCATACTATTAAATGTACATTCTGGACATAATTTGTGTGAAAACTTGACGTCGAAAAAAACTTATCAAACAGAAGCTTGAACACTCATTGTGGCGTCATACTATTAAATGTACATTCTGGACATAATTTGTGTGAAAACTTGACGTCGAAAAAAACTTATCAAACAGAAGCTTGAACACTCATTGTGGCGTCATACTATTAAATGTACATTCTGGACATAATTTGTGTGAAAACTTGACGCCATTGTGGCGTCATACTATTAAATGTACATTCTGGACATAATTTGTGTGAAAACTTGACGTCGAAAAAAACTTATCAAACAGGAGCTTGAATACTCAGGGTTCTAGGAGGTGATCTCGAAGAAATCGGTGTGGTTGAGTTTCTGCCTTTGGCCTTTAGAATGCTTACGAATGTTATATGGAGAGAATTAATATGCTTAATTCCTACCCTACCAAGGCTAAGGTATTATTTATACGCCTGCAATCACAAAATCTCCCGAGCTAGCACAAACATCTAATTACTAGCCCGTTTACCAGATGTACTGCAATCACTGTATCGATGCGGCGACATCTTCGACTGCAAATATTGTATTGTTTGATCAAGTATGACAAATTGCCCTGTTTATGCGACTCCAGGGTATGAGCTATATCGCTTAGGCTACTATGATCAAGCGATAGCGAAGTCGCAAATTTTACAGGCGCTAAATCGATGAGCTCTGTGACTGTGATACTAAGGCTTTTTCTCTTGAAATATGCATGAGAATTTTATTTCTGATGATGGTACACGCCTTAGCTTTGATAAACGCCGGGCCACAGAAGTCAATACGTGTGGCATTACAACTGAAATGAACTAATGTCATTCTTTATAGTGATGTATTTCATTACGACTGTGGTATCTACGGAGCTTTGTGCTTTAAAGATCCGTACCTCTTCCACTGCTGATCCATCATCGGTTATAAAGATTTCTGTTCGAAATTTAGAAATATATCGCTGAATAGAAATCAACGGAAAAGTCCACATTTTGGGTGAGGGGGGGGGGGGTAAATAAGATGCAGGATTCCTGAAAAAGTTAAATAAATAAATGAATAAATAAATAAATATCAGGCATACTTCAAGATCTTAAAAATCTTAACACATATAGAAAAATTTCAAAAAAAAAAATAATGCACGTTACTAAAACAACGTATGCTTTATAAGTAGGGGCACGTAAATTTCGCATAAAAAATATCAAAATTTTGAAAAAAAATTACAATATATAAAATTTCGCATTTATTCGCAAAATTTTTTTTTTAAATATATACAGTGGAATCTCGATCGATCGTCCTCTGATTCATCGTTTTACAGTATGTGTCGTTTATCTCACCAAGTCCCGACGATCATATTGCTTTGTTATGTTCCCGCATCTATCGTTTTCCCGCCTTCAACGTTCAGTTCAGTCGTTCCCTTGAAAAACGATAGATCGAGATTCCACTATATATATATATACAGTGGAATCTCGATCTATCGTTTTTCAAGGGACCGATTGAAATGAACGATAAATGCGGGAAAACGATAGATGCGGAAACATAACAAAGCAATATGATCGTTGGGACTGGATAAAATGAACGACTCATACGGAAAAACGATCGATCGAGATTCCACTGTATATATATATATATATATATATATATATATATATATATATATAAAACAAACACACACACACACACACACACACACACATATATATATATATATATATCAAGACCTTATCATAGCTTTTTTTTCTTCTGAACCATGGGTCAGGAAGTATAAATATAGTTAAAAAAGTAAGGGGGGTTGCAACGAGGGAATTTTTTTATTTCATTTACATTCCATTTAAAGATATTGTTATGCATATTTCTGTACCTTGGAACAAAAATGGCCAATGTCCATTTTAATCAAATGTCAGATAACATCAGATCCAGTTTACAAATCTGACTAACATTTTAGAAATCATTCTAACGGTTTGTGTATCAATATTTTTCCAAGTTTTATTTTTCAGTTTTAGTCATAGTTTTTGCCTACATTCTAGTATTATATTTATTTCGATTTCTTTTTCATTTGTCACTCAGATTTCAAAGTTTTGGACATTGTCTCTTTTTGTTCCAAGGTACAGATTTATGTACGTGCTATGTTAAATTATATATGACTTTATGAACCAATTATTTCTTCTACTCTTTGACTCATGTGGATCATATCTGAGAATAAAAAAAGAAGCAGAATTATTTAAGAAACTTTTCATAGTTTCTGCCTGAATTCAGTGTAACACCCTATACTTTTACAGATTAAACCCTTATAATTTAGAGATGTTACAACAAAACTCGAACACAATTTTTTGCTCTTTATCTTTTTTTAAAATCGATCCCGAAGAAGAGCCTAGGCTCAGTTCTCCTAGCCATCAGAAAAAAAATCTTTTTTTAAAACAACTACTCACCTAAGGAGTCTAATTATTACAAACACTGAAGTAGCGGGAGAAGGAAGAGCGTTAGCGCTACTTGTCGGCAACTGCGTGAAACTCGAGATTTCCTTCTTCCTGCCTATACATTATTCTATCAAAGCGGATTAAAAGATGAATAGTTATGATTTTTTTAAAATTGGATGATTCTTTGATTTCTGTTGTGCAGTCACCATCTTTAGAAACTCTGAAGTGGTGGGCAAAAGAAGAGCGTTAGCGTTACTTGTCAGCAACTGCGTGAAATTCGAGAATTCCCTCTTTCTGCCTATACATTATTCTATTAAAACGGATTAAAAGACGAATAGTTATGATATTTTTAAATCGGATGATTCTCTTTGAAACACCCTGTATATTGTATTTTTTTATTGCGTAATTTCAATATTTTTTATGCGAAATTTACATATCCCTATCCATCACTTGTGGATTATCACAAATAGTGCAGAAAGGACTCGCTAGAATTGTCAAGCGGCTCAGTTGCTTAGCTGAACAGTCAGGACCAGTTAAAAGCCGGATGGATCATGGTCACCGAATACTTCCTATGAAAATCTGGAATGTATACACTATTAACAACCCATATCCGATTGCTATTTCTGGGAATTAATTCTTGATAAAATAGATCCTTCAATTTCTTCCGGTTGAATACCCTCATAGAATTATATGCAATTGGCCTACGCGGTCTCTGTATAACTGCAGCAACTCTCTTGCCAATCCGTCCGCGAGTTCATTTTACTAAGATTCCGCAGTGTGCTGATATCCACTGTAAAATAACTCTGATGTTTTGTGATGACAGTCTGTCAAGTTAAAGTTTATCCAGTCTTACTGAAAGTTATATAATTTTTCTGACTGGCTACAAGTAACCGGCCTTCCTCTTTTAAAGAGCTTGTAAGGTTTTCATAAGATTCGATTCACAATAATCGAACTTTTAAGTGAATAAAGTTAAAGAAGCCGCTTAAGGTATGCTAATTTCAGTCTTACTGAAAGTTATATAATTTTTCTGACTGGCTACAAGTAACCGGCCTTTCTCTTTTAAAGAGCTTGTAAGGTTTTCATAAGATTCGATTCACAATAATCGAATTTTTAAGTGAATAAAGTTAAAGAAGCCGCTTAAGGTATGCTAATTTCAGTCTTACTGAAAGTTATATAATTTTTCTGACTGGCTACAAGTAACCGGCCTTTCTCTTTTAAAGAGCTTGTAAGGTTTTCATAAGATTCGATTCACAATAATCGAACTTTTAAGTGAATAAAGTTAAAGAAGCCGCTTAAGGTATGCTAATTTCAGTCTTACTGAAAGTTATATAATTTTTCTGACTGGCTACAAGTAACCGGCCTTTCTCTTTTAAAGAGCTTGTAAGGTTTTCATAAGATTCGATTCACAATAATCGAACTTTTAAGTGAATAAAGTTAAAGAAGCCGCTTAAGGTATGCTAATTTCAGTATACGCGGTTGGTATAAATACCGAGTAGCTAAATTACAGGGAGAAAGGAGCTAGGAAGTGCGGTCGACGAAGTGTTGAGGAAGTGAGAGGAAGTGAAAGGAGGAGTAGAGCTGACGAAACGAAGTATCGAGCTGGAGCTAGGCTTAGAGTCTGGTTTAATAATAGCTGAGTTTTGCGAGCAGCCGCTCGAGGCATAGCTAGGCTGCTTCAAACCTACGCGAGTTCTTGTTATGCCCAAAGTTTACGAAGCAGCATTGCTGGTCGACTTTCTGAAGTATTTGTGAGTATCTCAAGTTGTATTTTCTTTGCATGAATAGTTATACCAGGAACTATATTGAATGGTATTCCCCTTTCATAGATATTATATATCTCCTACTAGTAGAACGCTTACTTTATGTTGAAAAGAAGAATCTATATGTGCAAATGTTTGAATAAGCATTGTTGTTATGTAAGAACTGTGTTTGAATGAAATTATTTAAGAGTGCCACTTCAAGATATACATACCCAAAGTTAGGGTAGAAGTGCTGTGCTTTATAAGCTTATTTCTTTTATTCAATAAACACCAGTTTCTTGAATGATAAGAATCGAGGACATGATTTTCATTATTTATTTATTTATTTTTATTTGCATAAAAGTCATATTTGAGTATTTTAAATCACCTAACAGGCATATTATACGAAATTTTTCATTAAATATTTTTTTCGATATTTGGACAGCGTTTAATCTTAATATCAATATATATAAAACAGCTCCGTGACTGACTGGCTTACTCACAGATACTGCACAGACCAAACCGCAGGACCTTAACGGCGGAAATTTTGCATGGTGATTCTCCTTATAGTGCAGAGGTGCACTAAGAAAGATTTTTGAAAATTTCTAAGATTTTTAAAAATTAAAATTTTTAGCTGTTTTTGTGACTTTTTTTTAGGTTTGCATTTCAAATAATAATTTGAGGATCATAAAATTTATATCACGAGAACGATCATAAAAATTCCTTTAAAATGAAATCTTTTTCGAATCTTTACCTCCATTTTCTGATTTTTGGTGAATTTTTAAAGGTTAATTTTCAGAATTTAATTTACTAAATACTGATCACGAGACTTCTTTTCTTTTTCTGATACTTTAAATTAATTTTAACATCACATACATAACAACGAAATAAATTGACAAAAAAATTAAAATTCGATGAAAGATAAAATTTAAGCACTAGACTAATTGAGATGGAAGTTTTTTAAGAATTTAGCTCATATTAGTATGTTTTATGGATATGCTTCGCCATGACGATAAATAAGTCTCAAGGCCAAACTTTAACACACGCTGGCGTAGATTAGAGAGAAAATTGTTTCTCCCACGTACAGTTTTACGTAGCTTGCTCACACGTAAGTTCGCGGACGAGCCTGGTAATATTAGTTCCACCCAATGAAGGAAAAAAATATTGTTTATGGGGAAATCCTCTAAAAAGCAATTTCATTTTTTTATTGTAATTATCCTAAAATGTACTCCGTAGCGAAGCACGGGTATTCAGCTAGTACAATATAAAGAATTAACGTTAAGTCTCGTATTGTTTAAGATGTGTCCTTCAGAGTGAAAGCAAAAATTTACAGTTGAATACTACCGAAATGATTATAATATTTAAATTAATATCACTGTTAGGATTTTTCGCATAATAATGCTCTCAATTTTCCCTAGTTAGATAGATATGAATTGGGACCGTAAAACTTCAAATACAGTGCAATCTCGATCGATCGTTTTACGAATCATCGTTTTCCCGTATGTGTCGTTTTTTTCACCCAGACCCGACGATCATAATGCCGTAGGGATCGCGTGTTGCTCAGATGCAAATTTCTGGTAGCTGCGCAGTGCAGGCCAGTCGAAGTGAGTTCAGAGCAGGTGTCTGGTCTATTTAAGTGACACACGCTGAGTTGGCAAGAGCCCAAGAAGGGAGTGGAGATTTGTACGGTAGTGCGTTACGCCATTAGTAGAGATACGAAAGAGTCGAGAAAAGTTAGATTGAAGGTGATAGCGGTATTTAAATGATAGAGCACGTATTAGTATTTAGCTTAGGTGGCTGCACGATTTTGATAGTTATTTCAGAGCCCGATGGTTACGGGTATTGTTAGTGAACGTATATTCTGCCTGAAAGGGTTCATTACGACTTTAAAGTTCAGTTTCTTAGTACCGCAAGTTGCGGTACTGTTGTGTTATTATTTGAAGCCCCAAGTCGGTCTATGTTAGTCTACCTCTACGTAGAAAATAAAGGAATTATTTATATTTATGCCTATTACTTTATAGTGTGCCTGGACCGTTAGAGGATTCACAGGGTACATAAGAAACAGAGTCATATAATGCTTTGTTATGTTCCCGGATCTATCGTTTTCCCGCATTTATCGTTCAGTTTAGTCGGTCCCTTCGAAAACGATAGATCGAGATTCCACCATTGAAATTTCAGCTCTTTACGTCCCAGGCATGCTAAAAGTGTATAATTTATTCTGAATTTAAATTCAAGAAGTGTCCTCCTTCAGGTCTGTTCTTAACTATACTATTCAAACGTAGACCAATTTAACTGTCGATGTGATTTGACACAACCTGTCTTACCACTGATAATCGTAATCGTAATTGGTAAATAATATTCCAATTAAGTTAATTCATAACGTATGTTCCATGATTGATCAAGCTCTCAGAATTTTAATTAGTGATAAAATAAGTGTATAATTAATTAGATATAATAATTAAATCGAGATAAATTAAATTTTTTATTTTAGTTTCCATAACGTGTTCAAAAAGTGAGAGTTCATGAGTTCAAAAAGTTTGAGTTCATGAACTAGCATGAAAGGAAATAAAATCTATCGCATTAAACGTGTAAATAAATTCAATTATTTATGAATATCTTTCTCTAAATCAAAAGTGGTGAAAGCCTAAATTCTTGGAATTAACCACAATGCCATTGTTTAGCATCTTTTGAAGGCCTGGAAAAAATTTAGAATTTACAGTATCAGAGCTACAATCCATTCTGCCCACAAAGCTTGGAATAAAAATACACCATAAAATAAAAAACCTTAGGTTCTGAAAATAACAGTTATTACTCCAAACGTTACGCTTTGGGAATCGATTACCTCCACCGATGGATGTAATTTTTTTTTTTCGTAATCTCACCTCACTTCACAACAGTTGACGTCAATTATAGAAAAATGGCGAATGTTCTTCCACGGCATCCATAGTGATAATGGCGGCCAAGCCGTATCTCTTTCTTTTTTTTTTTTCTTTTTTTTTTGGCCGATCGATGTGATATTGAAGGATCACTGACTACATTAATATGCAAATTGGATGTCGGGTTATTTAAAGGTATTATTTTAAGGAAGTGTTTTTTCCTAAACTGTTTCGCTTTACACCTAGAGCGGATTATGCGGAGCAATTTAGGAGATTTGCTGCATTTCACTTTCATAGAGTGTGTAATACATCTTTGCAAAGTACATAATATATGGAGCGAAGAGAACGTATGGTGATTTGTTTATGATGATTACGATACCGCTCTACCTTATAATATGCTAATACGACGGCAAAAAGAATGTGAATATGCATTTGAAGCGTATCTAGTTGATGTGAACTAAGCGCGAAAGGTCTATCTGATGGTTGTTAAATCTCGAAATTCAGAATTGAAGATGGTATTCCGATCGCAAAATCTTAGAATTTATTTTAATAAGTTTAGGAAAAGTAAAATAATGATGATAAGAAGAAGAAGAATAGAATAATCATAATATTTTGGAGGAGAAAAATTGAAAGATTTTTGAAATTTTGATAATGAATCGTTTAATAAGTTTAACTAGAGGAGTGAATGTCTGCATGAGGTCTCTTATGAAAGGTTAGCTTTTTCAGCACATCAAGAGAGAAATGTCCCTGAAAACCTCAAATGTATATTTTGTAAGATGAAAAAAGTCATTAAATGAAAGATAATGAAACGATGTCTTAGTAAAAGCGTTTTTTATTATTGCTGGTATATTTTGCTTTCTACATCATGGTTAATAAAACTTTTTTATATGGCTTTAAATGGTTGCAGGAAAAAAGTTAAGGCAATGTTTCAAGAGGTGATACTTTTTTCTGTTTTAACTGCTCTTTTTAAGCTATTTTTTCAATTCCTACTATTAGTTCACACTTTCTCTATATATATCTTGTTCAAATTTTCAATCGTTAATAAAGGTACTTTTTATTCATCCACTCAAGTTCAAATACATTTTTTTAAACTTGTAGTGGATGACACTTGATGTTAATACCGTTTTTTCAAATATTAATTCATTAATTAAATTTAATTAATCAATTTTAGTTTTAGACCTAGAACGTCTCTTGCTCTGGAATAGTAATTTCCCTCTTGTTACTGTGTAAACGGTAGCACTGCGGTCTTCTCCCGTCCTGTAGGTTGCGAGATCGAATCCCCAACCTGACAAACTTTTTCTCTTTCTTTCCCCCCCCCCCCTCCTAATCTCGCACAGTAGGCAAGGTTCTGGTAGGCAATCCTTTTTTTCAATTCCTACTATTAGTTCAAACTCAAATTTTTCTTTGATGACCTAAGTAGGAATTGACTTTAAATTTTTTTTTTATATATTACTTGTTTCTATTTAAGCATGCGGAAATTGCTGACTCTCTGGCCAAAAAAGTTGCTTTGATCTTGCAGACATCTCCTCCCTGTGTCCCTTACAGTACTGTAAAGCGTATAATCAAAAATACGGTGAGAGAGGAGTTCAAAAAGTGTCTCGCCGTCAGAACTTCTCAAAATCCTTGGAGAGAAAAATTATTTGGTGTCTCTAAATGGCCCAGACATAAAATGGTGGCTGAGTTTAGACTAGCCACTGGCCATGACTGTCTCCTGGAACATTTACACCGCTTCAACATTGTTTATAGTCCTTTCTGCAGGCTCTGTGACTTGGGACGGGTCATGAACTGTGAACATTTGTTTCATTGCCCTGCATTAACTAAACGGTCTCTTGTGGACCGTTACTGAGAGGCCATGGGACTTCTGGATTCATAGACTATTTTCTGCAGCTTTTTTTCATTTTTTTTGTGTCTTCTTGTGTTGTGCTTTTTTCTGGCTGTAGTTGTCTTTTAATCTGTGCCATTGGAAATTTTAAAAAATTTCCAATGGCACAGTCTGTAGTTTCTGCAGACTCTGTGACTTGGGACGGGTCATGAACTGTGAACATTTGTTTCATTGCCCTGCATTAACTAAACGGTCTCTTGTGGACCGTTACTGGGAGGCCATGGGACTTCTGGATTCATAGACTATTTTCTGCAGCTTTTTTTCATTTTTTGTGTCTTCTTGTGTTGTGCTTTTTTTTCTAACTGTAGTTGTCTTTTAATCTGTGCCATTGGAAATTTTAAAAAATTGAAGCTATTTTGAACTTGTGTTAAATTGTATATTTAACTGACACAGAAATTGGGAAAATTATTTCATTAACTTCTTTAAATAAGTAATACTTGATACAGATAAGATCACTGAAGTTTATTTACGTGATCAAAGTGTTCTGTTTGGGTCTTTATATTGAAAAAGACATACGAAAATTTTTGATTCGATGTTTTTGCAGCTTAATATTGTATTGTAGTAAAGACAGGCAACTTTTAACGTAAAGTTTTAAAACTGATTAGAATCGACCAAAATTTACCATAAAATCTCTATTCGCTTATGATTTAGTTTGCAACTATTTATTTAATAGTCTTAATACATAAATTTTTCTGCCATTTTTTTTCTATCAAACAGACGTACTTAATGATTATTTAGAAACTTGTTGTCCACCATTGTCTAAATGCACACCTAAAATTTCATTCATTAACATCCAAAATTAACTGCATTTTATATTTTGTATCATATATTGAGGGATAGGAATATGCCCGTCTTTCACTATTTTTATGTATTATTTAAATGCCTATAACTGAAATCTATGTTAATTGGTGTGAATTATTTTTTTGTAAGCATCTTTAAACAAGCAGATAATTATTAATAATTTATTTTTAAGGTGTTCAATAGAAATTTCTTACGAACAACTTTTGGGCATGAAAGAATGAAAATCTCTTTGAAAATAAAAATAGTTTATTAAACACACACACGTATATATTTACAATACATTTATCCATTGAGGCATTCTATTGTATTTACAATTATTGTTCGAGAGATGATTTCCAAGCCACCGTGTTATAGTTTCTTCTGTACTTTTAGGATTTGAGTCGTCTGAACTGTAATAAAGAGAAAGAAAAGAAATTGTAAGATTAAAACAATTTTCTTTCAAAAATTATTAATAGATTTTATACATATCACATATTTTTACATATTCTTATATTTATATTCTCAACTTATAAATATATATTTGAGAGTGCAGAGGATGACAAAATATATGTTACGTACTAGATATTTTTAGTAAATTTTGCGAAGTTTAATTACCATGCCAGCAATGAAAAGAGAAAGATGATGAAACGGAGTTATAGAGAATGTGGTCAGTTATGAAACAAACTAACAATGGGCAATTCTTAGTTATCAAAGAGAAAAACTGCACTCCCTGAAATCATGTTTGAGACATAATAATACAATTGTTTGGACTCAATATGTATAAGGACTTGTCAATTGTTGCATCTAAACATTGACTAGAAAATGGTTCAGTTCCCTAAACCTTGAAGATTCTCTTACTAGGTTTTAAGTTACTTGTTGTAAGGTAGAAATTTTTCAAAGCAACTATAATTTCTCTTTAAAATTACGAAAGAAATTAGTTCCGCTATGGAAGAATTCCGTTTCTAGTCCAAAAAAAGGTAGTAATGCAGATGAAATTTTATGCTTATTTACAAATAATGCACCAAATTTTAGAACCCAATGCCTGGTTACACCTTTCTAAGAAATAGTGTTATAAAATAAAAACAAAGTCCTTAATGAAAAATGGGCTTTTTAATCTTCTTGACAGGTTTTCGGTACTTTTTACATGCGGGCAGTGATAACTGTTATTAAGCTTCCATGTTTTGAATTTGCTACTCGTTCTTTAATTGAAGACTATTCGACAGGAATACCGCAATATAAGCAACCCGCATGTCTTATATTGAATATAATCTTCCCGTTTGAGTCTCTTATGTTGCCACATACATCAGATAACAAAAAATCATTAACTTGGGGAATGTTTATGACGCGTATGTGTAAATTAGTGGTAGGGGAAAAATTTAGATATCACTTTTTCGTGAATAAAGGCTGACTTTTCTCTACTTAAATTATCCAATCCATTCAACACTTACCGTTTATTCTTAGTTCAGAATTCTCCTTCGATTATTCTATAGCGATAATATTGCAAAGGTATTGCAGAACTGGGACTAGAATTTCTTCTGGAACACACATCTGGTTCTGTATGGGGAAAATATTGCTCACCTATATACTAATCCAAACATAAACTTTTCTTAAACCTGAAAGGAATAAAAGGGAAGGATTTTAGTATTATATCCAGTCAAAACTACAATTCTATTATCGATCGAAATACATTTTTCCAACATGAAACATTAAAATTGGAAATCAAGCTTCCCCTAGCTATTATGCTAGTTAACTTTGGGAAGATTTACTAATATAATGCAATTAAATAACTTAAAAATGTTAACTCTATTTAAAAAAATCACAATTAAGTTTTCAAAGTTCTAAAAAATAAATAAATTCTTAACCAAATTAATATATTTTTTTCCTGTTTATCATACGTGTTCTTGGTTTGTGAGTCTATTATTAAGTATAGTAAAAATTTACGACAGTTGTAAATTGAGATTATTATACTATTAAATTGTGTGAAGTTTTTATCTCTGAGATCTCACAACTAAATAGTAATAAAACAAACAGTACTTATATCTAATCTAATTCTACATGTTTTTTAATGTTTCTCACATCAGCTTCATATATTAACCTTTTTAATAGACATTTATTCGAATGGCATCGAAAAAAATTATAGTTATTTGATTTTTTTCGAATATCAACCTCCTCTAAAGAAGCGAGTTCTAAAGCCTCGCATTTTTTGCATTATGAGACGTTTATAACAAAGATTTATTATAGAAAAATTGTACTGAACTTTTTTCAGAAATATCTTTCTCGGAAACTCTCTCCTGCCTTCATATGACGATTTGATATTTCTAAAGTTAGATTATACCCTTATAAGACCCTGTTTTCAAAACTATTCCGTGAAATGCACGAAAGCAATTTATTGCACAATAAATAATTAAGAGATACTGCTTACTTAATAATTAAATTTCTTGGAAATCAATTTTGAGCAAGACTGATTGCAGTTTGTTTTTTTAACTAAAATTTCAGGGCACAATACATATATTTTCCTTTTATGATTTGTATGAAACTGTTTCTAGATTTATTGCATAGGAAATAATCAGGAATTATAGCTCACTTCATGATTAAATTGCTTGTGAACTAATTTGGATACAGGTTATTAAATAAAATTTCCATGACGTATTTCATATAGATGACGAAAAGAGAGGCCAAGAGACTGAAAAGTAAGAATGCGAGCAAACTTATCTGGTGTCAAAAATAGAGAAAATTGTTCCTTATCTCAAAAAATAAATAAAATTTTAAAAAATATACGATACGGCTGCCTTTTTAAGAGTATATCAGGACGGAAATGAATGGGTTCAGAATTAATTTATTCCGAATTAATTTCACTCTGACAAATTAGACGGAAACTGATTATTCTCAGAGTAACATGTAAATCACTTTGCATCCTCTGAAAGAGCATTTTAGCTGGTCCACTCCCTGCTGATAATTGAGTTGAACCTCTAATGCGCGACACCTCTATCGACGCTCGAAGATTTATGATGCTTACAAATTGTCAAATTTAAATCAAGAGTCTTTTACCTTAAATGAAATTGTTTTCAACTAACCATTTGTCAAGCATGTATAATAACCTCAACATGTGATTTTTTATTTATCATATACGTATGAAGTTACACTCTTCATCCCACTGGTTAGATTTTCTGAAGGTGTTGCACAGAAGGTGAGGAAAAACTCACCTGTTCGTAGTTGTTACATCATATATATAATTCATTTCAGGTTTTCGATTATGTAAAAACAATCACACAATCGTCTAGTGATAAATGTTGATCTTGTAATATTAATTTTTATTTTTTGCGTATTACAAGAAAAGTCTTTTAACCAATGTAAAATAACAAAAGTTTTAAAAAGTTTAAAACAAAGTTTATAAAAAAGTTTAAAAAGTTTAAAACAAAGTTTATAAAAAAGTTTAAAAAGTTTAAAACAAAGTTTATAAAAAAAAGTTTTAAAAAATTATTGTGTTACACTTTGCTGTACATTTAAGCGTTATTCATACATCTATGATGACCGGTATAAAGAGCTTAAGTCAAAAACAGTGATTTAAATATACGAAATTATTGGCTTTTATACCAATCGCAGAACAACAATTTCGACTTAAGTCTTTTGTACAAAGAAATGTACTTTCGTAAACAAAATTGATAGACTTAAGCCTTTTATGCATGTCAAAAGATTTTTTTTTTTGTCAATACTAACAAATATCTAAAAATCTTTTTTTTTTTTTACTTAAGTCCTTTATACCGGGCACCATCGATATTGTATCACTAAACAATGTCTATCGTATTACCTTTCTGTATATGTGTGTGCTTTAACCTACATTAATGAACAAAAATTTTAAGTTAATTAAATGTACTATAGAGTGAATCGATTTACTCTCTCTCTCTTTCTCATTCTTTCTCTTTCTGTGTTAAATGTAATCGGTTTAATAGGGCTAAATATATTTGCATCTTTTGAAAGGATTCTGACCTCTTAACCTTCGAAGGAAATGGCTGAGTCTCTTGTCCGAATTAATATTCTGTTCAACAAAGGGGAAAAAATGTTCTTCAGTATCTTTTTCTTGGTTTAATAATTTCGAACATTATTAAAAGTCTGCAAATATAATTATAATTTAATTTTTAGTGAGGATTTTTTCAATAAGAATATATGCCCTTTCTCTAACATATAACTCATCATGCACCCATTTTCTCTCGTTTTTTTTTTATTTACCTTTATTTTACTCCTTAAACTGCTGCGACATTTATTACGCTAGATAATCAATGAATTCTAGATCTTTAAACGATTAATGAATCATAATATTTTTCTATCACGAATAAGAGATTAAATAACCCCTTTATTTTTAGTAATCGAAAACTTTTAAAATCCTAATGAATTTAACAACTGTAGCAATTTAAGGCTAATTTTCTTTACGAATTTTTACTCTCAAAATGAAAATATAGTTCATATGGATTTTTTTTTTTTTTTTTTTTTTTTTTGGGGGGGGGTATTACAACAAAAAATAAATAAATAAAGGAATTGCAATAAAAAAAAATTTCAGATATGAGGATGAAAATTTCCTTAGTTACAAATTTTTTTTTTACTAATTTAAAATTCATCATGGGAAATGTACTACCATATCTTAAAAACAGGCTCTTTCTGATTTCAGTGAACCCAGCCCTATTTACTTTTAACCTTCCACTCTGCATATCTTTCAATGTAGTTTAAGAGATGCATTAATCGTAATCAAAGTTAATTTCACAGTAATCTTCCTCGCCAATAAATCAGCTAACCTGCCGGCAGGAAAAAAAAAGGATGAAACTACCCTTTCCGGATATTTTACGCTAATTTCATCTGGACACATCCGCCAGAAGTAAAATCAAAGTACCCCAGCGCGATTTATGGCGACTCGCTTTGCAAGCTGCATTCCTTCCCAATATCCATTTCGTACGGATATATAATAAAACCCAACTATACCAAAGCAATTCAGCATGTGCTCTGAATTTTTTATCGACTTAAGGTCATTGTCGACTATCAACATGTCCATCGTACGTACTAAGTCAACAGCCTAGGCGATAAGCATCAGTCACGTGTTCCGCCTTATTTAAATAAGTTTGCAAGCATTGGTGGACGTGTATGAAATTTTGGAGCGATTTAATGAAACAGTAACTATTCCTTTGAGGCATCAAAGAGTGGAGATCTTTCATTTTGCTTTATTATGTATTTGCTATAAGAAAACTCTCGGCGGGCGAAAGTTTGTTTACTTTTTAAAATAAAAAAAATCCAAATTTGTCGGCCAGTTTCACCAGTGAAAGGGATATATATTTGATCTTTTAACCCGAGTTTTACAATGGCATTTTGTTCGCAGAGATAAATGACCACTATTTCAACAAGAAGTAATTATTATTTTTTTTTTTAAACCTATGCCCATCTCCGTCCTATCGTTTATAAGTCGACAAGCATCCCAGTACAAACTAGATCTATAAAAATACGCATTAAAAACGTTATCTACAGTATGGAGTGAAAATTGGCAAAGGATTGTTGGGAAGTTGCTGAGGTCATAGGCGTATCGTCGGGGAGGAACGGGGGGCACTTGACCACCCCCCCCCCAATTTAACTTGAAATAAATTAAACGTTGATAGAAGTTCAGTTAAAATCAGAAAATTGTATAAAACTTTTAAGAAAGTTGGTTTTGTTCCGCCTTTTCAAACTGTGAAACTGTAGTTTACAATTATGTCTTCAGCCTTAACATAGTTATTAACAATGATATGATCCATAGCAAAAGTTCGATGCTATATTTTTTTTCTCATTTTATTTATATTATATTTATTTTTCTCATTTTATAGCTTTTGAATACTACTCAAACATCAATTCTATTGTTATTCAATTTCAAAAAATCATAGTATTTCATATTTTAAAGACCGTCCGGCAGTCAATGCGCTGAGGAGGACCCTAACTGAATTCAATTCTGGCCCTCCCACCCCCCTCCAAAAAAAAAAAGCTAGAGACACGCTACGCCTATGGCTGAGGTGGACTGCAGTCGTGGAGCAAAATGGACTACCATTTTAAATACTCTACCAGCTAACCATCTTTATCGCGTCAGATATTAAGAAAAAAAATCTAGAATTTGATTTACTCTCTTTGAGTAAGACTAGTTAAAAAGAAAAGAGATGTTTCAAATACAACGTGCATTATTCATCTCTAAGTAGCCTGTTTTAAATTCTCTTTTTGTATCAAAGGATATTTCGAGGAAGAGTAATGGTCATGAAAGTGATATGCGACAGGATTTTTTTCCAGAATGTATAAAGCATTCTAATGTAGCATACAATGGATAAAGAGGCATCTGTTTCACATAGTGTATTATCTATAAATAATAGGTTTGGAATGAGTTAAATTTTATCTATAGATATCAAGCATGGTATTTTTTACTAACTGAAAGAGCTCTTAAATGTACGTATTTTATCATATTATCTAATATATTTTGTCGTTATTCAAACTCTTTTTTTTTTTTTGTATTTTCAATGAATATCTCTCGATTCTTACTTATGGGGGAAAAAAAGACTGAAAGATGTGTTAATGTAAAGAAAGTGGAAATTAATCTGAAAAACAAAATTGTGTAAGTCAGTAATCAATGTGTAAGTCAGTAAGAACAGGAAAAACATTTCAGGTAATCTCTTCTAACGAAACTACCGCGGGTTGTTAACGTAGGATTACTTATCGTTTGCTTACCTCTTTTTTTTTCTTTTTGGCGTATTTTGGTACTTTTCTGTGTAACTGTTTACTGCTACTGGGTTTGGCGCGCTGCCAAAATTATAACTCACGACGCAGGGCAATTTTTTTCTCTACGAAGTACCGTTATTGAGGAACGTAATCCTACGTTAAAAGGGCATATTATAGTGTTATTCTTAGCGTGTTTTATAATTGTAAATTCAACGCATATGCAGATATTTGTTAAACCTTTCATTAGACCTTGATATATTATGAAATACAGTCCCAAAATCGATAAAAATATAATTAAGGACCTTAATATAATATATTAAAGGCTTGATTTTTTTTAGAGAGGGGGTGCTGGCCTCTTTGACCTTCCTCCTGCTTATGAGCTTGTCGCTGAGATAGTTTAGTGAGGAGAATATTGTTTCAAAATTAAGAGAACTAGGCCTAAATCGCGGTTCCAACATACAGTTGTTACATTCTATGGTAAATATAAACATCATGGAGAAGCATGATCTTCAAAAGGATATTTTCTTTGTACGAGACGCGGGAACATTCTTTAAATTTTCATTCCGTTTCATCTATCGAGTTCATTAACATCTATTTCTGAAATGAATTTTAACTTTCAGATCATACATTGACGGAAACGAACATGTCAAACGAACATGTCATGGCTTTTCAAACCAACACATAGGTTCGAAATTGCGCTTGATGTCAATCATCCGCATTCTTCTCTCCGCACAAGCAAATAAATTTCTGAACCCGCGGCATTGGGCATAGAAATTTTTTAAACGGCTAATGAAACCGCAATTACTGAAGAATGGCTTCCAAATTCGGCAAAAAAAAAGAAGAAAAAAGAAAACGATTTTATTTCGTATTCATTCCTCCTCGAAATGGCCCGCTATGATGAGAAACTGATGCAAATCTCGCACATTGTGAAAGTTATGGTTTTTCTTTTTCGAAAAGAAAAGAAATTCGGTTTTCGAAGTTCAGTATCGCGAACCAGTTCTCCGTGCCCAAAGGGAAGTGATCTTGATCTCTTTCTTTCTCGAGGAGGAGTTGTGCTTGATACTCTCTGAAGGAAGTAATAAATGATTTTGAGTTTTGTGGCCACTTTATTTTGAAAGATGAAATGCGGAGACGGTAATTTGGGATACACAAAAGGGAATAAAACTATCAGCCTCGAAGTGTTTCAGACAGAGATGGCTTAGTAAAGTTTTGACGGGAATGGTGTTACTGCCACTACACTTTACTAGTGTTGTTAACACTGATGAAAGGCATAATAGTGTAGTAAATTTTAAGCTATGAATGACTTTCGATTCAATAATGAAAGGTAGTCCGCGTATCACAGTACAAAAGGCAAAGGCAAAATGTCCTTGATAGAGAAAGGTCAGGAAATACTAGGCAGCGCAGAGTAAAAATTATATATATAATATTCATTTGATAGTCCATATTAATGAAAAAGGCTCCTGGAACAAAAGGCAAAAGCAAAATGTCCTTGATAGAGAAAGGTCAGGAAATACTAGGCAGCGCAGAGTAAAAATTATATTTATAACATTCATTTGATAGTCCATATTAATGAAAAAGGCTCCTGGAACAAAAGGCAAAAGCAAAATGTCCTTGATAGAGAAAGGTCAGGAAATACTAGGCAGCGCAGAGTAAAAATTATATTTATAACATTCATTTGATAGTCCATATTAATGAAAAAGGCTCCTGGAACAAAAGGCAAAGACAAAATGTCCTTGATAGAGAAAGGTCAGGAAATACGAGGCAGCGCAAAGTAAAAGTTATATTTATAATATTCATTTGATAGTCCATATTAATGAAAAAGGCTCCTGGAACAAAAGGCAAAGGCAAAATGTCCTTGATAGAGAAAGGTCAGGAAATACTAGGCAGCGCAGAGTAAAAATTATATTTATAACATTCATTTGATAGTCCATATTAATGAAAAAGGCTCCTGGAACAAAAGGCAAAGGCAAAATGTCCTTGATAGAGAAAGGTCAGGAAATACTAGGCAGCGCAGAGTAAAAATTATATTTATAACATTCATTTGATAGTCCATATTAATGAAAAAGGCTCCTGGAACAAAAGGCAAAGACAAAATGTCCTTGATAGAGAAAGGTCAGGAAATACTAGGCAGCGCAGAGTAAAAATTATATTTATAACATTCATTTGATAGTCCATATTAATGAAAAAGGCTCCTGGAACAAAGGCAAAGGCAAAATGTCCTTGATAGAGAAAGGTCAGGAAATACTAGGCAGCGCACGAGTAAAAATTATATTTATAATATTCATTTGATAGTCCATATTAAGAAAAAAGGCTCCGGGACTAAGGTGTTTTAGAATTCGTTAATGGTGCCGATATTAACAAGAGGCCTAGCAAAATAAGAAATTTCCTATAAATTTCCCGCTATGATGAGAAGCTATGATGTATATTCTATGATGTATATTCAGTTATGATGTGTATTCAGTTCCGCTATGATGTATATTCAGTTACAGTAAAACCTCGTTTATATCCGGCCCTCGTTGATCCTAATCTCCTGATAATCCGGATCAGATTTGGAGATTTATTTTTTTAAATTTATAAATGCCACACAAGTTTGAAAAAGAAGACAGTGGACCAATTCTTGGTTAAGGAATGATGTGAAAAGATTTTTTTTATATTCTTTAATGTCTTGTAAAGAATACTATGTAATTTTGTTACAAAACAACGCTTTTTTATCGTAATATTTTGCTTTTTCTTGTTACCGATATTACCCGAATTATCCGGATTTTCGATTGTCCGAATTGCCCATGGTCCCAGTTAGTCCGGATAAACGAGGTTTTACTGTATATGGAAAATTATAGCCGAAGTATTATAATCCCGGATACAAAAAAAAAAAGCTATATAAAACTGCGCTTATACAGATAGGATAGTACTACTATACATTATGGTATTCATATCGTTAATGGTAATGACCCTGTTTAAGGCAACACGCTCCAGGGTTCGGTTGCTTTAAAATAATTTCCTGTCAAATTTTAATTTCTAATGATCAAATCTTCTATATTCTCATTGCATCTTATGAATATGTATAAATGTATTTTAGTCAGAACCCTTAAATAGTAAGCAAAGACTTCAGTTAAACAGAAGCATCGGACAGAATGCTGTGGTAAAAATTACTTTCTGACAAATGGGTTCGATCCTTTCATCTATAAAAGTAAAGTAAGGGAAGCACTTTTCACCAAAAGTATTCTACACGTAAGGAAGATGACACTTGAAGACACTTGAGGAAGATGAATCCAAGAAGTTATTTTAATGTTTCTGTTAACTATTCGCGTCATCATAAGAAAAAAATTTTGAACCAGTTATATTTCAGAATAGTTTCTTAGTTTGGTTCAGCGATAAACGGGCCCGAGAATCTATGAAGCCTTCCCGGTTCTATGCCTATCGACGGATTTCCAAGAAAATCCTGGAACTAAATTAATTTCCCTTTCGAAAACATTTTTTGTAGTAGTTAAATTGTCAAACGCTTCCCATTAATAGATCTACCTAATGAGAATCGCTTAAAATACACCATACAGGGTGAAAGAATATCTGATTCTTAAATAAATATATAACCTATGTTTCGGAAAGAGGTTTGACAATAGGCATAGGTTTTTTGGTGTTGGAGATCCTTTCTCTTAGTAATCTATCTATTAAGATAAAGCATTTCCCTCTTGAATCTAATAAGTCTAAACTTAAGTTTTACTATTTATGATTATTCGCCTAAAGAATTTAGATAAACTAAATCATAAACTGTTGTTACAAAAGGGGCACATAAAATTAAAAATGGTGATCAAATGAGGCAAACTGACAAAAAGAAGAGACTTATTTTCCTATTGGTCAAATAGCTTTCAATTCTTGTCTGTGGACGGCATTTCGCAGAAGTTAATGTAACATATCGGAAAGCAAAAATTCTGTGTGGATCTCATGTTTACATACGAACGTATTTACATATGAATACATATGAAGGCGTATATAAAAATATAGTTAACTTCTTTACGGTGAATTAAACAATTATGAAATCATTGTACGTTTTCAAATGCGCGTGATAAAAACAGTTTCACGAGATTTAAAAAAAATTTCTTGGATTAAGAGTGAGAGGCACAGTTAAATTTGAGAGCTGATCTACGTAGAATATTCCCAAGGCTACAAGTATCTAAGAAACACTTTCTCTATCCATCTCTATCGTCATAGTTATCTTCTGTCCATCAGTAGCAAGAGATCTCAAAACTATTTGTCATTTTTTGTTTTACTGATAATAAATACTTGTAGTAACGTTTATGGAGGTTTAACCCACATTATAAGGCATTATAAAATGTGAAATCTAACATACAAAGACAAAGAAGGCAACATTTTAGTAAATAATGGCCGAACTGCATATTTGAGGTATTTAACAGACAATTTTGTTACAAAGTAAATTTTAGAAATCTGAAATTTTATGCCTTTCCATGAAGGATAGTTTCTTTTCTTGAGATATTCGAATAATAAAGCAAATATCGATTTAAAGTTTGTACCACGAAGAAAAGAGATTTAGATGCATGATATGTTGAGATGTACGTTGTTTATGAAAAAGAAAACTTTTAATGATTAAGTATTTATAAGGAATTGATTTCACAAACGTTACACATATTTTTTCGAGCCTATCGTGAATTTCTGTTTGATTAAACTATCCTACCTGAACTTCTGTAACTATAAAAATATCTATCATAGGCATACATTATATTGAGGAAATGGGGAAATGTTTATAATGTGCTATTAATCTAGGAGTCAAATTGAAACACTGCGAAATCTACACTCGTATTTATATGCTCAGAATCTTTAAGAGTATCTCAATCGATTGAAAATATTCTCTTTAAATAAAGTAAGCATTATATATTCCCATGAATTAATAATTGTATTACCTCAAAATAACGAATGCAGAAGATAGTTTTAAAGCATAAAAAAATTAACATATGAATATTTCATGTCTTAAAACAGTTTTAATCTGGTATTTAAAGTGTTAGATAAAGATTTTTTTATTATAATTTAACTAATAATCTCTCGCTTACAAATTCGTAAGAATGCGTGAACAACAATTTCTCTACAGTTAGACTAGAGAGACCTTTGTTCAATTTTTTTTTGAAAGAATCTCAAGCAAATTATATAAAAAATATTTTCTATGTGTAATCAAGCATGGAAGTAACATTGATTTGAAAATTCTTTAACATACAAACTTACTGATTATCATATCGCTCACTCCTTTCAACAACGTCATATCTCAAAAACTCTCGTCATATCTCAAACTCTCGTCATATTTCAATGTACTTTTCAAGTTTCAAATCACTCTCCTGAAAAATCTTATTTTTTTAGATATGACGTTGTTGAAAGGAGTGAGCAATATAGAAATAGTTAAACAGACTATTTATTATCTACTCTTCCCAATGAAAGAATTATTTAGCACTTTTTCAATAAATATGACAGAATAAAATTTAATATAATTTTACAAAAAATCTGTTATTCAGTCAACTAGTAATGCTTCAGTCAATTAAACAGTTTTATTTAATTGAATTATGTATTCTATGCTAAAAATATGATAATATTGCTTAAAAAGTAATATAAAAATATTCATAGTTGTTTATTAAAATGTATAATTCAAAAGTTTAAAGTATTGCAGAAACAGTATTTACGAAACAGTACAAAAATTGATGAATAGTATATGATAAAAAGAAAAACAGTTTCTCAATATTACATTTCAGTCAAATACAATATCTAAACTTGTGTTATTACTAACTGTATTAATAATGGTTTCATTTAATATTCAGTATTATTTTCTTCTAATTTAAAAGAACTAAGAAACTATGTACTCCTTTTAAACTTTAAAAAATTAATTTCGAAGTAACTAAAATAGAATGCCCCTTTATAAATATCATACTGATGTAAAGAGAAAAATAATTTCTTAATTGAAAGTCTAAAAAGGGTTCAAAGTAAGAAAATAAATAATTTCTAATGTTGATAACTGGAAAATATTTAAACATCTTTGCTAATTAAAACCTTTTAAGCTCTTTTTAAGCTTTAAAAAATTTATTTCCAAGTAACTAAAATGGAATGCCCCTTTATAAATATCATACTGATGTAAAGAGAAAAATAATTTCTTAATTGAAAGTCTAAAAAGGATTCAAAGTAAGAAAATAAATAATTTCTAATGTTGATAACGGGAAAATATCTGAACATCTTTGCTAATTAATACGAAAAAAAAATCAGTATCTAAACTCGATATCTAAAAAAGTAGAAGGAAAAAATTCTAAACTTGTTATCTGAAAAGCATTCGAGATTTTTAAAAGTCAATGTAAAAGAAAAGACCAATTTCTAAATTTGATATTCCGATAGCATTTAAAAATTTGCAAAGTAATAAACAATACCGAATTCAAAAATTAAGCAAATAGAATAAACAATATCTACACTTTAGATGTAGAAAGTATTCGAACTTTTCAAGAAATAAGGTTACGCTAAATTACAGATTTTAACTTTAGATCATAAAAAAAAATTTAGTACTTACCCTCTATTTACAATTTAGTCATTTGTGTGCTGCTATAACGTTGTCCAGTCCATAATGTCCAAGAAATCGTCTGTGTCGTCGTGGAACATCGGAGGACTCGTCGATTCCGTCATCAGCATCATGACAGGCGACGGGGTCGTGCAGTAGGAAGGAGAGGATGAGAACTCTGGGGGTGAGGAAGACGAAGAGAAACCTTCCGTGGAAGCCCCTGTGCTGTCCTTATCGTCGAACCCTATGGCCTCTCTGAGCTGCTTTATGTACTCTATGGCACATCTGAGAGTCTCAACTTTGCTCAGCTTCTTGTTGTTGTTGCTGTTTGCGTTGGCGTTTGACCGATTGCTGGCGCTGGCCGGCTTGCTTTTGGCGGAAGGGGGGGCTGCTGTGGTTGATCCGAAGTGGGGCGGAATATGGTCGCGCAGTGTGGCGAATCCCAGATTGACCAATCGGACACGCTTGCGTTCCCGGGCGTTTCTCCTGGCGACGGAGCGCGCCTGCTGCTGGGGCGTTCGGGGCGTGGGTCCTCTTCTCGCGCGCCGTCGGGGCCCAATGGGATCCTGACTGACGCCCACGCGATCCAATGAGAGCAAAGCCTTGTGCGTGGGCGGATCGGCGGACTGGTTTGATGATGTTTCCGTATTGTTGCCATTCACCGGCGAGACCACGTCTAAGGAGGTGGAATCGATGAATTGTTCTTGCAGCAGGAGGGATGCTTCGGATGAAGGGTTGAATTCCATAATTCTGAAAAGGATGCAGTGACTGGAGAGGAATGTTCAAAGTCTTAAGGTAGAGGAAAAAAAAGTCTAAGTTGTTAATTTCTTGTCACTGAAATTCATGTATGTTGCAGAAAATTTCTTGAAATATGCCTTTTTAGCAACTTCGAATTACGTAAAGTAGTTGCGCATGCTGTTGCAGGAGAAGCACTTATTTGACAGAGTCTACATTCGGTTAAGTCCTTTGTCTGTCTTGCTGTAAATCTAAGCCTTTCCGAATGGACAAGTTTCTTAAGTTTCCGATCGAATTAAAAGTTATTTAAAAACAATAACAGCTAGTAGCCGAAGTCTAGTAAATTTCTTTCATCAAAATTCCTACCTATTAAAAAGCTTTTCTACCACACGTTCTTCTTAATAAACGGCGATATACACAGTGTTGTTATTTTGCGGGCCGGGCGGGGGTCCGAAATCCGCGGGTAAACTTCTTCAAGCACCGAGCAGGTATCGAATGTCAAGCCGCCGGTAGACCTGTCCCACTTTCTTCGGAAGACGCTCGCCTTTAATGATCTTTTGGCCCTGCTTGCTCTGCTTTATCTACCGCTAACGGTCATTACGTACAGCCGAAAAAAGACTGGTTTTCTTTGCTCGCCATCCTCCAGGGGTGGGGACGTGTTCTTCGCCCCCTCCCCACCTCCTTGTGACGTAACGACTGTTGGCTCGTCTCTAGCCCCGGGGCATACGGGAGATGATCTTCGCTTTCCCTAGCTAATTGTCCTAGGATTATGGTGGAGATTTTTTTTTTATTACTTTTTTTCCTCTTAGCTATTGTAGATTATATACTTGTGGTTTAGATTTGCATTCCGTTTTTCTGGAATGTGCTGTTCTGTTTCTGTGATCTGGTATGTAGTAAATTGTTATAAACTATACTCGAATGGGGAATCTTATAGTTATGTTTAGTTATTAAATGATTTTAAAAATTTGACTGGACAAAAACGAATTATACATTTCTGAGATTAAAGTAATTATTTTATTCTACTGTAACATATAACTTTTAATCATCAATGATTTTAAGAAGCCAAAAACAAAAATAAAAGGTAATATGAAAGCCTGAAATCTTAATTCGAAAAATTATATAAGCTTTGTATTTAGGAAGTCGTTGTTGATATCAAACAGTAAATAATAGTTAACAAATCTAAGAAAAACAGAAATAGAAGACCTTTATACAGAAATAATTAAATATTTTTACTCTACTATTCGAATAATTTAGTCTTAAATGAAGTTTAACAAAATAACAAGAAATATAAAAGAACTTTTTACACAGATTCGTACTTCTAAAATGCGAAATTCGAATTTTTGTCGACTATTGCTACTTTTTAAAATTCCCAAGTATCAGTAATTTACAATTATTTTGATCAAGAAAAATACCTAGTGTTTTATTACAAGCGTAAAATGTTCTTTTATACTTCTTGTAAATTTGCTAATTTTCATTTAAGACTAAATAATTTGAATAGTAGCGTAAAAATATTTTATTATTTCTGTATAAAGGTCTTCTTCTATAACTGTTTTTCTTAGACTTGTTAACTATTAATTACTGTTTGATATCATCAACGACTGCCTAAATACAAAGCTTATATAATTTTTCAAAATAAGATTTCTAGCTTTCGTTATTACCTTTTATTTTTGATTTTGATTTCTTAAAATCATTGATGATTAAAAATTATATGATATAGTACAAGAAAAAATTACTTTATTCTCAGAAGTGTATAATTCTTTTTTTGTCCTGCCAAATTTTTAAAATCATTTAATAACTAAACATTGCAACAAACTCGAAGCAAAAATAAATAAATAAATAAAATAAAATAAATAAAAATATTAATAATAATAATAATAATAATAATAACTCTCTTATTTATAAATGTTGTTTTTTCTAGTTTGTCCTCCGTCTGTTCATTACTATACATAATTTAATATATCAAGCTGAATTAAATATATTTTTTTTCCAAAATATTTTTTTTCACTTTCAGTTTTATATACCTTTTACGAATAAATATTATGAACAGTTAAAAAACGATACTTTCATCTCAAAAGTATTTGTTTCTCTATTTTCAAATATTTGTTTTGATATTAAATATGTTGAAAACCTTCATAAAGAAACACTTTTTTTTTCCCCTGAAAAAGTAGCTCCTTTTTAATCGCTTAAGCATAAAACAAATACTTTTCCTGATCAAATTTTAAAGAGAAAGGTTTGCGAAAAAAAGAAATTCAGTTTTTTTCAGTCCGTTCAATATTCTAACAGAAGACTTTTTTTCTTCGAAAATTCAGGACTTGCGTGTTTAAGAGTAAGTTTAAATTTTGCGTGTTAAATCACGCAAAATTAAGTTTAATTTTTGCATGTTGAAGAGAAAAATAATTTCTTAATTTGAAGTCTAAAGAGGATTCAAACGCAAGAAAATAAATAATATCTAATGTTGATAAACTGGAAAATATCCGAACATCTTTGTTAATTAATACAAAGAAAAACAATATCTAAACTCGACATCTAAAAAAGTAGAAGGAAAAAAATTCTAAACATGTTATCTGAAAAGCATTCGAACATTTTTAAAAGTCAATGTAAAAGAAAGTTTTTATTCAGAAAAACCTAAAAATATCTCTAAACGAATCTGAAAATTTTTTTTTTCAATTTTCGACAAAATAAGCATATTTTTAGGAGTAAAAATATTAAAGATATTTAACCTTTTTTGATTGGTATAAGTTTTAAAATTCATACACGGTAGACAGAATTTTCAAAATTATAAAAAATTCGCATTTCTTCTGAATCTACACAAGTAGAAAGGAATGCCCTTATTTAATTAATTTTTTTTTTGTTTATCAACTATAAAGTTAAAGCAGTGAAAGGATATCCCACCAAGTTTATATTCCCACATTTTCGACTAAAGTTTTCAGACCATAAGAGAATTGTTAACACATATTTTTGAAAGATAAAGTTTTATTTAATAAAAGTTTATGCAATTTTTATAACTATTTCAAAGTTTGAAAAATGGTATTAAATACAAAATACTTATTTCTCTAGTAATGTTTTAGAAGACTCAGTATATACGAGTTAATCAAATATTTTTCTACAGCCAATCAGTTAATTACGATTGTTAGTGATAACATTTCTAAATCATTGAAATTTAGCCCTGCCATATTTGACAGTTTTATTCCTAGAACAGGTCAAGTAGTCTTTCAGTGTACAAAAAAATAAAGTTATGTTCATGTATATAGAGTATGAGTGAGTGAATGAAAGAATGAATGAATGAATAAACAACCAAATAAGTACATATCTATTCGTGTATGTGTGCGTTCCTGCTATTAAGAAAGAAATGTTTTATTAAATGGATAGTATGGTAAAGGATAGTATGGAATCTTTTTAATAACAGAATAGTATGGTAAAGGATAGTATGGAAATTTTTTAATAACAGAATAGTATGGTAAAGGATACTATGGAATTTTTTTAATAACAGAATAGTATGGTAAAGGATACTATGGAAATTTTTTAATAACAGGATAGTATGGAATTTTTTTAATAACAGGATAGTATGGTAAAGGATAGTTTGGAAATTTTTTAATAACAGAATAGTATGGTAAAGGATAGTATGGAATTTTTTTAATAACAGGATAGTATGGTAAAGGATAGTATGGATTTTTTTTAATAACAGAATAGTATGGTAAAGGATAGTTTGGAAATTTTTTAATAACAGAATAGTATGGTAAAGGATAGTATGAAATTTTTTTAATAACAGAATAGTATGGTAAAGGATACTATGGAAATTTTTTAATAACAGGATAGTATGGAATTTTTTTAATAACAGGATAGTATGGTAAAGGATAGTTTGGAAATTTTTTAATAACAGAATAGTATGGTAAAGGATAGTATGGAATTTTTTTAATAACAGGATAGTATGGTAAAGGATAGTATGGATTTTTTTTAATAACAGAATAGTATGGTAAAGGATAGTTTGGAAATTTTTTAATAACAGAATAGTATGGTAAAGGATAGTATGAAATTTTTTTAATAATAGAATAGTATGGTAAAGGATAGTATGAAAGTATTTTAATAACAGAATAGTATGGTAAAGGATAGTATGGAAATTTTTTAATAACAGAATATTATGGTAAAGGATAGTATGAAATTTTTTTAATAACAGAATAGTATGGTAAAGGATAGTATGGAAATTTTTTAATAACAGAATAGTATGGTAAAGGATAGCATGAAAATTTTTTAATAACAGAATAGTATGGTAAAGGATAGTATGGAAATTTTTTTAATAACAGAATAGTATGGTAAAGGATAGTATGGAAATTTTTTTTAATAACAGTATAGTATGGTAAAGTCATGTATGTAAAATAAAGAATTTTTTTTACATACATGTCTTTACCATACTATTCTGTAGCATATAAGTCTTTGTCATAATATATAAATCGAATGATCTTATATAAATAATAAAAATGCTTATTGTAAAAAAAATCATTAAAAAAATATCAAACCCTCCAGAAGTAGGATGGCAGATAGAAAAAAAAAAGTAACTGATTTCGTATTCGAGTACTATATTCCATTCAGTAATTCAATCGATTTCCCAACCAGGAAACATCTCAAAATTACAAATATCACGCAATACCAGGCCTCCCATTCATGAAGTGGAGACGCGCCACGCAGATGACAGAGTGCCATCTCGTGGAGACAAAAATCTCTAATAGCCGCAGCAGCGAATTTTGCTCCAGTTTTAGTTAGAGAAGATGCCCAACTCGTAGTGCCAGTAATTGGGACCTTTTCCTCCCCTATGGAAAATTATGATATGCACATAGTAAAATAAATTAGTTCATAATTTGGCAGTAAATATAATTCAACAATTATATATATTTTAAATATTTTTAACTATTAAAATAATCATTAAAATTTAACTATTAAATAATACCTAAATTCTTTTTTGAGGACTTTAAAATTTTATCTTTTTATTAAATACTAGCTGAATACCCGTACTTCTCTACGGAGTACTTTTAAATTAAATACAACGGTCAATGTATGCAATTAATGCCAATATATATATATATATATATATATATATATATATATATATATATATATATATATATATAATAAATGCAACAATAAATGTATGCAATTAATGTAAAATATATATTTTTATAGGGCGGATATATTTTTATAAACGGATATTTTTACAGACAAAATAATGTAGAAGAAAATATTCAAATTAAATACAATGGTCAATGTATGCAAGTAATTTGTATGTTCAATATTCATTAAACATACTAATTTGAATTAAATTCTTAAAAAACTTCCATCTCAATTAGTCAAGTGGTTAAATTTTATCTTTTACCGCATTTCAATATTATTTTATGTTAATTTATTTCGCTGTTATGCACGTGACGCAAAATTAATTTAAAGTATCACAAAAAGAAAAGAAACCACGTGATCAGTATTTAATAAATTAAATTCTAAAAAATAATCTTTAAAAAGTCACCAAAAATCAGAAAATGGAGGTAAATGTTCAAGAAAGATTTCATTTTAAAGCAATTTTTATGATCTTTCTCGTGATATAAAATTTATAACCCTCGGATTATTATTTCAAATGCAAACTTAGAAAAAGTTACAAAAACAGCTTAAAATTTTAATTTTAAAAAATCTAAGGAGAATATTTGAAAAATCGTTCTTAGTGCACCCCTACACTATAAGAAGAATCACCATGCAAAATTTCAGCCCTTTAAGTCCAGCGGTTTGCTCTATGCGTTATCTGTCAGTCATTCAGTCAGTCAGTCACTCCGTTATGGAACTGTTTTATATATATATATATTATATATGTAAAGTAGGTTTTTTATATACATATTTGTATCAAATGTGTATTTTCACAGCTTTACATATAACTACGTATTTTTCGGATGCAAATTTTAAATTAAAGCCCTCCCCCTTCGGGAAATTAAATCCTATATACACCATCGGAAATTATCAATAAAAAGATAATTTTTATGAGTTTTTTTTAAACCAATTTATATCATTTCACTTAGTTCCATATAGGTTCTACTGGTATCTTACTCACAAAAGCATAATTTAAAAAAAAGCACAAATTTTGGAAAAAAAGGGAGAAATTTAAGTTAATACAAAGGTTAAGGAAGTAGAAAGGTTACTGACAGTTTTCAGAGAAACCGTTTAAAGCTCAGGGATACCAGTTTTTAGATATGCGTGCAGTAATTATATAAACTATTAATTTTCATGAAACAACTTTTAAAAAAAAATCTTCGAGAAATTAAATCCTATATACACAATCGGAAATTATCAATAAAAAGATAATTTTTATGAGTTATTTTTTTAAACTAATTTATATCATTTTACTTAGTTCCATATAGGTTCTACTGGTATCTTGCTCACAAAAGCATAATTTTAAAAAAAGCACAAATTTTGAAAAAAAAAGGGAGAAATTTAAGTTAATACAAAGGTTAAGGAAGTAGAAAGGTTACTGACAGTTTTCAGAGAAACCGTTTAAAGCTCAAGGATACCAGTTTTTAGATATGCGTGCAGTAATTATATAAACTATTAATTTTCATGAAACAACTTTAAAAAAAAATCCCATAACCAACTTCTAAAAAAACGATTTCGGTTGACTTTTTGATACATATTATCAACCGTGGAATAGCATGTTTTTTTCTACAGATATTTGGGCTATGTATTTTATTTAAACGCTAAACTTCCTCCATACACACGCACACAGCCGTGGCGTAACTATAAAGGATAATAAACTTAAGCATAATTAAATTAGTTTAATAGGCACGTGATTAGTATGTCATTTTAATGGGTAAAATAAAATGAGAATAAAAAAGAATGATATCATTAAAAGCTTTATAATAGCTTTCCTAATAGTTTAAGTCAGAGTTTCCCAAAGTGTGTTCTGCAGAACCTTGGGGTTTGGCGAGATAGTCTGACCGCCAAGCCGAACGTGAAGTTCCAAGACAATTTTTGGGTGCAAAATCCTTTCAGTGTAAGAGAAAACCCAAAAGGAATTATTGATATTATGCCCACATATTATGAAAATTTAATTGAAATGAGTTCGAATAGTCAATGGGATGCGAAATTTAAGATAGTTACGTTAAAAGTATTCTGGTCAGATGTATTCGATGTATATTCAAATTTAGCAAAACAGGATGTTCGTATACTATCGTCCTTTGCAACCACTTATTTGTGTGAAGCTGGATTTTCAAGATATGCTGCGATAAAAATAAAATATAGAAACAGAAGTGACGCCACACCAGATATACGAATTCATTTCGAACAATACCGAGCCAAATTTTAAGAGGATCGTGGAATTGAAGAAGCAGCAAAGACAAATGTAATCCCGAATGTATCTGGACTGTACATCGTAAGAGGTGTTTTGTTATCTAAATTCACGGTAGTAAAAAGCCTCTGTTGCAATAATCTATATATATAAAACAGTTCCGTAACTGACTCATTCATTCACTGACTGACTGACTGACTGACTGACATACAACGCACAGACCAAACCGCTGGACATAAAGGGCTGAAATTTTGCATGGCGATTCTTCTAATAGTGTAGGTGTGCACTAAAAAAGATTTTTCAAAAATTCTTCTTAGATTTTTTTAAATTAAATTTTTAAGCTGTTTTTTAAACTTTTTTTACGTTTGCATTTAAAATAATACATTGAGGGTTATAAAATTTATATCACGAGAAAGATCATAAAAATTCCTTCAAAATGAAATTTTTTTCGAATTTTTGCCTCCATTTCCTGATTTTTGGTTAATTTTTAAAGATTAATTTTTAGAATTTAATTTATTAAATGCTGATCACGTGATTTCTTTTTCTGGTACTTTCAATAAATTTATCGTCACGTGCGTAACAACTAAATAGACAAAAAAAATATTTTTTTCTCTTTCTAATGCAGCAGACGATTGGATATTATCCAAAAAAAATGCATATCCCTTACGGTTTTTTTATAAATATATATATATATATATAGATAGATATATATTTTACATCAACTGTATACATTGATCATCGCATTTATTATAAATATATATATTTATTTTTTGGCATAAATTGCATACGTTGACCGTTGTATTTAATTTGAATGTACTCCGTAGCGAAGCGCGGGTTTTCAGCTAGTTAAAAATATAACGAAATAATTCTTCTATCCTTTTATTTTATTTTATTGATCCTTTCTATCTTTTTATTTTATTTAATGATCAATATATCTGTCAGCAGATCTGTTGGTACACGGTTTGATTTCCCGTGAGATTGTTATGTTTTAATGAAAGAAAAAAATCATTAATGTAAGACTACAGGACAGAGTGGTTATTACAGTCTACACCAGGGATGGCAAATGGCGGGTAGCGGTCGCTCCGGCCTGACAGAACTTTTTGACTGGCCCATGGCACTAAAGCAATGGAAATAAAATATCGTTGTAAAACGGAATACAGTGGTACCTCGACTTACGAGTTTTTCGAGATACGAGCATTCTCTCGGCAGATTTTTTGCATCGAGTTACGAGCTAAAATTCGGGTTACGAGCAAGCTTCATATACCCTACAGCTAGTCTGCGCAGCGAACGCCATGTGCCCATCAAATGAGAACACGAGAAGCATATAATCTTTACAACCTTTATGTACAATTATTATACAATTGTATACATATTATTCTAAGAGTACTATCCAGTCTAAAACCTAGAGGTTAACACTCAACGATTATCACCCGGGGCAGCTCGCTCTGCCCACACTTGAGTCGCCCTCCGAAACCGAACAGCGTCGTCCTCCCTCTCTCGCAGAGAGATAGCTTCAATTCCCTCCCCCACAATGGTACACGCCATGGGTTCTAGAGGATGGGATGACCTTGGTCCTAGGATCGCAAGCTCTCCTCCTTCTACGGATTCTGAGAAAACGATCTTCGGATTCTCAGAAAGAGGAATTTGGACATTACATCCCAGTGAACGATGCAACAATCGCTCAGCTTCCGTGTCTCACTTTATGAGGGTAGCTCGTAATAAAAGTGAAAGCGAGGAAAATGTGGCAAAAAGATAAAAAATGAACGAATAAGATTTAATTTTTCAGTTCAGCTCTTTTCCTCCTCTTTCCTCAGCATCTTCAAGTCTGATCTCCAAAGTAAATGTTGTACATTACACTTAATAAAACAAGTTTATTGCCTTACATTCTATTGTATTGCGTTTTTATACAACGTTCGTCATAAGAACATTTTTCTTATTTAAAAACATGTAATCAAAAATTGCTGTGTTTGGGGGGGGGGGGGACTCGGAACGAATTTATGGCATTACCATTCATTTCAGTAGGGAAAATTGATTCGAGATACGAGTATTTCGAGTTACGAGCTCCGTCATGGAACGAATTAAACTCGTAAGTCGAGGTACCACTGTACTTCACTCACTTGTTCCACGTTCGGAAGCCCTTATGTGTGCGAAAGCACCTTTTCTAACATGAAATACATTTAATAAAAGTAAATAGAGGAGGATTTTACTGCCCTTGCTGAATCAAGTGCCCGTCCGCAAGCATCTCTTATTAGAATTTTCTACATTTTAATTATTAACCTTGAGCTTATGGGGTCCATTTTTCCGATTTCTTCTTTAGAACGAGCAATTTCATACCCACTTTGTAAGAACAGCCATTAAGGGGTTTATATATATATATATATATATATATATATATATATATATATATATATACAGTCGAACCTCCGTATATCGAACTTCCCTATATCGAAATTTTCTATATATCGAACTCTTAGCAAATCTCCATGTTCATTACATAGAAAAACTGATTCCATATATTGAAAAAATCTCTATACATCGAAATTTTTTTTCAAGACATATTGGGAGATTTCATTCTAGTTTAGAATAAAATCTCCCAATTTTTGGCGTTTGAAACAATACGTCGTAGACTTCAATTCGCGAAAATGTCCCTGATGAAGTTTTTAGTGGACTAATTAAATGCGAACATTTCTTTGATGAACTTTCTGCAAAACTGGCTGTTCAACAAGATATTCGCAGTTTTTTAAAAAGAATGTAACTGTGATCATTGTAACCTCTGTCTGGATTATTGTTTTTTAAAGGGTATGTAGTACTCAATAAATCTTTCATATTAATTCATTTTTTTGTTATTAACTTTCATTTAATGTGATTCGCATATAAATTGGAAATGGAGTTTCGTATACGAAAATTAGCTTTAATTTTAATGTTTTAGGAGAATTATGATAAAACTAAGATCAATTCTATATATCGAATTTTTTTCCGGCACTTTGCTGCTTCGATATATGGAGGTTCGACTGTATATATATATATATATATATAAATGTATGCATATATGTATATATAATTAATATATCCCCGTAAGGAAAAGGTTAAGAAAACCGATTTTATGTTTTGTTTTGTTTTGTAATATAAACATATTTTTACGATTCAGACTTGATTTCATTTCATTAAGATAACTGATTTTGATCTGTTTTTTTTCAAATAAATATTTTATTTTCCAAAAGTCAAGTTATTAAAAAAAAAGTGCGTTTCAAAATTGCTACATTGAAATTGTTAATTTTAAAAACGTTTTTGGTTTTATAAACTTGCGTGTAGTGATTTTCGAAATTTTTCAAAAAGTATATATACATTTTTATAACGCCGAAATTAATCTTTCACTAAGCATACATTTTATCAAGGATGCAATTTCCTGAAAAATCAATAATTCGATGTTTCCTATATTATACTATATCCTTTCTTGAACACCCTGTATTTATATGTATTTTAAATTATTTAATTTTAAATATTGAAAATAATTTTTAAATTAAAATATTTAGAGCAATATGAAAATCTGATATTTGATGGTGGTAATTTCGCCTATCGCACAGCAAACAGCAAAATTCGCTTCGATATTATAGTTAGCCCCCCCCCCCCGTCATTTCTATTTTTCTCAAGTGGCCCCCGGATTGTTTTGAGTTGGCCAACCCCTGGTCTAGATCATGGGTGTCAAACCTTTTGGCTTGCCAAGTCCCTATTGAGTGATGAAAATTTGGTATGGGCTGCAAATAAACTACATAATATAGTTAATGTACATCTATACTAATAAAGGGACAAGTGGATGTCGAGAGATCACGTGACCGTAACTCATCCGGGCGGGCACCGATCCTAGAAAAAAAAAAATGGCCGACAAATATACAGGAAACGGTGTAATTTTTTTTCTCATGAAAGTACATAAATGTTACATATTTGGAAAGAGCTTCGAAAACTGATAATTTTTTCTGCGTACACTTATTCTGTTAATTCAATAGTTTTAGAGATATTTTCATTCTAAAATCACTCACTGCTGAGAAACCAAATCATTTGGTGCAGTGGTGCTGCCATCTGTCGGCAGCAACGGGAATGAAAATTGAAAGGAATTTATTCACTTGAATTTTATAGATTTGTAGGCTTTATTTTCTTTTGTGGGGCCCGAAGTACATAAATATGTTACACGGATGGCTTGAGCGTAGCTAGGCGAAGCCCGAGCCTAGCCGGGCTTCGCCCGGCTAGTAAATAATAAAAGTTTTTTTATTTTTTACAACAGCATTTAATAAAGAGGGCAGCATAAAGATAAAACTGAGGGTTTTTTGTTTTTTTTAACAAATGCATCAGTTTCAGGTTTGATGGAAATGGTTGCAATTATTAGCGCATTCTTAAAGTGCTCACAAGAAATTATTTTATCTAATTTTACTGTCCGTGTGTTTCATCGCTGAAAACAGTTGTTCACAAGTGAACGAAGGGCTAAATAACAATGACAGGAATTATGCGTGATTGTAAAGCAACGGGATTATTTTTGTCTGAGAAAATAGGTCTTACAGTCTTATTAGGCGGCATTATTAAATGTCAAGGGCCTTTGTGGGACACGCCTGGTCTAGATAAAAAAGAAAAAAATTAATAATCTTGTTTCGGTATAAGATCAGATGCTTTCTCGTTTCCTTCAGATAGGGAAAAAGGAACTTTTCTCAGTTAAAGGGAAGTCAGCGAGGGTTAAATAATCAGCATGTGCCATTGTATGAACTTCCACATTGGTAGGAAAGTACAGTAAGGTTTTACTACAGTAAGATTACTGCAGTGCCGTTACTCATATCTTTTGTCAAGTAATGCTAAAGTAGTTAAAGGGCTGTTAATTTTAATAAACAACACTGCCGGTCTTCATGTAGTATGAGTAGCTCCAGTCTCTTTGCAGCAGGCTGGTGTGGAGAAAATAAGCTAGTCTTCATATTCATCTCACCTATCTATCTAGCATGTTTAGAACATATTAAGGAAGAGGTTATGGCATGACTTGACGTGAAACGGTTAACATAATTGTCTGGAAGCAAGATAGCTACGTTTGATTATCCAAAATGGGAAGAAGGACTAAATGCATTTTAACGTTAATACAGAAAAAAAATCTTGAATGTGAGTTCATTGCAGAGAAGTATCTGAAGTGGTACATTAGCAAATTAAGGATCTGAAACGTGAGTTAAATTCTCTCTCCACAATCTCAAATAAAGCATTGTATGAGGCGGATTGGCGACGATTGTGACATGGTATGCTGGTGTTATCATCAGAGCAACTGTTCAAAAGCCAAGGATGAACAACCTACCCTGCAACGTCTGGTGTAAAACTACTTAGGACTATGTCTACCTCAGATGATAGTGCTGATTTACTGTTTATTTAGAGAAACAAATTAACAACTTTGTTAGAGAACAGACAAACAATGGTGTACATGAAGGTTGACTCCACCAAACATTGCCTCCAGCCAATATACAATGAAAGTGTCAATAAGAGAATCTCCAGCAGAGTTTTACCAAAACAAAGCCAAAAATATTATTTTTTACTCAGAGATATTGAAAAGGGGTTACATATACATAGGTAAACATTAATCAATGCTATTTCAAAACTATACTTTCATTTCTGATAATAAACGTAAAGAAAAGAAACGAGATAAACCAGGTGCTATAAATAAGTATTATGAATTTTAGTACAAGACAGGTTATAAAAGAACTCGCAGGAAACTTTTTCTAAATAAGGCAGTTTTAGAAAATTTGCAGTTTTAAATAAGGCAGTTTTTTTAATATAAGGTTAAGTGTCTTATAAGGCAAAAATAAATAAGGCAGTTTTAGAAAAGGTGATAATTTTGTAAATCAGATAATTGAGTAAACTAAACTTTAAACTTTCGACAGCCAGAAGCGTAAACGTTACCAAGAGCAAACATCAAAGGGAACTTTTGGTTGCCATTCTCTAAGAGCCAATAGTAAAGATCCCGAGCTAGGCAGTTGCATTTCAGTGGGAAAAAAAATAGTATATAGAAGAAACAGTTGTTATGAGTTTAAGAAATATAATAGCAAATGAAAAGTAAACATATGGGGCTAATAGCGCATACAGATTGGTACAGAGTTCTCTGCATCTGCCAGTGATTTATGTTCTCTCTGTACTCTGTATATGCGTGGATCTCCTCCTCTGGCGGTCCGATACATAGCATCAAAGGAGAACCCGAGGTCCCGGGGGTCAAATGGTGACAGTGGGCGCGGGGGACACTAGATCAAGAAACACGAGGGACCTTGGGGGCTTGAATGGCGGGGGGTTCTAAATGGGGGAATATCTGGAAGACACGTGTTCATTGGAATGGGGGTGGTTCTAAATACCGTGTCTAATGTTACCGTGACTAATGTGATGACAGGAGTCGGGGATCTGCAGGCAGAGATCTCTGTACCAATGTATATGCACCATTAGATTTCGTGACTGGAGGATATTTTCTGTTACACAGTGCTGCTTTTCATTTAGAAAGAGACGATTATTCTTATTTTAAAAGTACTCTCGATATTTTAAAACGAATTTAACTAAAAGTAATATAGTATATACTTATAATCGGTATGAAGAATAAAGTACCCAAGAACAAGTACCTTTTACTTTTAAAAGTTTGAAAGAACATTTGAAGCAAAATTTAATCAATTTCTATTTTGGGGGAGTTATAAAATGATCTAACTGGTCTGGAAAATTTTATAGCAGAAAACCCAGTGGTTCTTTTTATGTTTTTGTTTGTGTTTATTTTTTTTTTTATTCTGTCGACCTTCTATTTAAATTGATCAAATTTTAAAATTTAAGGTTTGATCACTTGTAACTTTGGCAACCAAAAAAAAACTATTTACTCTTTTGGCGGAGTATTAAACAAATAAAAACTTGTTATATCCTTTATTTAGGAATAAAACAAGATGGAGATTTTTAGCTCGTAAGAATTTCAAAATTTGAAAGAACTACAGTGCTGCAATTTTGAAACACTTTCGTCCGCCGTTATTTTACTAAGCATTAATAAACTGAAATGCTTTTCAAAAATATTGTCCAATCCTCAACAAAAGTAAACGGTTTACGGGAAAAATCTTTTATTATAAAGTAAGTCATGAGTTAATATTTTCTTCAATAACAATCCTTAAAAAAGTGTAAAATCTAAATCACAGGTTGTTATGACTGTGGCATGGTTCTCTTGTAAAAGAGTAATGGTACAGCTAATAAACCCTTTTAAAACATTAATAGGGCCGAGGGTGCCTTGTGGTAAAGCGCGCTGGCTTTCGGTGCTGAGGGCGCTCGGATCGAATCCCGGCGTGCGCCACTAAAATACCTCCGTGTCTAGGCCGGATATGGGCACGTTAAATCCGTACACCGGAAAGTTCCTCTATGTAGGTCAGAGATGGTGGGAGAGGGTAAGATCCCCTCCCCAGATGTCGCGCCTGGGGGTGCTTGGTCAAAATTGTGGCGGCACCTAGACAAGTTGAACTTCGACCCTTGTGGTGCTATTTAAACCGGAGCCGCACACTTCATCCCGAAGCCTATATGGACCTAATCTGGAATTAATTCCACCAGGGTTCATAAGCAACAACAACAACAACAACAAAGAATTAATTAGAATTTGGCATGTCTCAGAATACCATGCCCTCAACAACAGCGACTGATACAACAACTTTCCATTGGGATATTTTCATATTTCATAAAAAAATTAGTTTTTCTTACCTTTTAATAGAATCAAGAACATTATACTTAGCAAAAGATATATTTTGAAAGATTTCCTCTAATGTAATAATTAAAAATATCAATTACGTTAGCATTGTTATTAAGAATTCAGATGCTAAAAGAGGTTACTATTATTTGACTTCATTTTCTCTACTCTTAATTCTGTTTAGCAACGATTCAAAAACCGGAGATCTGAAATTCAAATATAACTAGTTTCAAAAGAAATTAATTACACATTTCACACTTTTTATTTCCAGCATGTTTCACACATCGTTATTTCAAAAGCTATTGGCCAAAAGCTTGACGCTGCAGGCCACTAATTATTGGACCTTTGTCTAAACCTGACACCTGATTAGTAGAGCAGAAAAAATGTCCACCTGACTACTAGGAAATTTATCCCCAATTCTCACATAATCAGAAGAAAGAGCAATGCACGCAATTAACTAAAAATTCTATTGCACAAATAGAAAAAAAAATCTTTGTTTCTTCCCATATTGACCTGTGACATCAGTAGGAATGGAAATAATACATATCCGAGAAGTGGTGTTGATTATAAGCTTTTTTTATTATTATAGGTTATCAATAGCCCTTAATTAGATGCGTGATAAATTTTGTTCGAAAGGACTATTCAGTTAAAAAAAACTGCGGTTATTTACAATATATATAATAGAACTAGTCATTTTGCTTTAAGCCTTAAAAATTGTCAGGAACTTTGTTAATTGGACGAGAAAGTTTCTAGATGAAGGACTCAGTATGAAATATTGGACAAAATAACCGTTAAATAATGCAAGAGCTGTACGGTCCTTATGACAAGTCGCCACTGTTACTGATAATGGATGTACAAAATATCCGTAAATTACAACACATTGTAACTGGAAAATCAAAGGAAGACAAAACAGAAACTTGGTTTTAAAAAAAAGTTCACAGATATGGACATAGGAATGTCGTTGCTTTCTTTATAAGTTGCTTTCTTTAAATATTCAGCAGTTTCCCTGCTGAATATTTAAAATGAAAATTCTGAAGAATTCGCAAACAAACTTGAAAACAGCTGTTAAAAGCCATTGATCACAGGGGAAAATTATTTAGATCTAAATGTCTTTGCCATTGCTTTAAATAACTGATTCATGTTTAGTCCAATATCTCGGGGGGGGGGGGGGGAGGGAAAGGTCAATTGATTTCCTTTTATCTACTTATGCTTCTTATGTAGTATTAAGTATCTATTTACAAGCAAACATACACACATACTCATATATATATATATATATATATATATATATATATATATATATATATATATATATTATTTCCAATGGCAGAGGCACATGAACAAATAGTCAAGCAACAGAGTTTTAAATTTTTTGCAGTATTAACCTCTTTTTAACTAAAATCAATATCATTCTGCTTTGATTGATCACAGTGCATATATATATATATATATATATATATATATATACTGTGATTAATCAAAGCAGAATGATATTGATTTTAGTTAAAAAGCAGAGGTTAATACTGCAAAAAATTTAAAACTCTGTTGCTTCACTTATTTATTTATTCATCTATTTACTCGAATCGACAAGAAAGTTTTATTTGTATCAAAATTTATTACAGTAACTGTGAAAATGCAAGTTAAAACCGAGTGCGGATGATGCGTTGTACGAATGAACCTGGAACAGATCATTACATTCGAGCTATTAGACAATTTGATTATGCTCCAATTTTCAGGTAAAATTGGCAAACAGCTTTAACATCTCTGAGGTTAAACCTTGAGACCCGTATGAGTAATATTTCAGTCCAAAACAAGCAATGGATCAAGAGTGTAAGGTTTCAAGAAGCATTTTTTTTTTTTTTAACTGCTGGTAATTACGAACTACTATTAGTAAAAGAAATTATAGAAACTGAAAGGAAGAAACAGATAGAAATTTGGACAACATTACCGTTGTCAAACCTATCTTGCGAAACCGCACTGGTATAATCAACCGTGTCCAACAGCCACTGAAAATATGCCCCCAGTTACTTCATGGTGGCCCTAATTTTGTGCAGTTAAATTAGAAGGTAGGATTTATTTATTTATTTTTTTTTTTACGGTTCTTCAAATAGTATCCACAGAGTACTCATATGTGTGGGTAGCGTCATTCTGTCGAAGGCGTAGTGATAGGGGAGGGGGACATATTCGTAGTTACGGAAAACCCTTGAAGAGGAGCATCAGTTTACCTTTAAATTGTAGATATGGCCAACTTATTATGGCCAACTTAAGCCTTGCCCTGGGCCATTCATTAAGAAACACTATATCTCTGAGCCCATCGGTAATGTATATTCAGTACACAGACAATCGAAATGTTTAATGACAGACAGGTCGAAATGTTTAATGACTTAATAAACTTCAGAAGAAGTATGTTTTTCAGTCAATGTGTCATTTTGATTTCACACTTATTTTTTAAACATCGAATAACTTAAAAGTTATTCACTTTGGGTAATAAACCTGTGTAGGACTCATTACAGGGAAGAAAATGACATAACTCTGAGGTGTAGTGCCCACGCGCCTGTATAATTAACGGGTAGTACTGGGTCATCGAAAAAGATTGGACACGTTTCATATAATCATATTTAATGAAATAATTACAATAGAAACAATTCTTTCGTTGTAATGTACAGAGTTTAATAGAATTGTACCTTAATAAGTTTCAATATGAGCACCGTTGGTTGCTCTGCACACATCAAGTCGATAATAATCAATCTTTAACCAGGTGTTACGGAGCATGTCCGGCGTCACTGTGGCAATTTCATCGACAATTATCTCCCGTAAATGTGTCGAGTCCCGTACCTTTACGCTGTAAACAATGTTATTTAAGTAACCCCAGATTTGTACTCCGCTAAACACAACACACATTGAGCTTTCTCCGGAACGGTCGACATTGCACTGACGGAAAGCCGAACGAAGACCTCTTCCACCTTGCATCGCTTCTGCGCAACGTTCCACGTCACGGTTGCTCTCCAGTTACATTTATAAATCTTCGACACTTACTCCGACAAGTTGTTTGAAAAGAATATTATTGCGTTTGCTCAATTTCTTTTAGAATTATGAGCTTTCGAAATGTGTCCAACCTTTTTCGATGACCCTGTACTGGACTCGATACCGAGGGCAGTCAGATTCTTTTTGTGTTAAAGAAAGAAAATTGTAGGTTTAAATACGTGGAAAACTGTTCGCCGGAAAATACTAAGGGATTTTGATAGTGTGGCCAGGGCATGCCTTAGTGAAATAATGGTCAGTATGACTCAGCTCAGAAAGCTGATGGTCTTGAGGAAGAAGGTGATTGAAAAATGACGGTTCAATAAAGGAAGACAATAGAAAACCAATGGGAACAGTAAACTCTGAACACTGGCGGCTTTTAATAAGCAAATTAATTCTAGAACTTGTTAAAAACCAGGAAATATAATCAAGAATATATTAATAATCAAAATTGCAGTATCACTAATACGCAATTTCTAGCACCCTATTAATTAAAAAAAATTAAATAAAACTTTCCTTTAGTGTAAAATCTTGGTATAATAAACAATTGTCAGTAAAACACACGTTGGCCGCTTTGAAAGAGGCAAAAAAAATTAACGGTTTATCTCCAGAAATAAACCGTTAATTTTTTTTGCCGGTTGAAGATGAAACAACCACAACCAGGATCTCAAGTTATTTATCAACTTATTTTTCAGTGGTAACCGAGAAAATTGAAGTATCTTACATACAAAGTGTTTGTGTAAAATTTATCCCTCACTATCTGCGAATAGCCACAGATTTATAAATGGAGACTCAAAATTCATAAATTTTGAATTCTAAACTTAAAACCGTTTTTAAAGATACAATATCGACTTTTGCATAAACATTTTCTTTTATTTTCCTAGTTTTTCGCCTTAATTTCGTTAATTTTACTGCAACTTCAATCTCATTCTCTGAAATGCCGATTACCCGGGCGAGAGTTATCCGTTTTTCGGATTATCTGAGAATCTAAAAAAAAAGTTAGAAATATAGTTGTTATGCGATGGAATTCTTGAAAAACACTGCCTGTAAACAATAGTAAAGACTTTTTCCAGAAGGCAAAAAAAAAATTAAAAATTCCATGTATTAATTAGTGATCAACACTTAAACAGCCAACTGTAATTCACATCTAAGTAGCTCATTTTTTTTAGTAAATACGCACTATAACGTGTTTCCCGGACACATTCGATTATTAATTAGCACCCATAATCAGTATATAAGTAATTAAATAATGGAAAGTGCAGTGTAAAGCAATTAATTAAGGGAGATTACCAATTTCAAAATAATTCAAATTTTTGTGTCACTCAAAGAGACATTTTCAAAAATCCAGGAGAGTACAGTGTTTAATGGGTATGGACGGAACAGTGAACAGACAACCTACACAGATTGTATGACAGATCACAGATTATAAATCAAAGAGACTAGTGAGATGCGGTAAGAATTGGCCTTTGGCATGAACAATGACTCTCTAATTGGACATTCAAAATGAGTCAAAGCAACCAAGCAAAATTACTATTTTCTTCAGTTGATTTTTTTTAGTTCAAAACTAAAGCACAAATACACTAATCACAAATGTAGCATTAATAGTCAGCGTACGATGTCTAGAAATCTGTACAGGTATAAATATACCTTTAAATAGCACTAATGCCCTATTAACACTTGAAAGACGTCTGCCGTCATTTTGACGGTTTCGGACATACGATTTAGCGCTATGTCTGTATTCATGTCCTCAGGCTCCTGAAATTTTACGACTTTTTCTAATTTTACTCGAAATATGCACACACATTTACAAAATTATATTCGGTATTAAATGGGGGGAGAAAATGTGCTGTATACCTTCTAAGACTGAAAGCCATCAATTTGACGGCAATATAGAAAACAGGCAGAAATCTTTAAAATAATACCGGAAAAATGTTAGTTACTTTTCGTCTCTTCCCCCTTTTGCAAATAACAGAAATATTGGCTCTTCGGAAATATTGGTGTTGAAAAATAAGAACTGCTCAAACTATGCATATATTTTTACGGATAAACCATACCAGGTTGTCAGCTTGACATACCTGCATAAAAATATATCTAAATATATACTAATTTATTATATATTGGTATGAAATAGTTCAAAATTAAAGTATTTAACCATTTAAAAAAACATTAAATATTTTAAATTCTTAATTTTATTTTTTACCGTCAAAATGACGGCGTTCAATCTTTTTAGTAAGAAAAAAAAATTCCCGTCTTTCAAGTTTTAAGTATTTCGATTAGAGATTCTCAACAAGTATTTTGCCGGTGACACTGTACAAATCAGCACTTGAAAATATTTTGTCTCACCGGACTGTTCCATCAACGGACATTAGGGTTGCAATCAACAATATTTATTGATTTCAGGGACTTGATCTAAAAAATGTGTTATTAAGTTTAATATTCTTATTAGTTTAATGTGTTATTAAGTTTAATATTAGTATTAATCCTTTTTTTTTAAAATATTAAATATTTTAAATCCTTGATTTTATTTTTAACTGTCAAAATGACGGCGTTCAGTCAATGTCATTCGAAAAAAAATTCCCGTCTTTCAAGTGTTAAAGTGCAAGTAATTTTTGCTTAACGGAAGAATCTTGCCGCTTATATAATTCTCACATTATGACGTCAGTAGCCCGTAACTTATGAACAAATGATCGTAGTCCTTTTAAGATAAAATTTATGAAGTAAATTCTTACTTGCCCACACACAAAAAAAATTTCATTTGAACTGAGTCAATAAAAATTTATGGAAAAATTAGTGAAGTTGTGTTAATTACGCCTTTTATATTTGGGGCCGTCTGAAAGAAGTGGGGACTCATGCTCGGATTTCTTTTATACTAGATGGGTGTTCTGTCAATTGAACTATTCCAGGGGTATGAGGAATCCTTTTTTCTGAAAACTCCATTCCTAAGAACCTAGCAAAAATCCCTTTCATGGCATTCTTATTTCAATAATAATTTTTTAAAGGTATTGTACCAAAGTCGTGGTAGGGATAGATATTTTAAAAAGTGAATTTCAAATACAGAAATAAATATGCCAGTTACCTCAATTGAAAAACAGAAATTTTATGAACATCAAAACTTTAGTACACTTTTTTACAATTTGCAAAAGTAGACAAAATAAGAACAACGGATCTTTGCTGGAAGTCGACAAATTCCAGCTCCTAAGAACTTTTCTTAACAAGTGGGGAATTCAAAGTTATTCATTAATACAATATAACAGTTATTAATAAGTAGCATACGACCTCCACACTCTTTTCCTGAAAAAACCTCGTCTTATCCCAGTCGTGAATAACAAAATTATTCACACTGAAAATCTCCTGTAGAAAACACACCCACTCGCAACAAACCAACTTTTTTAACTGATCTTTTTATTCCAGACTCTTATTCACCTAGGAAACAAAACCCGTTATGCCACACCGCTCAACCAAACCATTTAGACCCAAGAGCAGGATTTATTACTTACTCCATGGTAGACGCGTGACCGTGCTAAACCACAGTTTTAATTAACGTGAACTCCCAAACATAGCATGCTGGCGATAATACGCCAAGTTGGCCCCTAACTCGTAACAGTATGTAATATGTGTACAGTGAATAGGGGTGAGTGCGCAGTTTTGCATTTCTGTCTTTTCATTTGTGTTCTTTTAGGATTGTATGTGTACTTGCATTTATGGTGCGTTGAGCCCTAAGTTCAGGATATCTGTTTATTTCCATTTAATTTGAGCCCTGGGATGTCTTTTGGTTAGACCTGCATCCTATTCAGAAAGTTACCCCTTGAGGTAACTGATTTGGTTAGGCCTTCTGATGACGAAACCAGTCGGTTGCCTCGTTATACGGTTTAGTTCCTTTACTGCTACAGAATCTTGCATTAGGGAGCGTTGAGCCCTAAGTGCGTGATTTCGGTTTATTTTTTGTCTTCATTCTTCCTGCTAATAATTATCTTGCTTTGTTGATTTATGTATTTATTTATTTATTCTTTTTTAATGCGGAGGCACTTGTCGTCAAACATTCGTCTATACTACGCCGCAGTTTACTGTCCATTTTATTATGGGGGCACCATATATGCGGACAGCATTACCTCCTATGAAGGGACGACACAAACGGAGGCATTTTTCGTGGCGCGACGCTGAGATTCGATCCGAGCACCCTCAGCACCGAAAACCAGCGCGCTGTACCACAGGGCCGCCACAAGTCCATTTACTTTTAGCTATATCTGTGTACAGTACCTAACAAACGCCTTCGTACAAAAGAAAAAAAAGAATCTTTTGTTTGGCCTCGCAGTTAGCATTATCGAATTCATAACTGAGAGTGCAATTTCCACTCTACACTTCCCGACGGCGTTCTAGTAACCAGCAGTATTTGATTATGTGAGTGACCTCTGCAATTTCTTTTTAAAATGTCTCCAGTATAAGTTATCTCCCCTTTAATCTGTCCTTCTGTTAACAGGGCTGAAAGGCCGGTGGTCTATTTTCTGCTCGTACCTTCCTTCTCCGAATTGAGCCATCATTTGGAGGGACATTAACTGAAAACGCCAAACTATGCGCCTGTGAAACTGCCCGCGCCAGCGAAAAGCACTGTGGTCTCCTCAAACAGAAATAACTTTCTCGGTCTCCGACAAGATAATAACATTCTTCATGTCATCCCTTGCTTATAATTTACTGGAACAAGACTTGTTCCTTTTTTTTTATTTTCTTGATATTTCGGGGTCTGTTTTTATGAGTGTCATATTCTCCGAGTCGGAGTTGTCACTAATTTTGACGAATGAGCTTCCTCCCTTGTGGTCTTTGAAGTAGATGCTGGGCGGTAGACTGACCAAAAAATAAATAAATAAATAAGGCTACATACAGTTTTATAAGGTCTAACTCTTACAGGCTCTCTCCTTTGTCGACGAAACGGCGTGGGGAGAATATCAATCAGTTTTATGTTTTGTTATTTATTGCGAATGAATTTCAAACTTACTGTTACACCGATGTGATCAATGAATGCACTGACCACATAAGTATAGATAACACGAATTTACTTCCTTTTTTCCCCCGCTTATAGATCGACATTAAGAAAATAAAATAAAAATAACGTTCTAAATCCCATTTTTTTTTTTTCTTTGCAAACTGGTAATTGATTGAGATTCCTTTATGTCAGAAATATTAGAAAAAAAATATCGATCTTAAAAAATATCGTTTGGAATATAACCAACAAAAATCTTGTTTTCCTACTTTTGAAATTTTTTTTAATTGACTCAACACATTTTTGTTGGCCCTATTTTAAGACGGCTGCCGTCATTTTGACGGTTTCGAACATACTGTTGAGCGCTATGTCTGTATTTATGTCCTCAGGCTTCTGAAATTTTATGACTTTTTCTAATTTTACTCGAAATATGCTCACACATTTGCAAAATTATATTCGATAGTAAAGAGGGGGGAGAAAATGTGGTGTATACCTACAAAGACTGAAAGCCGTCAATTTGACGGCAATATAGAAAACAGGCAGAAATCTTTAAAATAATACCCGGAAAATATTGGTTACTTTTCGTCTCTTTCCCCTTTAGCAAATAACAGAAATATTGGCTCTTCGGAAATATTGGTGTTGAAAAATAAGGACTGCACAGACCCTGCATATATTTTTACGGATAAACCATACCAGGTTGTTAGCTCGGCATACCTTCACAAAAATATATCTAAATATATACTGATGTATTATATTTTCGCATGAAATAGTTCAAAATTTAAAGTATTTAACCATTTAAAAAAAATATTCAATATTTTAAATTCTTGATTTTATTTTTAACCGTCAAAATGACGGCGTTCAGTCTTTTTAGTAAGAAAAAAATTCCCGTCTAGTGTTAAACGGAAACAAGTTGATAAATTGAATTTCATCGGTATAAAACTGTCCAATACTTAATTTCCTAAGTCTAAAACTATTAGTAATATACAATTTTTTGAGCACTATAAACTGTTACTCTGAAAGACCATTTATCTAATATCCCTCATCTATATATATAAAACAGTTCCGTAACTGACTCATTCATTCACTGACTGACTGACTGACTGACATACAACGCACAGACCAAACCGCTGGACCTAAAGGGCTGAAATTTTGCATGGCGATTCTTCTAATAGTGTAGGGGTGCACTAAGAAAGATTTTTCAAAAATTCTTCTTAGATTTTTTTAAATTAAATTTTTAAGCTGTTTTTTAAACTTTTTTTTTCGTTTGCATTTAAAATAATACATTGAGGGTTATAAAATTTATATCACGAGAAAGATCATAAAAATTCCTTGAAAATGAAATTTTTTTCGAATTTTTACATCCATTTCCTGATTTTTGGTGAATTTTTAAAGATTAATTTTTAGAATTTAATTTATTAAATGCTGATCACGTGATTTCTTTTTCTGGTACTTTCAATAAATTTATCGTCACGTGCGTAACAACTAAATAGACAAAAAAAATATTTTTTTCTCTTTCTAATGCAGCAGACGATTGGATATTATCCAAAAAAAAAATGCATATCCCTTACGATTTTTTTATAAATATATATATATAGATAGATATATATTTTACATCAATTGTATACATTGATCATCGCATTTATTATAAATATATATATTTATTTTTTGGCATAAATTGCATACGTTGACCGTTGTATTTAATTTGAATGTACTCCGTAGCGAAGCGCGGGTTTTCAGCTAGTATTTCAATAAAACTCATTTAATATTTCTACTTTATAGCATTTTATAACTGAAAGTTTTTTATTTTCAATGCGGAAGGCACTTTTCTCCTGGCGGTAGGTACTTCTTCTGATATTGGCCCATGAAGACCCGCGAAGTTTTGCTTAGCTGCTTTATTATGGAGCTCCACTTATGTGAGCCAGCATTGCACCCTATGAGGGGAACGATACGGAAACGACCAAGCCTTATTCGGGATTTGAAACCAAGTCCACTGCGGGGCAGCTCAGACCGATAACCACTTTTCTATGTTGGCTGCATAACGGAAAGTTGTTGTTTCCGATCCGCTTGGTGTAGGAAAGCATACACCAATTCTTAACAGGGCTGAAAGGCCGGTGGTCTATTTTCTGCTCGTACCTTCCTTCTCCGAATTGAGTCATCATTTGGAGGGACATTAACTGAAAACGCCAAAGTACAGTCGAACCCCGTTATTGCGAACCTGGTATATAACGAACCCCCGGATATAACGAACGAAAATTTTGGTCCCGCCGTTTTCCTATTGTATTTAATGCTAATTTATCCTTTTATAGCGAACCTCCGAAATCTTAAGACTCGGCTATAACGAACCATTTTTTCAGTCGACTACTGAATTTTTTTTTATTTTTAAACTTTTTAAGAATGTTGAAGATACAACGAATGTTGAAGAAGCAAAGAATCTTGAAGAAGATGATGAAGAATTCGCCCTATCGCGATGTGGATAGAAAAGCACAAAATTTCATCCTTCTCAGATTGTGACACACAATTGTTCGAAACATGTGATGATGAAGTCATTACATGTGAAAATCTGACTAATGAAGATATTGCGGAAGAAATTAAAATGAATCATTCTGAAATCGAAGATTCTGCTTCTGATGCTGATGAAGAGGAGCATTTAAATGACGAAATCTCCACTATCTCAGATGCTACAGCAGCGATGAGTGTAATTAATAAGTTTTTGTCAACACATACAGTGGAAGAAAGAGTGTTGGAGTCATTTGATGTATTGAACAAAGAAATTCACAAAATGTTTTTAAAATGCGTCAAAACAGTGAGCAACTATTAAAGATAAAATGAATTTATTTCCATTTGTATTCATTTTTAGTTAATTTAATTAGTTTTGTGTCAGTTTAATGTAATCGATTTTAGTTATTAATGATCATCTTTAATAGATTTTATGATACTTTCAATACATCATTATTGAATATACATAGTAACTAATGAGTTATACATTTTGTCAACTCTAACATTTTTCTTAATGGTTCGGATATAGCGAACCACCGGATATAGCGAACAAAATTTTTGGTCCCTTGAAGTTCGTTATAACGGGGTTCGACTGTAGTAGTATGAATTATTTTGAGGGTATGCAAAGATTACACACGGTTAGTTATTATTATGTAAGTTGGCAGTGTGTACAAAACAGGTTCCGGGGGAATTTATTAATGTATTGTCTGTGATATTAATTTTACATGATGTATTTTTGAGTAGTATGAGTTGTAATACCACTTTTCTACTGTTACACATAGAAATCAAAAAGAAAAGAAAAATAAGAAGAAATGTATTGTAATTTAACTTTGCTTGTAATCAGAAATAAATACAGAAAGGAAAAAGTCGACTGGAACCGGAAACGGCCAGCTCGAAAATTTAATTTGTTTTAGACCTCCAAGTAGAGAGTCTGTTGCCACGGATATGGCTAGGCAATAACTATGTTATTTTTGATCTTAAGTTGTTTTGTTTAGTTAATGTGACTTATATACATAACCTTGCCGTTTATGCATTCGCAGTGGTCGGCATGATTTACGAATTATACCAATTCTTAATTTATTTTAATTCCTACACCCAAGTCCCAAGGACCTTGGTCCTTGGCGAATGGTAGTAAGCAGCTTCACTTTAAGGCGAGGTACCACTAGGGTTGAAGACTGACTTGACCTCGAAGAACATCGGTCCCGTAATTTTGAACTCAGTCAAGTGGCGAGACCGGAACACTTGACACCGCACCTCCAGAGGTGTTTTGAGAACTTGGAGGACATATGCAGTTACGACAGATTTCTTTCCGTGCACCAGCCGTCATTAGTGTATACGTCTGTGGTTTTGTCAGCGACGGGCATCGAACCAGCGAAGTTCAGATTACTGGCTCGCTGCCCTTGACAACTGGGCCACCGCGCCCCCCTAACTGAAAATAAATGTTTATATTCGTTCATATTTTAAAATCCTTCGTTTTGAGGGTTATTTCCGGGCATCTTGCATTAATGAACGTTTCTAAAAATAATAGGACCAATTGTTCCGAACTAATATGGGTACTTAATCGTTAGGCCAGTGAGAAATATGTTTCGAATGAAGATAATAAATGTTATTACCAATAAACAAATAAATCTGATATAAAATGTATAAAATTATTTAGGTGTAATCTAAGAAGAAGAATTGGGCAAATTTTTACAAACTATTTTAAAAATCAATGAACTGTAGATTGCGGGTATATTTTATATTTACTTGTTTTTGCCAAATTTCATGTAACCAAAACTTCATATTGAAAAATAAATATTTATTTGTATTTCATTTAGGTAAAATAGCATGATTTCAAAATTATAAACTTCATATTAAAGCAATGAAAATTATGAACTGCATTTAATAGCATGATTTCAAAATTATAAGATTCATATTAAAACAATGAAAATTATAAACTGTATTCCTTTATACAAAACTAAAATAGAACAAAAATTAATGATAAGGGTGAGCCTGGACCTCGAATAAAATTTTTTCAATATTTGTTGAAATATTTTAGAGTGCTACTCTTGCATCATCTTCCGGGGGAAGTCTTGATCTTTCTATGGTTTTTATAGCAGCTAATTTTCAAAAGACATTCTCAATATGCAATATTTTGTAAAAATAAATCAACATAAATAATAAAAAAAATTTTATAATTAATGTATTATAACTTTTACATGTACAGCTTGCAGGGGCGCGGTGGTACAACGAACGGTTGGCCAAGGGCTCGGTGGTCCAGTTGGCAAGAGCAGCGGGCCAGTGATCTGAACGTCCCTGGCTCGATGTTCGTCGCTGCAAATCCACCGCCGTGTTCACTAATGGCGTCCGGGGCACGTAAAATTGGTTGTGGCTGCAATGTCCTCCAAGTTCTCAAATTTACCTCTGGAGGTTCGGGGTCAAGTGTTCGGTCTCGTCACTTGACTCGGTTCAAAATTATGAGACCGATGTTCTTCTAGGTCAAGTCAGACTTCAGCCCTAGTGGTATCTCGCCTAAAAGCGAAGCTGCTTACTACCCTTCGCCAAGGACCTAGGATTTGAGGACTTAGGTCCTTTGGACTCCTACACCAAGGGGGTTGGAAACAACATATGTACAGCTTTCTATGATTTTAATACATAGACTTAATAAAGTCCCGTTAAAATATTTGTCTAATTGAGTATTTTACGGCTTATAGCATCCATTTATGCAAACGAATAATTTTGAAAAGTCATTGCAATATTACAGTTTGTATTTGCGCCACTGTAGAACACGTGACGATGAAAAATAGTGAAATAGATATTATTTAATGTTGAGAACACGATTTCTCCCTACAAGGGAGTTAACATGTATTAATTTTACCATATAAAGTATTCTAAATAAAATTTCAATATTTTTCAAGCAGTTTAAGGTGTGGTTTAACCAGAAACAGAGAACTAGAATTTTTTTTATAATAATTTCAAAATTGGAAAGAATGTGTATCCCAAATAGTAATTTCTTCTTAGATTACACCTAATACTATATAATATGATAAATAGTAGAACCACAACATAAACGAGCCATCCCCATATCACTTTGGAAGCGTTGACTGTACTTAAATATTCTTTATAATCACCAATGAAAAAGATTATTTCAGGATATATTGCCAGACATACATCACGATCATGAGCTTTATACTGTTTGACGCAATAATATTTACCTACGTTTGATCCTAGTCTATGATATAAGTGAATAGCATTGCGTGCTTCCATGTAATAATATTTATAACAAAGTAACTTTTTTATACATAAAACTTAAGGATTCACATCCCGAATGCACTCAAGTACTATAATTTTGCGATTTAAGTGCCCATTTTTAATGTCAATATTGGTTTTACAAGCAGTGTGCCTTTTTATAATCAGTGATTTAATCAGTGACCCCCAGCGCACTTAACAACCAGTTTCTTTCACTTCTAATCGGATTACGCTGTGCGACTGAAGTACAGTTCAAACAGAAAATTCACATAATTATATAGTTCCCGTTTTCCTTTGACGCAGTTCGTGTGATCAGGGAGGTCTGAAAGGTTCCATCTCGGGGGTATTTAGTTTTTCTTTTTCTCCTAATCCTCTTGTGCTTATTGGCCAAGCCGAAACCAGAACAGGATCCCTGATGCTGAAAAAGAAAGAAAAAATTAATTAAACATTGAGAGATTTTTGTTTTTGTCATCATGTTTGCAGTACAAATCGCGTCGTGATGCTATAATAAAGAGAGACTATTTAGTTTAATACGTATTCGATCATTCGGCGTTCGAACTTGAGTCAATGAACTGAAACTTTCACTACTCGAGCTAGTGAAATCCTGGGTATAGATACGGAGAACATTAAAAAAAATTCTCTTAAGGGGAGTGGTCACTTTTACGTACCTTTAAAAGCATCATTTTTAGACCTATGTTCGATTGTATGTACTACTCATGATTTTTGCTTGATTTACATGAAATTTTTTGAGTAACTGCCTATAATATTGTTCATTATAGATGCAATTTATCAAGGAAATTAATAAAAATGACTTTTTATGCATAAAAAGTGAATATTTTTTTTTAAATCGAGCATTTTGCCGTCAACTTCTGTGCGCAATTTTGTCAAAATAAATTATTAAGGTACATTAATAATTTTTTACTATATGTGATTAAAATACTTCAGGCAACAATATCCAGCAACATTATTCTAAAATATATTAAAACATTTTAGTACGTGCTACTTTTAATTAGAAATTTCAAAAATGACTGAGTAAAAGCTTATAAAAAATTCTTTAAAAAATTAAAATATATTAAGGTTAACAAATTTTGGTGGATTTTGTTGTCTAAAGTGTTGTAATCACATATAGTAAGCAATTATTAATGTAACTTAATAATTTATTTTGATAGAATGTGCACAGTAGTTGACTGCAAAATGCTCGATTTTTAAAACATATTCACTTTTTATGCATAAAAAATCATTTTATTTTTTATTAATTACCTTGAAATATTGCATATATAATAAACAGTATTATAGGCATTTACTCAAAAAATTTCTTGTAAATCAATCAAAAATCATGAGTAGTACATACAATCCAGCATATATCTAAAAATGATACTTTTAAAGGTACGTAAAAGTGACCACTCCCCTTAAGGCAATGAGTGTTGAGCAAACTGTGAGTAGCGACATACCAAGGGGTCGCTGATAGTTTGTAGTAAATTTATATCATTAAATTGTTTAATTAAAAAGTATGCTTTAAATTTTCTATAACATATTTATGATATTTTTATTTATATTTTCTTATATGATACGATATTGTTATCTATATATATATATATAAAACAGTTCCGTAACTGACTGACTGACATATAACACACAGACCAAACCGCTGGACCTAAAGGGCTGAAATTTTGCATGGCGATTCTTCTTAGGGGTGCACTAAGAGAGATTTTTGAAAAATTCTTCTTAGATTTTTTTTAAATTAAATTTTTAAGCTGTTTTTGTAACATTCTTTTAAGTTTGCTTTTAAAATAATAATCTGAGGCTTATAAAATTTATATCGCAAGAAAGATCATAAAAATTTCTTTAAAATGAAATCCTTCTCGAGTCTTTACCTCTATTTTCTGATTTTTGGGGAATTTTTAAAGATTAATTTTTAGAATTTAATTTATTAAATGCTGATCACGTGGCTTCTTTTCTTTTTGTGATACTTTAAACCAATTTTGCGTCACGTGCATAACAACGAAATAAATTGACACCAAAAAAATATATTTTTTTTTCTTCTAATGCGGCAGACGATCGGACATTATCCAAAAAAATATTGAAATACAGTAAAATAAATGTTCCTCAAACTCTACTATATTAAGTGTACTCTATTCTTTAGTGTGCTCTATTAGATTTAATTTTAATATTTTCTTTTACATTATTTTGTCTATAAAAATATCCGTTACGATTTTTTATAAATATATATATATTTTGGCATTAATTGCATACATTTACCGTTGTATTTAATTTGAATGTACTCCCTTAGCGAATCACGGGTAATCAGCTAGTATAAAAATATATGACATGATATTGATATTCACGGTGTCAAACAGTCTTGCAACGCTATACTTACATTGCTTACATTCTCTTCTACCTATCTGTGTGAGAATGGCTTTTCAAAACCAGTTGCTATAAAAACCATACAATGAGGACGACTTAACCCATGAAGATGGTGCAAATATGGCACTCAAAAATATTTCAACTAATATTAGGTCTAAGCTCACCGTTGTCATTAATCTTTTTTCTATTTTAGTTTTCAATAAATAAATGCAGTTTATAATTTTTATTGTTTTGTTGTTGCTTATGCCACTTGATCGACAGCAACATCAGATCAAGTCCCGAAGGATATGTTCGATGAAGGTGCGACTCCTGTTTTGACTGGCACCACAAGGGTCTAATTCCGACTTGGCCGAAGGACCTGTCTCGTAATTTTGAACCGAGTCAAATGACGAAACCAGAACACTTGACCCTGCACCTCCAGAGCTAGTTTTGAGTACTTGGAGGACATTGCAGCCACGACAGATCTTACGTGCACCAGCCGCCATTAATGTACACGGCAGTGGATTTGTCAGAGACGAGCATCGAACCAGGGTTTTTCAGATCACTAGCCCGCTGCCCTTGCCAAATGGGCCACTGCGCCCGCTTTTTTATTGTTTTAATATGAAGCTTAAAATTTTGAAGTTATGCCCTTTTACCTAAAGGAAATACAAATACATATTTATTTTTCAATATGAAGTTTTGGTTACATGAAATTTGGCAAAAACAAGTAAATATAAAATATACCCGCAATCTACAGTTCATTGATTTTTAAAATAGTTTGTAAAAAATTGCTTATTTCTTTTTCATCTTTTTTTTTGTTAGTATTTTCCTAGGGTTTTTTTTTTAATTAAATTTCTGTCTAACGCACATTTATGAGCAGTTTTTTTTTATTAAAGTTGTACGAAAAAAAAACTCGTTTAATTACGTTCACCCGTTTTTACGAATAATTTAAAAATTAAACATTTTGGTGTTATATTTAAAAATGATTTGATAAAAAATATTGACATTAAAGCATTTATATATCTAAACGATACAGTTTAGATATATGAGGTGGTGAAAGGCAAAGTGGTGTAAGTCACATTTTCAATTTTTTTTATTTGAGGGCAAAAATGTAATCTCCATGTTTAATTTATAGTGGAATTGCAAATAATTATTATTTGCAACATTATAATAATTATTTTGCATTATAATTTGTTCAATTTATATTGGAATTTTTTGTAGTTTTTGCAGTAAAACGCTCTTGACTTACACCACTTGACGTACAGACTTACACCACTTTGCTTTTCACCGCCTCATCTGTGTAATAATGTTAGTTTTATGGTATATATATTCAAACAATACCTTTCCGTTCATAATTAACATTATCTTTAAAAAATCTATTCGTATAAGAACAGATTTTTTTAAAGGGCAAGCTTAAAATTTTCTGTCTTTGTTGCGTACATACACACATATCAGTTTCCTCAATTCTTACTAAGCAAATGCTGAAAGGGAAATGCTTGTAACTTCTAGGTTTGATATTTTTATTGAACGCAGACAACCAGGTTCTTTTTATTCGTTTGCAGTAGATTACCTGATGCACAGCACAACAAAATTTGTGTTTTATGAAGTATTAGTAGAAATTAACCCTGAAAAATTGTATTTTAGCAATATAGATGTTTTGTATAATATTTAAATGATGTTAGAAAAATATTTTATACAAATGTTCAATTTTACTGCTGTAATGGGCCCTGCTCAAGAAGCTACAATTTAAGAAACAAGATTGATATTCGACAAATGGATGTTTGGAAATCTTTTACAAAAGATTCTATCTTATTGGTCGTTTCATGACTTTCATGAAATATAACAAAAATAGAGCTTGAAACAACGAGATTTTCTAGATGAACCTCACAAAATACACCAGAGCACACTTGCAGCCACCGAGATATCTTGACTTGAAATCAGCAAGCATTTTTTCGCCCCTGTAATCTCAATGGCTTAGCTCATCCGGAGACTATAAATGCGTAAAGGACGGGACGTAGTCATGTAGACTAACAGCATGAAGGTATGATTTTTATTTGGGGAAATTAATGGGTCATTGAATGGTTGACGTATGATTACGAATGGTAACAAACTCTCCTTGAGTTCAACGACATACCGTTGCTCATTATGAGCGTGAACAGTTCGTCACAAATACCACACCTGTCTTGAGACCTTTAATGCTCTCAGCTTCTGTTCACAGATAACAAACAAGCTATTTAGCGTTTGCGAACTAGAATCTCACGCAATAGTGATCTGAAGCTGTTTGAGAAGTAGTCATGAATACTCATGAGATCTGCTCTGTCATTCTCCTATTCAACTGAATAATCGTCGAGTTTTAAACTCTGTTATGATCAATATTTCCTCAACGAACTTGCATTCTTACCGACATTGTTCAAGAATGCACTCTTCTCAATTAACGGGACGACATCGTGGGTTTAGGAATTATCTGAAGTTTCATGACTTCCATAATGTCAGACATCATCACTGAGTCACTGAATGACCAACCTAGTAATTCACTTACTGACTAACTGACTAACTGAGTCAGTAACTAAGGTTATTGACCGTTATTCAAATCTACTGCTACACAAAACAGCAGCAGTTAAAAGGTTGCTCATTTTTAAGAATACCAGTGCTTGTCAATAAATTTTAAATTTCAAAAACTCGCAAACTGAATTTAAAGATCTAAATGTAGAAAATCGAGCTAAGAAATACAGGGTTCCCACCTATATACGTTACACCCCCCTTAACTTCTAAACGGTGACAGCTTATGCCATAAAATCTGTGTCTAGGTATAGTAAAAAGGCTATGCGCTACTCGATGAGACAACTTACAACGCCATCTATCAGTAAATTTTAGAATTAGTGTTTTTATCTCAAAAACGGTACGAGATACGGGAAAAAAAGTCAACAACAAAGTTTTTCAACATCATTGATTTAGTAAGAAAAGACACCTTGCACATATTAATACTTAAAACAAAATGTAGAAAATGAACATTTGTTTGGTCCCGATTTCGAAAATCGTCATGTCATAAAGAGTGGAAGAAAGAAACTGAGACACTTTCCTATCTTCAGGATCATTTATTTATATTGCTGAAAATGTTCTCCATTAGCCACTATACACATTTGCACTCTGGACTGGATTTCTCGCTGCACATTGTGCAACATCCACTCTTTATGACATGACAATTTTCGAAATCGGGACCAAACAAATGTTCATTTTCTACATTCTGTTTTAAGTATTAATGTGCACAAGGTGTCTTTTCTTACTAAATCGATGATGCTGAACAACTTTGTAACTGACTTTTTCCCCGTATCTTGTACCGTTTTTTGAGTTAAAAACGGTAATTCCAAAATTTGCCGAGAGATGGCGTTGTAAGTTGTCTCTTCGAGTAGCGCATAGCCCTTTTTACTATACCTAGATACCACCTTTATGGCCTACGCTGTCACCGTTTAGAAGTTAAGGGGGGGGGGGGATAACGGATATAGGTGGAAACCCTGTATACTGAAGTGCACTTAAAAAAATACCGAGAGGAGAATTCGCCGTTGAATATCATGGAAATTGTAGCCTGGAAGATCAACAGACTCGCCACTTTAAGAGAAGTTGCGTAAAGATTTACATTATTTGTGCAACCTGATTCTAATCGATGGTATATAGGTTTAACTGTTTATTGTGATACAACCCTTTGCAAGAGAGAGTTTCGTTTACTGATTACATTGTTTTTCTTCAGAAGATATATTTAATTCATCAGAATAAAATTTTCTCACGATCATAAAAAATAGCAATAAATGTTCGAAATGCCATATTTTTTTTTTCTTGGGGTCTATGCTTGCTTGTACTGTTCACCGTTATTAGATTTGAAATTCATCAATTACATTTCGGCTTGTGACAAATATTGCAGGGGTATTTTAAAATATGTAATGCAGAACATATTCCTATGCAGTTATTATTTTAGTAGATACTATCGCAAATATTCATTTAACAACAAAAAAATAAAGGTATTTTTCAATACCTTTATTTTTTGTTGCGAGCTATTAGAATCGAATTTAAGTTATCTTTTTGAAAGTTAATTACACACTTTAGTCGTAGAGCAAAAATATGTTCATCTTATCAATGCATAAGACGGTACGTTTAGCATAATAATACTGTAAATATTGTATGTATTTCTAAATATACAATAAATGCTTTTCACTTTTAGCAATAGTCTATCATCTTAACTTTCGCTGAAGGATATCCAAAACAGCCAATTAACATATCACTAAGTTGATTAGACGAGTAAAATTATTCCCCTCGTGAATTATTTTATTCTTCTAGCCTTAAGGTAACATTTGACATTTACTCGTCTTCGCGGTAAAGACTAATTATAATTCCTATAGATGACAGAGGGAAGCACAACAAGCAATAGGGATAAAGCATGGATAAACCAAAGCAGGATGTTTTCATTTACAACAGCATATGAAAGTTCAAACGAAAGAAATTTTAATAATAATAGAGTATAATATATTTTTCTGTCTAATACTACAATAAAAATTTACAAACAATCAAAAGTTTTCAGTAAGAGGAAGAACGAAGTGTATTTTCTTGATAACTTTCTGACTACAAAATGAAAAAAAAATAATTTTAAGATGCCCCAGAAATATATAAATCAGTTGTAATGTCAGTTACATTATGATTTGTATTTGTGCGATGGCATGATGATTTATAATTTGCTAACAAGCATTTGTTTAAATACGTGGATTTCCTTTATGTCTGCTATAAAAGTATTTGTATATTAAAAGTACGGATAATGTTTACATTGCCTGCAGCATTGTAATGACAGTCAACTGCATTTGCAAAACAATTGAGACTACAAAAACAGCCACTAATTCTGCTTTTCCGCAATGTTCTGCAGCTGTACACATCTAAACGTTCATTTAGTTATACTAGAAAGATTTTATTCAATATCTATATTCATAAAATATTCTATTCAAGGACAACTTTATATAATTAGTTATAAGATATTATTATTGAAATTCAGATAGAGATGTAATTTTCTTCTGAAACTTTTCCTCATTTATCATGACTATCTTGAAATACCGTAGACAGCCAAAAAAAAATAAAATACTGTACAGTTGCTAGTATTCATGGGCTTTCATTTCAAGCTGTTTCATTAACTGTGACAAAACCTCTGTTTCCGCGTAACTCACCTGTTAAACTCCGGAAAAGCAATCATTTGCTTTCATTTTCGGCAACATGATTTAACGTGGGAATGTCACATAGTAAACGTTTCGTCTACCATTACATACACTTAATTCTGGGTTGCAATTATTATCCACTTTATTAGACTGCGACTTCCCTAGTTGGGGAGCATGAAGTAGAGCAGGGGTCTCGAGTCGCAGTCATCAATTACACTTAAATTTTGTGCTTGTGTGACAAATGGAAATAGCTTATCGGGCGGTGGTTTGCATTGAAACGAGCTGGGTTGCCAGGTTTATGCTCTAATCTCATGTTTATAGAACCTTTCTTCTATAATGTTGTGAGGTAATAGAGAATTTTCATCTCGCATTCCGATTCCATAGTACAGTGTGTTCCCGAATTTTTTCCCGATCTCTGTTTGATCAAATCGAATATTTTGATAGAAGAAATTTTCATTCTTCATAACATTTATTGGTTGCTGAAGTAGGGTATGCTTAGTATAAGCTATATAATATATTACGCTCATATTAATCGGATTATTGATATTTTGTGTGCCCCAATATTAATTGTATAATTATCTTCCTTAGATTTTGAAAGATTTCCCCAATAGTTTTATTTTTTGCCCATTTTAATTGGTGTTCCATGAGCTAATTAATTGATTTTTGTTTCGAACATAAAAAATAAATAAATAAATAAATAAAATAATTGACCGCAATAAACTAAAGGGAATAGCCAGGAAATTTCCCTCGTGATCAACTAATATGAAGTAGAAAAACTTTAATCAATTAATAGTGCATAACAAATAAAGATAATTACGGAATTATACCACATAGGGAAGAAAAATATCTTCCCTGAAGAGTAAAAAAGACTTTGCCGAAGAGAATGAAAATAACTACGAAGCCAAAAAGTTATTTTTATTTTTGTAAGTTCATGTAACTAAATAAAACATATAAAACACTGAAAAAGCTATTTTTACCATGTTTTTATTAACTTGCTTTCTTGTTTGTGTGTGTGTTTGTGGGTGTGTTTGTCTGGTACAAATCTTGCAATCGATTTTTAACTAACTTCCCGACTAGCTAGACATTTGAAACTCTTAGAATAGCTCAGAACACGATGACAATGCATTAGTTTAATACTTTTAGCCATCTTTATTTCATATTTTAAAATCCATTACGTAAAAATACGAGAAGTGTCTGGAGCAAAAAGTAACTGCGCTACAGGCGCCATCTATTAACGTAATGGTGAACCAAGCATATTGCATTTTCATTAGAATGGGATAATTTTTATTTATGCCCACATGCTAGATTCAACAGAAAATTTAAAAACATGGTATATAAAAAGTCTTTTTATCTTGTAATTATTTGGTCTGAGAGGCCTGTGGTGGCCTTGTGGTACAGAGCGCTGGCTTTCGGTGCTGAGGGTGATCGGATCGAATCCCGGCGTAGTGACACTAAAATACCTCCGTTTGTTTCGTCCTTTCTTAGGGGGTAATGCTGGTCCGCTTATATGGTGCTCCCACAATAAAATGGCCAGCAAAAACTGCGGTGAATAAAGTCAAATGCCTATCCGACAAGTGCCTCCGCATTAGAAAAAAAAATTGGCTTGAATATGTGTCTTCAACTGCATTCAGTCATTTTTTTTTCAGTCATTTCAACGAACGGCAACCCTCTAATGCTGTTCAACGACTTGGCGCAACCGTTTAGGGTTAAAAATATTGACCCCAAGATAGTGGGTTCGATTTATGATCCGGCTACGGTTTCAACCAACCTGTTTTCAATGAATGCACGAGAGATGTTACCGTTATGAACATTTAAAAAATTCATACATTTAAAGCAAAAAAAAAATTCCTTATACGTCATAATTTTACATACTTGATTTATAAAAAATCAAAAAAATTAAAGAAAATATGTTCCTTTTAGTTTAACCATTAAAATAGGGTCTTCATCAAAGCTACGATGTGCCTTTCGTTTATTTATTTTATTTTCTGATTAATGTCATCAGTTCAGAAGTTTCAAAATTCATTGCTGTTAAAATCTAAAAAATGTTTCTAACCGATTGCAGATTTTTAAATGCCTGATTGTAGATTTGAATTTATGTAAAGTTAAAATGGAAGTAAAAAAACCTAAAAGTAAAACGTATTTAGAAAAACTTATTAAGTTCAACGATAATAACTCGTTGTCAACAGTATCAACACTGTCATTAAGCGACAAACTGTGTCTAGTTCTCAGTATAAAGTATCCATTGCGTACCCTGGCACTAGATACTTTTTCACAAAAATGAGGGAGAAAATTGCGGTTTCTAAATTTAATTTATTTCTATGTTTTATATTTTAGTTTCAAGTATTTTATATTTATATTTTTCATTAAAAAAAAGTGATGCATTTGAACCTAACTATGAAAATATTTGTCTTAAATTTCATTTCTAACTGCTATTTTAATTTGAAATTTATGATCTGTAGTTTTAACTGGAGACCAAGAAATAAATATTTATTCATTTATTTGTTTTTTTTATGGTGTGTACAGTAGCTTAGTCTCTTTATCTTACTATCGTGCTATTCAGATACACAACTTTCATTTTATTAGCAATGACACTAAGCACGAGACACTGCTAATAAGAAATCTCTTTTGTTAAGGAATCTCCATCTTGATATCTATCTTTTCTGTGTTGTGCCTTCATTCATTATATGTGTGTGTGTGTGAGAGAGAGATGGAGATGATTGAAATATAAAAGCAAAACAGGAATGTAAACCGAAACAAGAATGCTAGAAATTCGTTGTTCAGTGATAACAACTCTTTGCCAATTAGTGCTGACACTATCATTAAATGAAGGATTGTTTCTGAAACTACCTAACTGATTTTTTGCTGATTTTTTGGAAGGATTATCCGGTGCCAAACTGTGTGTTCCTCGGAGTCAGAGACTTTCAGAAACAATCCTTCTTTAAACGGTGATGCCGGCATGGTTGATAAAGAGATGTTATCAATAAAAAGTTAATTTCTTGTATTACTGTTTTCTTACACAGGAAAGTGCTGCAATCTGCACCTTTTTATGCAAATCTATATATATAAAACAGTTCCGTAACTGACTCATTCATTCATTCATTCACTGACTGACTGACATACAACGCACAGACCAAACCGCTGGACCTAAAGGGCTGAAATTTTGCATGGCGATTCTTCTAATAGTGTAGGGGTGCACTAAGAGAGATTTTTGAAAAATTCTTCTTAGATTTTTTTAAATTAAATTTTTAAGCTTTTTTTTTACTTTTTTAAAGTTTGCATTTAAAATAAAAATTTGAGGGTTATAAAATTTATATCACGAGAAAGATCATAAAAATTCTTTTAAAATGAAATCTTTTTCGAATCTTTACCTTCATTTCCTGATTTTTGGTGAATTTTTAAAGATTCATTTTTAGAATTTAATTTATTAAATGCTGATCACGTGACTTCTTTTTCTGGTACTTTAAATAAATTTATCGTCACGTGCATAAAAACTAAATAGACAAAAAATAATTTTTTTTCTTGCTAATGCGGCAGACGATTGGACATTATCCAAAAAAATATTAAAATGCAGTAAAAGAAATGTTCTAGAAACTGTACTATATTCTTTAGTATTCTTTATATTAGATTTAATTTGAATATCTTCTTCTACATTATTTTGTCTATAAAAATATCCCTTACGATTTTTTTATAAATATATATATATATATATATATATATATATATATATATATATATATTACATCAATTATATACATTGATCGTCGTATTTATTATATATATATTGGCATTAATTGCATACATTCACCGATGTTTTTACTTTGAATGTACTCCGTAGCGAAGTGCGGGTTTTCAGCTAGTATTTATATAAACTTCAACTCCTCATTCTTTGTAGTAGTTAATTTTTTTTTTCCGATTTAATATGTACTTGTGTATGTGTGAATTTTCCTTATTTCATAATTAGTCAATAAAGTCGGACGAGACGCTATCAAATCCATCAGATCTTATAAAACTCTATTTATTAAAGACCAGAGATGAGGATAATTAAGATGAGGGGTCAATGTTGTATGTGAGATTTATAGATTTAGTGGACTGTAAATGAATTCTAAAGGATTTATTTTGACTTAAAACAAAATAATTACAATACTTGCACATTTAATAGAATACACTTGTGATTAATAGAATATAAGGAATGGATCAACGCTGGGAAAATGAAAACCCAAAATAGCTTAAAGAATTGAATCATGAATTGACTTACATAAAGGAATGATGAATTGCTTCACTTCCCAGCCATGTTCCAAACCTTTCACTTAAAGTAAATTACATCAAAAAGGGAATAAGCAAGCAGAAGCCCTGCTCGCATCACGTACATAAGAATACTTTTTTCAACAACAACAGTTCATGTTTACACACATCGTTTCAAAATAAGAAATTCATGGATCTGTGCTGCCATCTATGAACGCGGGCTGCTACTACAGGACGGAACATCCTCCGGGGCGGGCAGTAGCACAGTGACTTTAGAAATTGGCCTCTTGACATCACCAGAAGTAGTTTTGATGGAAACAACTCTTACACAGCCATCTGCTCCTGGGAAACACCGAATCACACGTCCAAGAAGCCACTTTAATGGAGGAAGTTGTGGCTCATGGATTGCCACCAAATCTCCAATCTGAAGATTCTGACGTTGGAGGCTCCAAGCCTTTGGTCTTTGCTGGAGTTGATTTAAGTAATCTCGAGACCATCGGTCCCAGAATTCAATTCGCATTTTTTGTAAAAGTTTCCATCTGTCACTTAAACTGATGGTGCAATTTGGAGTTTCAGGAATGTCCAGCAAAGAGCTGCCGATTATGAAATGCCCTGGTGTAAGAGCACTTAACTCCGAAGGGTCAGAAGACATAGGCACTAATGGTCGAGAGTTCAAACACGACTCAATTTGACAAAGAAAGGTTGACAGTTCTTCGAAATTAAGAACTGCAGATTTACTGGCTTTCACTAGTAAGTGTTTAGCGCTTTTCACGGCTGCTTCCCAGATGCCTCCGAAGTTTGGTGAATATGGTGGGATAAAATGCCAATTTATCTCATGAAAGGATGAAAAATGCATTACTTCTTCGGATTTCAATTTGCAGAACAAAGTTTTCAGCTCATTGGAAAGTCCTACAAAGTTCTTTCCGTTGTCGGAATAAATATCCGAAGGTAAGCCTCTACGGCTGATGAAACGTTTCAAGCACGCGAGTAGAGCTTGAGTTGAAAGATCGGATACAGCCTCTAAGTGCACAGCTTTAGTACACATGCAGATGATAACACATATGTATGATTTCATTTTGGTTTTACTTCTGGTGAGATTTGGTTTGGTTGTGACTGGTCCACAGAAATCAATTCCTATTTTCTGAAAGCAACGTGATGGATTGATTCTTTCAGATGGTAAATCGGCCATAATCTGCTGGCAGGATGCAGCACGCAATTTTTTACAAATAATACATCGGTGGATCACTTGCCTCACCTTGGATCGTCCGCTCGTAAACCAAAATTTTTGACGTATGAGAGCTAACGTTAACTGTGGACCTGCATGAAAATGCTTCTGATGGTAATACTCAATGATCAAATCCGTAATTAGGTTTTCCTTGGGTAGCAATATTGGATATTTTTGATCATGAGTCAGATTTTGCTGTCTGAACAGTCTTCCGCCTACTCTAAGGATGTTTGATTCGTCGAGAAAAACATTAAGAGTCAACAGCTTGCTTGAAGTAGGCAATGGTGATTTCTTTTGGAGTAATTTAATCTCGTTTGAAAATTCCTTCGTCTGCAACAGTCTAACTATGAGCAGGAGAGAAGACTTGATTTCATTGGCAGTCAAGTGTTCAGTGAGTCGTTCATTAGGGTGTCTACAGTTGTGCATGAATCTTAAACAATAGGCGATGACATTTATCAATTTGGTGTATGATGAGAACTTAAGCAGAAATTCAGGGATCTCTTTCTCTACCGCGGTATGGACCAACACATCTTCGGCTCCATCAGAGAATGAATCTTGACTAAAGGGGGGATAAGAAGAATTATCCCACAATCTGGACGGGCCAGACCACCAAAGATCATGATGAAGCAATTTTTCAGGAAGGATTCCTCTGGAAGCGCAATCTGCCGGATTCCACTTTCCTGTAATGTGGTGCCACTGAGCCTTTGGAACTAGAGATTTGATTTTGTGCACGCGATTGGATACGAATTGGTTACCCTTCAGTGGTGGGGAATGAATCCAACATAAGGCAATTTGAGAATCTAACCAAAGATGGACATCTTCAAGGTCAATCGGTAGAGAATCTATCACTGTCAAGGTAAGCTGTGATAACAATAATGCTGCTGAAAGTTCAAGCCTAGGCAAAGTGACCATAGATAATGGAGCCACCTTTGTCTTTGCAGCTAAGAGATGAGAGGTATTACCAAAATGACTTAGTTTTACTAGATAGAGGACTGCTGCATATGCCTTCAACGATGCATCAGCAACTCGATGCAACTGAATTTGAGTAGTTGCGCTTTCATCCATACTTATAAACCTCGGAATTCTAATGGCTTTCAGACAATCAATTTGATTAAGAAAACTTTCCCATACCTTCAAAATTTCTGGAGGTATTTCATCTTCCCATGACACCTTATCTTTCCAAAGTTCTTGCATTAAGATTTTGAGTATGACTGTAGATGGTGACAATAGACCTAACGGATCGAATGTTCTCGCAATGAACGAGAGCAAATCTCGCTTTGTTTTAACTTCGGTTGTTCTCGCTATGTGTAGCTGTATCGTGTCTTCAGAAGAATTCCATGTCAGACCTAATAATTTTACAACTTGTTCATTTTCAATTTTCCCGTTTGAATGGATGAGTCTTCTTTCTTCTGTTACATGTTCAATTGCTTCTGGACAGTTTGAAGCCCATTTTCTCAGTGTAAATCCGCCACTTTCCATAATCTGATTTATTTCGTAGACGAGTCTTGATGCCTCCTTGGGCGAAGAAGCGCCACACAAGAGATCATCCATGTAGAAGTTCTCCCTAATTATCTCAGAAATGCGGGGATTTTTTGTCTGGGAGTCTTCAGCGAGTTTATGGAGAGTTTTAATCGCCAAGTAAGGAGCACAAGCTGTCCCGTAGGTGACAGTGCGCAAACGATATGTGGAGATCGGTTGTTGCTCTTGAAATCTCCAAACTATTCTTTGGTAATCTCTGTGGGAAGCAGTTACCAGAATCTGGCGGAACATTTTCTCGACGTCTGCTGACAAGGCTATTCGATATGATCGAAAGTTTATGAGGATCTTGAATATCTCTGGGAGTAGCTTAGGACCGACCTCAAGGAAATCATTTAGGCAATTTCCACTTGAATCTTTACTGGATGCATCGAAAACAACACGAAGCTTTGTTGTTAGGCTTTCCTCTCTTAAAACACCGTGATGAGGTAGGAAAGCTTGATTTGGAACCTCTTCTTCATCTTCTGGGACGATTTCAATATGGTTTAGTGAGAGGTATTCTTTCATGAATTCACAGTACTTCGTTTTGAATTCTGGGTTCTTTCTGAATTTTGCTTCTAAATATTGGAAGCGCTTCAAAGCTTGAAATTTGGAATCGCCGAGAACCGGAATAGATTTGAATGGTAAGTTCACAACGTATCTTCCAGTACAGTCTCGCTTCACATTTTTTTGAAATTTGTCATTTATCGGATCAATGACTGATGATTCTGGAACTGATTCCATTTGCCAAAATTTCTGTAGTGAAGAATTGAGTTCGCTGTCGATTATAGAATGACAACTGAAAATCTCTTCCCTTACTGGTATTGAATAGATGGGGCCAGATAGCAACCATCCTAGCTTAGATTTCATAGCACAAGGCGTTCCCTTTGGCCCAATGATTTTTTCACCAGAAATAATTTGGATGAATAAGTCTGCTCCAGTCAAAACTTCAACAGGAGATGAGATGTGAAAGTTCGGATCAGCGAGGACAAGTCCCTCCAAATGAGGCCACTTAGTGACTTCCATCCGAAAATTGGGTAGGTTCATGGTAATGTTTTTGACGACCAGAGCATTCATCTCAAATGATTCGTCACAGGAGTGTGAATATATCGTCATATTAGTCTCTTTTAAGGATGTTTCTGCAACAGAATTAGTGATTCCTCGAATAATGTGATTTGTATTTCTCACTTTTAAATTAAGTCTTGTTGCTAATGTGGAAGAAATCATGCACCTCTGCGAGCCACTATCTATCAGTGCACGACAAGTAATTAAGTCCTGATTTGAAGATTTGATTTTGATCAATGCGGTGCTTAACAAGGTTGTCACTGCTTTTATATGGTTAACAAGGCATGGACTTTCCACTTCCTTTACCTGATTTGAATTACTAGCAGTTTCAACATTTTGAATAGGTTTTGGACGATGGAGAAGGGTGTGATGATTTTTATTACAATTTTCTGACTTACACCTAATAGTAATTAAGCATTTTGAGGCCAAATGATTACCTCTTAAACAATTAATGCAAAGCTTATTAGTTTTGACAAATTCCCATCGTTGATCCAATGACATCCCTAGGAAATCTGGACATCTGTACAATGCATGCGAGTTTTTACAAATTATGCAAACTGGTAGTTTCGAAGCTGACGCGGTATTACAAAAGGTGGTCCTTTTTTGAGGTTTGACATCACCTTTACTAGTTGTTTCTACTTTGAAACATGAATCCTTTACATTTTGAAGACTTCTCGCGTGATTTTCCAAAAAGGCCGAAAATTCCGCAAAGGTTGGAAATTTTCCCTTTTCAGTTTTCAATTCCCACTGAGTACGCATATTGCTATCGAGCTTATTTTGAATTGTATAGATCAGAATCAAGTCTACCAACTCATTACATTTAAACCCCAATATATCAAGATTACGTATTGCTTCATTGCACGTGTCCAAGATTTCCAAAAGAGATTTACCATTACAAACTTTGGGGGATTTAATGTTAAAAATTTTACTCAATTGATTATTAGCCAAGAGTTTGTTATCATCGTATCTAGATACTAAAGTTTCCCAAGCTTGTCTGTAGAAGTCCCCAGAAACAGGAAAACCCTTAATCAATTTTGCTGCGTCCGACTTCACTGATGCAACTAAATACTGGAATTTTTAAAGTGAGGACAGATTTTTATTTGAATCAATTGTCGCAGAAAATATTTCCTTAAACGTAATCCAATCATCAAGGTTTCCGCCAAAAATTGGAATTTCAAATTTTGGAAGGCGAATATTTTGCGTTTCATTCGAAACTGATTTATCAATGAACTCGGAAGCCGAATTTTCATTAGTACTTCTACTAATAAATCCCTCTATATCAGCACAAGCATTAATTACTTTCTCATTTGCATTTGTGTATTCATTATAAAAAAGATCATTTTCATCGATTAATTCAAATATTAACTCTTCTAAAGATTCTATCAAATTACACAGTTTTGTTTTTATTTCTTTCAAAATAAATGATTTACCCTCCTTGATTAAATCATCAACACGATTAACATATCTGTCAATTTCCTTGATAATGAAATGAAACCTCGTTTCAATCTTTGAATCTTTCTTACCCTTAGCCATATCGAAATCAGAAAATCAAAATGTCTCATATACAAAATTCCACGAATCGAAAATAGCACGTCAACAATTTTACGCGAATGCTAAAATGCCAAAAATGAAAAATAACAAATGCTAGAAATAAGAATTAAACATTGCATTTATGTTTGCCTACCGGAAAAGAGTTGGCAAGTAGCCAAAACACTTGCGAGAACGCGGGAATCAACTTTATCCAATATGGCGAACCGAAACGAGCGAGCGATTGAGACACATAATTAAAAGATTCTCTACTGTCACTCCGGGTCGATTAGGACCAAAACTATGTGAGATTTATAGATTTAGTGGACTGTAAATGAATTCTAAAGGATTTATTTTGACTTAAAACAAAATAATTACAATACTTGCACATTTAATAGAATACACTTGTGATTAATAGAATATAAGGAATGGATCAACGCTGGGAAAATGAAAACCCAAAATAGCTTAAAGAATTGAATCATGAATTGACTTACATAAAGGAATGATGAATTGCTTCACTTCCCAGCCATGTTCCAAACCTTTCACTTAAAGTAAATTACATCAAAAAGGGAATAAGCAAGCAGAAGCCCTGCTCGCATCACGTACATAAGAATACTTTTTTCAACAACAACAGTTCATGTTTACACACATCGTTTCAAAATAAGAAATTCATGGATCTGTGCTGCCATCTATGAACGCGGGCTGCTACTACAGGACGGAACATTGTATTTACATAGCAAAGAGAATCCACCACAGAGAGCTCTGCGACTTCGCACACTTTCTTCCTATTCTCCCATATAAATCTGATAAGCTAAGGCAGTGTTTCCCAAACTTTTTTGATCGCTGAAGCCTCAGAAAATTTTTTTCAAAGTTCACGGAACCCTCTACATTTTTGATCAATAGACTCCTTTCCTTTCCTAAAATAAATGTGATATTGAATGAAATAAGTATTGTTTTAATACTTAGAGTTTGTTGAATTAAACATAAAATCATTAAAAAATTCTTCATGTAAACAAATAATAGTGATTAAGATATATTATAGCTTGGCATTCAGACTGTTTCGCGGAACCCGAAATTTTTTTTGCGGAACCCCAGAGTTCCTCTGAACACACTTTGGGAAACTTTGAGCTAAATGGTTTTTAGACTCATTAGCTGCCAAAGTCCAGTGATTTCATTAGTTGTAATAATTTCGTCGTGAGTCTTTTGATAGGTGTAGCGAACTGAGGTTCGTAGTGTCAACCAGAAAATGATTTAAACACACCAGGTATACATCACTCATTACATAAACAAAACAAAAGCAATTTATTAATAAAGTTGATGATGATGAGATATGTACACTGCACAGATGTAAGATGAACTTCGTAACATAAGTGATCACACTCGATTTAATCGGCGTGGGGCGGAGTAAGAACACAGAAGTCCGCTAGGCTAGCAGAACTGGCTCTGCTTCAATGATGAAGAAACGGCACTTCTCCTGACGGGAAAGGGCTCCCCAATAATATCAACGGCGGTGATCACTGCACGCACCCGGTAGCGATGAAATTATTAAATTAAGGAGAAAGGACTCCTCACTGGAAAATAAGGTAGCAAAGGCTCCTTCCACGAAGACTGGTCTCCGACAAATTAGTGGAGTATGTTTACTCCTGCAGGAACTAGATCGTCGCTGCAAAACAGTCACAAGGGACGCTGAACCGATAAGGGCGGCAAACCCGGCTGCTCTTAGAACTGGATCCGCTACGTGTCAGGAACTAAAAAGACGCAAGCCTCGACTGAGGGGTCCATTCTCTTTTTATAGAAGACCTCCACCGGATATTGCATCACTCTCCAGAAAGTCGAACGATCTAGAACAAGTGAGCAACGGAAATGGGTTTCCTGGGGCGATAATGAAATATTTTCCCCGGGTCTAAAACGGCCGCCTTTTTAGTTTGTCCTCCAAGCCACTTCAAAGAGTCTCAAAAGGGCCGCTTCGGTAAAATGCGAAAGGCACGAGTCCTTTTGTTTAGGCACGCGACGCCTCCAGGATGCTGCTTAACAATTGATAGTTCATGAATGAAAGCACCTGGGGGGTCTCCTGTCATTTATAATAAATACCAGCGGCGTCGCCCGGTGGCGATGACTAAATCAAGAAAAATGACCACGTCCCCTGAGGTCCTGTGGAACAAGTCTATCGGATGAACAAAAGGAAAATTGCTGTCAGCATATTGCCACCCAAGCCGTCGGAAATCTTTTGAAGTGTCTCAGGCCGAGATAGAAGAATTTCTTTTGTTAACGGAGAGGTTGAAATGCAATACTCTACATAACCCCCCTGCCGTTAAAGTTTTCAATGTGGTTGCATATTGAAAACCAACGTTTCGTGTGGGTGGTTCCCAATTCTGCTATCTAATGTACCAGTTCCAACAGTTTTTTTTTCTACTACACAAAAAAAAAAAAAACACAATTCTAACAAGTACGTACACATGCACTAACTGGATTACTAAATACAAACACAAATAAATTCATGGTACTAACAATTAATTCTCTAGGTTACTACATTTACAAATCTAGGTAATTCGCGGACGTTTAAGGAATGTATCTGCTTAAAGCGTCAGCGTTTGTATTCTGTCTTCCCGGCTTGTGTTCTACCCGAAAACAAAATTGCTGCAACATAAGTTGCCACCGAAAAAGACGGCCATTTGAACTGGCATTCTTCTTGAGCCATACCAATGGGTTATGGTCGGTCACGATTTTGAATTCGCTTCCGTCCAGATAGTAGTGAAGTTTTTTTAACGCGAATATGATCGCCAAGCACTCTTTCTCTGTGGTGCTGTATTTCCTTTCGGGTTCAGAGAACTTCCTACTCAGGTACAGGATAGGATGTTCCTTATCACCTATTTGTTGGGCCAACACTACCCCGGCTCCCAGATCGGATGCGTCCGTTTGGACAATAAATGGAACAGTAAAATCAGGAGCTCGTAGCACAGGTGTTTTTATAAGAGCGTCTTTCAAAGTGGTGAACGCTGCCTCGCAAGCTTCGTCCCACACAACCGCCGCGCGTTTCTCCCGTCCCTTTAACGCATCGGTTAAGGGGGCCGCTATCATAGAATAATTTGGAATATAGTGCGCGTAATACCCAGTGAGACCCAGAAATGCCTGAATACTCGTCTTTGTCTCTGGCCGGGGAAATTCCCTAATGCATTTTACCTTTAATTCGGCGGGATTTCGATAACCTCCGCCGACCATGTGCCCCAAGTATTTTACATGGTTTTGGGCGAACCGACATTTCGATGATTTGATTGTGAGCTGCGCTTGCGCTACACGACTTAACACGATATCTAAATGCTTCAGATGCTCGTCCCAGGTCTTAGAAAATATCGCGATGTCGTCGATATATGGAACGGCATACTCCTCACACCCATTTAGGACGTCAGCCATGAGCTTACTGAAAAAGAAAGGTGCGTTTTTAAGCCCGAAAGGCATCCGCAAAGGCCTGAATGTCCCGAATGAGGTGACAAAAGCCGCAATGCGTTGGGCCCTTTCTGTCAAGGGGATTTGCCAATACCCCTTTGCAAGATCGAGTATTGTTATGAAATCAGATCCTGCAACTTGTTCAACCCTTTCCTCTATGTTGGGGAGGGGGTAATATTCGGTGCGAATTATTTCGTTCAACCTACGATAATCAATACAGGGTCTCGGTTCACGACCATCGGTTTCTACCAAAATGATAGGCGAGGTATAATCAGACTCACCTACTTGTATCACTCCTAATTTTAACATTTTGTCAATCTCCAACTTCAAGATTTCGTTCTGTCGGTGTGACGTTTTGTATGGTCTAGACCTAACGACCTTATCCGAGATCAGCTCTATGTCATGCGTAACTTTCTCGGTTTTTCCTGGGTTATTAGAAAAAATATTTGCATGGCGACACAATAATTTCTTTAATTCCCTTTTTTGAGTGAGATTTAGACGAGCGTCAAGTTCGCTCTCGCGCACAATCTCCTCGTAATCGAAATCGGTAGCACCGGTTTCAAAAACGTGGATTGCGAAATCATCCTCAGTACCAATTTCGACTTTACCTTCATAAACCCAATTTATAGTTTCGGGACGCCTGATATAGGGCTTCAGCATATTAATATGGTAAATGCTGGATTTCTGTCTAGGTCCGGGAGTTTGCACTCGATAATTCGTCTCAGATATGCGAGCTTCAATTTTCCCTGGGTCTATCCCTTTCGGCGCCGTTTTGCTAGTCCGAGATAAAGAGAAAATCGGAACTAAATCTCCAACCTCGAAATGCCTTTTAACTGCGCTCTTATCATACGCTTCCTTACGCTTAGATTGTTCTTCACCCATTTTCTGAGCAGCTAACTCTCGCTCTCTTTTTAATCTATTCACTAGGGTAAGGACGTGCTCTGTCACGGGTCTCTCTTCCTCACAACCTCCCATCCAACCTTCGTACAATAAAACTTCGGGTGTTCGTAGGTTTTTTTCATACAACAGTTTCTCCCTGAATACCTGTGGGACAACTAAAGGACTTCGTGTATCCTCAAAGTGGTCCCTCTGTTGTTTACACAATAACCCGTTTATCACTACATAACCCTTCTCGCCGGTTTGACTTGGACTTTCGACTTTTTTTAACAATGCGGCCAATTCTACACATTCCCGCTGTGCGTCTGCGAATTTCTCTGGGGAAACATTTAATAGACTCAACGCTGGGTCTTCGCGGTCGAGGGGGGGTAAAACTAACAATTTCGCCTGTTCCTCCCTTTCCAGTTGTGTCAAAACGATTGACTCCCCATCTGAGGGACTATTGTCCGAACGCTCTCGAAGAGAATCGTTTGACTGAAGTGTCTGTGTACAGCTCTCTTGACATTTGGAACGCGAGCGCGTTATTGCATTGATTTGCATGCTCTTAGAGTTTTGTTGACCCTGTCTTAGAAGAGCTGCCGTTTGATTTCCCAGTATGTATCTTTGTTGATTTGACCTGTCGCTAATGACACAGGCCTTTGTTGTTATATTTCCATACTGGGAGTTCAGAATTACGCGCGCTAGGGGCACGTTAATGGCACGAGTGTCTAACGGCTGAGTGAGCCAGACTGTTTCGCCGAGGTAGTCGTCGGGCGAAATAAATCTTTTACAAACCAGATCAATCGTACTACCCGTATCTCTAAGTATCTCACATACCTGGCCGTTCACAGTCCCTATACTCACATATGGTTTTAAGGGATCTGTGATTTCCAAATCGGCACCTATGGAGTTAACCTCTTCTTTTTTTGTTAATAACGGACACTGGGGCCTAACATGCCCGACCTCGTGGCAAAAATAGCACTTAATGTCTGTCACACGCCTTTTGTCGAACTCTTTATGGTTCCATTCTTTACGGCGGTTTTCTTTTGGGCGAGGGGAGCTCACCTTATCTAAATTTCGTTCGGGTTCGTGTTGTTCGGGGGATTTTTCAACTTTCTCTCCCGTTTTTACAGCCCCAAACATTTTACGTTGGTCGGGCGCGCGTCCCTCGAATTTCTTCGGCTGGTTGGGGGGCTTACCTGTTTTTCTGATAAGCTCAAACTGATCCGCGTCTTTGACCAAGGTTTCAGGGGACGTGTAATTCTCCCAATCCCTTATATTTTGCTCCCGGATTTCACTTCCCATTTTCCGTTTTAATTGGTCGACCAGAAAGAGATCTTTTAACGACTCAAAAGTTGTAACACCGAGACCCTCTATCCAACCTTCGAAATACGTCTTTATTTCGAAAAGATAATCTTTCCATAGGGTTCCTGGCTTACGCTGGTGTCTAACAAACTTCTGACGAAAAGCTTCAGGACTGAGCCTGAATCGCTCGAGAAGCACGCTCTTAACATGGGAATATTTTTGTGTGTCCTCGACTTTTTCCCGTAACACAATGGCCGCTACTGATAATGGTAACAGGCTAATTAAACTGCCTGACCATTCAGCTTCCGGTATTTTTAAATGCTGTGCCTGCCGTTCAAAAAGGCAAAGGTATAGACTTATATCAGTTTCTTCAGGGTCGAATTTTTGCATTATGTGTCTTAATGAGTGTCCCGCAGGTCTCGAAGGACTAACAGACGGGCTTTCTTGGGGGCTTCCCTACTCAGTCTTAATTTGGCTAGCTCAAACTCTCGCTCTTGTTGAGCTAACCTATCCTCCCGTTCTTGTTGAGCTAATTCATCTTCCCGTTTTTTCCGGGCTCGTTGCTCGTTTTCTATACGGGTCTCCATAATTTCAGCTAACAACCCTTCAGCCAATTTTACATTGTAATCTGCTGAACTTTCAATCTTTTTGATTATCTCAAGCTTCAGCATTCCCAAATCTACCTCACAACTCATTTCTATAGCGAGGTTAACTAAGTCCTCTTTCTTTGCACGAACAAGAGAACCCATGTTTGACAGAATACAAAGCTATTTCAATACTACACAGAATAATACACACTATTATAAACCCTGAGGTAGTAATTACATTAAAACCTGAACACAAAATGCAACTACACAACACAATCAATTAACGTACACATACAATGTATTAACAAAAATGAACTAAATTACTTTTAAAATTCCGCTTGCGATGTTACTATTTTAAGGTTCATAAAAGATAAATCACTTTGCTTTTAACATATCACAACAATACACAATGCAAAATAGTTAAACACAATGTAGTTACACTATTTCTTTTTGAGCACAGTTACATTCCTTAATTTCTGAGAACTAATTTAACACACTACTATTTCAATAACAATTCTACTTTACACAATAACACTAGTTCTTATTTTACCTCAAATTAAAAAAAATTTTAACACCTTTTAAGTTCAGATCAAGCTATTAATTACGGTTATTAAATTCAACCATTTAATTCTCCTACTTCTGAGAAAACAACCAAAATTATTTACTAAACTACTGTTGGATACCAGCACAAAAGAGAAACAGAATGGTACTCACAATTTGATGTGAAGACTGGCATCTAGTTGGCACTGCAGCAAGTTTATCAGATGGCACAAGAACGTCAAACGTTCTACTCTAATTCACAGGATACACACACCCGCAATAGCACTTTCACACAGTCTCAGTTCTGAAACACGCGCGAATGTCACTAAGGAAATTAACACTGCAGCAGTTTAGCAGATTTCACAAGAACGTCAGCCGCTCTACACTACTTCACAGGATACACACCAGCAATAGCACTTCCGCACAGTCACAGTTCTGAACACACGCGACTATCACTAAGGAAAACAAAATGTTCTTACTGTCGCTTTTTTTTTCGTCTAAACGCTGCCACCAAAATTATGAATGAATATATACCTTCTGTAGCGAACTGAGGTTCGTAGTGTCAACCAGAAAATGATTTAAACACACCAGGTATACATCACTCATTACATAAACAAAACAAAAGCAATTTATTAATAAAGTTGATGATGATGAGATATGTACACTGCACAGATGTAAGATGAACTTCGTAACATAAGTGATCACACTCGATTTAATCGGCGTGGGGCGGAGTAAGAACACAGAAGTCCGCTAGGCTAGCAGAACTGGCTCTGCTTCAATGATGAAGAAACGGCACTTCTCCTGACGGGAAAGGGCTCCCCAATAATATCAACGGCGGTGATCACTGCACGCACCCGGTAGCGATGAAATTATTAAATTAAGGAGAAAGGACTCCTCACTGGAAAATAAGGTAGCAAAGGCTCCTTCCACGAAGACTGGTCTCCGACAAATTAGTGGAGTATGTTTACTCCTGCAGGAACTAGATCGTCGCTGCAAAACAGTCACAAGGGACGCTGAACCGATAAGGGCGGCAAACCCGGCTGCTCTTAGAACTGGATCCGCTACGTGTCAGGAACTAAAAAGACGCAAGCCTCGACTGAGGGGTCCATTCTCTTTTTATAGAAGACCTCCACCGGATATTGCATCACTCTCCAGAAAGTCGAACGATCTAGAACAAGTGAGCAACGGAAATGGGTTTCCTGGGGCGATAATGAAATATTTTCCCCGGGTCTAAAACGGCCGCCTTTTTAGTTTGTCCTCCAAGCCACTTCAAAGAGTCTCAAAAGGGCCGCTTCGGTAAAATGCGAAAGGCACGAGTCCTTTTGTTTAGGCACGCGACGCCTCCAGGATGCTGCTTAACAATTGATAGTTCATGAATGAAAGCACCTGGGGGGTCTCCTGTCATTTATAATAAATACCAGCGGCGTCGCCCGGTGGCGATGACTAAATCAAGAAAAATGACCACGTCCCCTGAGGTCCTGTGGAACAAGTCTATCGGATGAACAAAAGGAAAATTGCTGTCAGCATATTGCCACCCAAGCCGTCGGAAATCTTTTGAAGTGTCTCAGGCCGAGATAGAAGAATTTCTTTTGTTAACGGAGAGGTTGAAATGCAATACTCTACAAGGTTTGTGAAAATATGAAAATATAAACTACCCAATTAGATTCGAAGATTAGGTTTCCCAATTCTAGATAGATTTAACATGCTTTAAAAGACTTCATGGGTGTTCAGACACACAGATATATATGCATATATTTGTTGATAAATAATTTTTTTTATTTGATAAAAAAAAGATTTAAAATTCCTTTTCCTGTATGGGGAAATGGTGTGTTCAAATGCAGATTACATATTTTATTAATTAAGTTATAAGAATGAACAACACAATTTTTGTTAGAAATAAAAATCAAAGTGTTAATTAGGACTTATTTACATCAAATTAAGAATAAATAACTCAAGTTATAACAGAATTATAATTGAAATTTGGACTATAATATACAATATATAATTTTATTCTATTTATCTTTAATTGTATATGATTACAGTTGTTTTCACTTGAATAATTCAAAACAATTTTTAGCAATGCAAGAGCGTTATTTTACTATGTTTATGCTGTTTGAAATTGTTTTGCCCAGTTTTCAATATAATTTAACGATCCAGCCATTGACTTCCCTTCTTAGAAGATAATAAAATGCTACTGGGAGATGATGAAAAACACCAATACGGGATAGCGACATTCGCACGACATGACCCTCTCCGTGTTCAGCCACTGCAACAAGCTTGTTATCTATAAAAGACAGAAGACCTCAGCGGCTGAAAAACAAAAAAACGACACGAGGTATCCGGCAACCATCGTTTTCTAGAGCTTAATAATTCATCAGCATTCTCAGAAGTACGAACGGAGTCGTGTTTCGCATAATACACCGATTCATCTCCCGAAATCGAGATTACAGAGCAAGCACCCTGCATTCCGGGGAATCATGCATTATACGACAGTAAAACACTCCGCTGAACTCAAACAGGCGTGGCAGGGCTACGACCAGTCTCTCTCCTTCTGTTTGTACTTGTAATTGCCGGGGTGCAGTTACTGTGTTTGTTTATGGATACTTACTTAATGGAGACAAATAAACCAAATATGAAGATGTTTTTTCGGAGGATGACGTCTGTTGAAGGTTATAATGGTAAAATTAGTGAGAGCTCTGTTACATGGGAGTTTGAGAGAATAATTGAGACCAGTCTACGAATGTCGTAAAATATCATCCATTTTCTTTCTTATGTTGAGATGACACATGTTGCCTTCTAGTTACTGCTTTCTATGTAGTATAATGTCAATCGTAGAAGGAGGTCTTACTATAACCAGGATGAACTTACAGAAGTGTGGTAATGATAAAGCTGTCAATTCAGTTTCTTGGCATTTGGTAGGAGAACCATTCATAAAAAGGATAAGACATCTATATAAGGGAAGAGGAGGAGACAATCTTACATTTTTCCTTTATCTATGTGCTTTTGCCTTGCAGTAAATGCGAAAACAATACTATCTTGTTCCCATGTATTTGATCATACCGTATTTTCATTGCAAATGAGGTTGTTTTCCTAATAAGATATATTGTGATTTAATTATTATTGATTGTATCTTAATTACAATTCACATGACTTAGAGGGACCATCATAATTTTGTTTGAGCTCAGAAAAAAACGCTCATTGCTTTTTTTTTTTTTTTAACTAGACTCGTATGGTCGCTACTTAAAATAAAGAGATACTTTTAAAAATCTCTATAAAGGGATTTTAAATATTTGTCATCCTAGAAACAGTATAGTTAACAATTTTTTTATTAAATATTTGCTTACGTTAGTATGAAATAAACAGCACCTGAAATTTTAACAAGAGGAAGCCAATGGAAAATTAGTGTTATCTCTTTCTAAAGCACTTGACTGGTTTTCACGGTTTAAAAACTGACTGTTTGTGAAATGCTGATGTCAGATAAACTGGACTGAAGGCAATTTGACATTGTGGAAACTTATCAATATTTTTAAATCTATCAAAAGCTTTAAGAAAATGATTCTGAAGTACGTTTTTAGAACTGGAAAAGAAACCGAAAAGTTGCAAAAATGGCTATCATTTTGAAGAATATTAGACTTAATAACACATTTTTTAGAACAAGTCCCTGAAATCAATAAACATTGTTGATAGCAACCCTAATGTCAGTTGATGGAACAGTCCGGTGGGACAAAATATTTTCAGGTGCTGATTTATACAGTGTCACCGGCAAAATACTTGTTAAGAATCTCTAATCGAAATACTTAAAACTTGAAAGACGGGAATTTTTTTTTCTTACTAAAAAGATTGAACGCCGTCATTTTGACGGTAAAAAATAAAATTAAGAATTTAAAATATTTAATGTTTTTTTAAATGGTTAAATACTTTAATTTTGAACTATTTCATACCAATCTATATATATAAAACAGTTCCGTAACTGACTCATTCATTCATTCATTCATTCATTCATTCACTGACTGACTGACATACAACGCACAGACCAAACCGCTGGACCTAAAGGGCTGAAATTTTGCATGGCGATTCTTCTTATAGTGTAGGGGTGCACTAAGAAAGATTTTTCAAAAATTCTTCTTAGATTTTTTTAAATTAAATTTTTAAGCTGTTTTTTAAACTTTTTTTACGTTTGCATTTAAAATAATAATTTGAGGGTTATAAAATTTATATCACAAGAAAGATCATAAAAATTCCTTTAAAATGAAATTTTTTTCGAATCTTTACCTCCAGTTCCTGATTTTTGGTGAATTTTTAAAGATTAATTTTTAGAATTTAATTTATTAAATGCTGATCACGTGACTTCCTTTTCTGGTACTTTAAATAAATTTATCGTCACGTGCATAAAAACTAAATAGACAAAAAATATTTTTTTTCTTGCTAATGCAGCAGACGATTGGACATTATCCAAAAAAATATTAAAATACAGTAAAAGAAATGTTCTAGAAACTGTACTATATTCTTTAGTATTCTTTATATTAGATTTAATTTGAATATCTTCTTCTACATTATTTTGTCTATAAAAATATCCCTTACAATTTTTTTATAAATATATATATATATTTTACATCAATTATATACATTGATCGTCGTATTTATTATATATATATTGGCATTAATTGCATACATTGACCGATGTTTTTACTTTGAATGTACTCCGTAGCGAAGTGCGGGTTTTCAGCTAGTATATAATAAATTAGTAGCTATTTAGATATGTTTTTATGCAGGAATGCTGAACTGACAACTTGGTATGGTTTATCCGTTAAAATATATGCATGGTTTGTGCAGTCCTTATTTTTCAACACCAATATTTCCGAATATCCAATATTTCTGTAATTTGCAAAAGGGGGAAGAGACGAAAAGTAGCTAACATTTTTCCGGTATTATTTTAAAGATTTCTGCCTTTTTTCTATAATGCCGTCAAATCGACGGCTTTCGGTCTTAGTAGATATACAACACATTTTCTCCCCCTCTTTACTATCGAATATAATTTTGTAAATGTACAAACATATTTCGCGTAAAATTAGAAAAAAGTCATAAAATTTCAAAAGCTTGAGGACATAAATACAGACATGTCGCTCAATAGTATGTCCGAAACCGTCAAAATGACGGCAGCCGTCTTTCTAGTGTCAAAACTAGAAGTGTTTTGGATATAGAAGCATTTGTATGTACATGTCTTAAGGATGGGACCTATGGTCTCAGCACAACATTCATTCATATTTTACAAATACCATCGACACATTACAGGAGATTTAGGGATACTGGGGAGCTTGGAGGTAATTTATGCTAAATTTTTAATAAATTTGTGCATAAAACGAAGTTTGTGTGCCATGAATCATCAAAAATCTAAGGTGTGATATCACCCGCCCATTATGGACATTCGTTAGCTGTTTGACATCCCCATACTATTCTATAAGACATTTCCCCCTCCCGCCGCTGTCAAGTTCTTTAACAGTTTTATTTTCTGTGCTATATTTAAGCATTTTCTTTTACTCATAGTGGTGTTTGAAGCTCTTTTTGACATTGTCCACATTACCTTTCTTCTACTACAGAGCACAGAATTATCAAAAAGTACTGGGAGTAATGTAAGTCAACTTTGGGGATGGAAGTAACAAGCATACTGGTTGAAATTGAACATTAGACACCCTATCACGATAAGTGTTTAGTTTTCAACAAGTGACTCGTGTCGATGTTCAAAACGAGCCGGATTTTGGAGCATTTTGAATTTTCATATGAAGGAATACTCAGCGTGTATTGACATAAGTTTTCACTGATTGATGTTCTTACACCATATTTTATTTCGAGGTTTCCAATAATGGTAAATGCACATTAGCAGTTTTTCATTGAATATATCGGATTCGAGTTTTTGCAAGCTTGGTATGGATTTTAAGGACAGGATGCACCGTGAAGTTTCTTTCATCGTGTTTCGATGATTTGAACTTCAGTGGGTTCGAATATTTTCCGTAGTTCCTTCACGAATTCAAATTAGGTAGGATTTAACGTGTATTCTATTTCCGTATGTATACATGCCCAGAATTTTCAAAAAGTACTGGGAGTAATGTCAGTCAACTTTGGTGATGAAAGTAACAAGCATACTGGTTGAAACTGAACATTAGACATCCTATCACGATAAGTGTTTAGTTTTCATCAAGTGACTCGTGTCGATGTTCAAAACGAGCCGGATTTAGGAGCATTTTGAATTTTCATATAAAGGAATACTCAGCGTGTATTGACATAAGTTTTCACTGATTGATGTTCTTACTCCATATTTTATTTCGGAGTTTTCAATAATAGTAAACGCACATGAGCAGTTTTTCATTGAATATATCGAATTCGGGTTTTTGCAAGCTTGGTATGGTATTTTAAGGAAGAGATGCACCGTGAAGTTTCTTTCATCGTGTTTCGATGATTTGAACTTCAGTGGGTTCGAATACTTTCCGCAGTTCCTAAGTTTCCTCAGGTTCCTAAGTTTCAATATTTTCCGCAGTTCCTAAGTTTCTTTCATTGTGTTTTGATGATTTGAACTTCAGTGGGTTCGAATATTTTCCGCAGTTCCTTCACGAATTCAAATTAGGTAGGATTTAACGTGTATTCTATTATTCAATATAGATTCAATATTTTCCGCAGTTCCGAAGTTTCTTTCATTGTGATTTGATGATTTGAACTTCAGTGGGTTCGAATATTTTCCGTATTTCCTTCACGAATTCAAATTAGGTAGGATTTAACGTGTATTCTATTAGTCAATATAGTTTCAATATTTTCCGCAGTTCCGAAGTTTCTTTCATTGTGTTTTGATGATTTGAACTTCAGTGGGTTCGAATATTTTCCGTAGTTCCTTCACGAATTCAAATTAGGTAGGATTTAACGTGTATTCTATTATTCAATATAGTTTCAATATTTTCCGCAGTTCCGAAGTTTCTTTCATTGTGTTTTGATGATTTGAACTTTAGTGGGTTCGAATATTTTCCGTAGTTCCTTCACGAATTCAAATTAGGTAGGATTTAACGTGTATTCTATTATTCAATATAGTTTCAATATTTTCCGCAGTTCCGAAGTTTCTTTCATTGTGTTTTGATGATTTGAACTTCGGTGGGTTCGAATATTTTCCGTAGTTCTTTCACGAATTCAAATTAGGTAGGATTTAACGTGTCTTCGAATATTTTCCGCAGTTCCTAAGTTTCCGCAGGTTCCTAAGTTTCAATATTTTCCGCAGTTCTGAAGTTTCTTTCATTGTATTTTGATGATTTGAACTTCAGTGGGTTCGAATATTTTCCGCAGTTCCTTCACGAATTCAAATTAGGTAGGATTTAGCGTGTATTCTATTTCCGTATGTATACATGCATATAAATTCAAGATGCGATGTATCGTAAAGTAGATATGATTGTTAAAATGCTGTAACTGATCGATTAGATATCATTTTCTTTATTTTCCCAAGCATCGAATGTTCTTTATAAATGATCAGTTTTCTACGTGACGCTTTAGGGATACCGAGGAGCGGCAAAAACTTTAGACAAGTAAAATGAGAAAATTGATTATGTAGATTGAACCCTTATCGCAGCGTTTATGAAAAAAAAATACGAGATTCCTAACTCATGACTCCTGTCTGCGTAAAGCCAATTTGTCATAGAAAATCAAACCATAAAATTCTCAATCGAATAATTTATTTCAAATAAATTGCCGAGATTTTAGAATTACTGTTGTAATGTTAGGGGTTAGTGTATTTTGACTCGAAATTATTGCTTATGTTACAGTTTATAAAATGAAATTTATTAGATCCTGTGCCAGAATAATTATGGTAAACAGAGCGAAGACATTTCGAGATTCCGAAACCGGTTCTCAACAGCACTTCATAGGGCCATCAAATTCTTTATTCCGTTTCATCGTGTGTACGTAGCAATAAAAGTAATAAAATTATAGCAATTTATAGAGTTTTTTGTGGTCCATGTACTTGTGTGACATATCATTAGATTTCCATAATTTTTGGACCAAATCGTAAAAGAATCGTCTCTCATGCTCGTAAATGACGCGATAAAATTTAATTAATATTCTGGTTCGGGTTGTTACAGACTTATAAGTTGTTGAGTAACTTCTTTGTTTTATTTAATTTTATTATTTTCGCCTGTTAAAAAGATTGTCCGATTGTATTTTGTTTCATATTTTGTTCGGAGGAAAATAATTTATGCATTTTATGGAAAGATTTTATTGACCGTAATGTTCATTTGAAGAGAAGCGAATTTTTTGCGATTTATTTACAGTGTTTGATACAAGATGTAAAAATGTATATATATATATTTTTTTAGATAAAAGAATGCAACTTTTTTATTCATTCTATAACGATTTTTTTTAAGGGGGGTCCAGAACACAAAATTCTTCAAATTTTCGAAATTTTGTTATTGCATTAGAAAATTTTGTGTTCTTTTCCGCTTAAAATGATAGTTAAATCATGTTTCTATCTTAATTAGAACAGATATTAATTTTTTTAAACATTCTAATACCACCCAATCTTTGTTTAAAACTTTAAATGCGTTTTTCTGCATGATGGGTTTTTTTCCCCATTTCTCGTCTTTAAATTGTTGTAAGTCAAGAACCGTTAAAGATAAATGGTTCAAACTTGGAACGTGTCTTTTTCAATTATTTTACTTTAATTTTAATTCAGCAAATCTGATAAAAGCAAATTTTAATTCAGCAAAATTTGATAAAATTTGATAATATATAGTTTGAAATTATGATTTTTTAAATATAAGTTACATCATTTTTAAAAAAATTTTTACTCTAAATATTTTTAATTTTTTTAAAATTAATATTTAAAAAATGATGAATCAAAATTCAAACTTATATATTCTTGTTTAATTAAATGAAAAAATTTCGAAATTCAACAAATAATATTTCGAGTTATAACGATTTTAAACTACCCCCACTTTTTTTTTAAAAAATGTAACCTTTAAAAATTTTTAAACACTTTATGAGAAGTTTTATGATGTGATTTTGTTTGCAAATTATATTGTTAACCATTACAAAAAATTCAAAATTTTAACTCTAATATATAAAAAAATATTTAGTGTGTCCTGGATCCCCTTAAGTCACCAATCCTGAATACTGAGCTCCAAATTTATTTCATTATTTATTATCTTATTAAATCATTCGTCAATGGGATTTTTTTTCCAAAATGAATATTCGTTTCATTTTTTTCCAACGATACATTACAGTTCTCTCCTACGGTTGAGCGCCAATGTTATTTGACTCTCTGTCAAAGCCAGTATTTGGACGCGGATATCAAAACTTCGAAGCCGGTTATCGACCCAATGAATCACCTCGACTATGTAAAAAAGTGTTACCTTTACAGACTTCTTTCACGAGTCTCCAAGTATTTATTTAGAGAATGGAATTTAAATTTCACTAACAAACTTTGGTTATTTATCTCATGCGTAACGATTATTCGCCTTCGCGTTGATATTTTGCTGTTTGTTGATTTTATTTTCATAAATAATATCAAACATTCAAATCTTTTTTAACATTTCCTACTTTCTAACTCCTTTTTCTCCTGCTGCCGGTTGATGGCCGAATGGCTTGGGCGTTAACATTCGGTACCAAAGTCTGTGGGTTCGGGCCCAACATTCGGTACCAAAGTCTGTGGGTTCGGGCCCAACATTCGGTACCAAAGTCTGTGGGTTCGGGCCCATCATTCGGTACCAAAGTCTGTGGGTTCGGGCCCAACATTCGGTACCAAAGTCTGTGGGTTCGGGCCCAACATTCGGTACCAAAGTCTGTGGGTTCGGGCCCACCCTTAGCATGGACGTTTGTAGCCGTTCGGAAGCGGCTTTAAGCAGTATTTCCCGGTCTAATTAGCCCTCGTATAGTAAAAAGTTGACCGTAGCTGTCCAAACCAAACCATCTAACTCCTTTTCAACAAGTTCCAGAAATATAAATCTTTCTGTTAACAAGAGAAATTTACAGCATCTCCGACCAGTTTTCAGGAATTTGATATATCAGCCTCCAACATATTTTGAAGACCTGAAGCATAAATAAAGCTTCCAGAGAAATAGTAAACTTTGCCACACATTATCAACTGAATTAATTTTTTTTTCTACTCTCAAGACAAAACTTTCTTGACAGAGAACGGAACCGAATGCTTTCAGCTTTTCGAACCATGCACTGATCATTCGGGATCATTGCACTATCAAGACATGTCATGATTTTCACTAATAAACTATTACAAATCCTCTCCAACTGAGAGAGACTAGGAGCTTTTGACCCTCGATCGAAATAATTTCCTTTCTCGGATGACAGTGCAACAATCACTTTGCTCCGCACTCCCATATTTCGTAATTTTTTCTTCCCTTAAGGCTGCTATGTACTAACCCCATTGGATTCGCTCACCTCAATGTTAACCTATGGAGAAAATTTGTCCACGGATTGCCGACGTGGATTCAAAAATTTTCTTTTTAAATTGTACTCCGTCATAGAGAAAGAAATTTTACATTTGTCTACATTTTTCACTTTTTTTAAGTGCAATTAATATTTTGAAATTTAAATTATTCGGAGAAAAATCTGGTATAGTGTGTTTTAAACGCTCATAAATTCCTTCGGTGGACGAAATTTATAAAATGAATCCTGTAGCGCTTTGCAGAAAAGTTCAGGCTATCTGACAATACCAATTTTATTTGATTATCAGCACTTATGTACCTTTAAATAATTGACAAAACTATATTTTAAATAAAAAATTTGGGGGCAGCGCTTAACCCCCCCCCCTATAGAGAGAGAGCCATTACAATCCCTCAAAATTTCAATCCTAAGGGGGTGGAATTCTCGGACTGTCAACTCGACTTCTCCCACCACAAGTCTGTAAGAAGAGGAAAAGGGAAATACGATTTTTTTTCTTAGTACATAGCAGCCTTAAAATAGACCTGAGTAGCCCGAGAATCATATTCGAGATCTGCCGACCACAGCGTGAGCTTAAACGGAGTTTATATAAAAGCATCCTCCGCGCAAAAAGCGACGACCTGTATCGTAAAAATTTTAATTCTTAATATCAAATCCTTTTTTTGTTTTTTAAATCTATTTCAGTGGCAACAATTTTAATTCCTTAATTTGTTAATTAATTTATTAATTAGGTGCCAAAACATAAAAAATTCTTAAATTTCTTAAACCGTCAATTCTATCGACAGCTTCAAAACTAATTTCTATTTTACCGTGTTCCAACTGGACTTATAAATTTGACCTTATTATATCTTATTTAAGTTCGATTATACATTTCTTATTCATCAAATTTTAACACAAATTTTAACACAAAGAGTGCTCACTTAGCAAACCGTACAAAAAAAATTAGCTACGTTTAAGTGAGCCAAAATAAACCCCACCATTAAACAAAATCGGTATACACTAAACAATGCATAATAATCAAACTATAACAATACAAAAACATCTAATACATAATAATACATAACATACACTGCCTTTAGGTATAATATATAATACACAATATACATTATATTTGGTGAGTGCAATAACTTTACATAGAATTATTTTCTTTTTACTTACACTAAAAATTAGCACCTTACATTTCTTTACTGTTGATATATTTCTTTGCTATTAACTCATTAACAGCTTATTTTATAATTATCATCTTACTACACGAGTATCACATTTCTCAGTAACTCTAACGCATTACATTGCTTTGCAATTACAATTACTCTTACTTTATAATTAACAATTTACTCTGTTATTACATTTCACAATAATTTAACACATTGCTTTATATTTCAATTAACAATTGCTCTGTCAATATTTTAACACCACCATTTTACAATTAACACACTTACTTTTTCCATTAACACATTTCTCAATACTTAAAATTTTTTACAATTCTATATTGTGTAACACAAACTAACACTATTACTTTGATTGTTAACATTTATTACTTTGATTATTGACTTTCATTGTTTACACGCTATACACTCCTCATATGCAATTTAAATTTCAAGTTTGCTTTCACAGACTTCAGTAATACAATACTTGCATATAAATATTTGTTACAAAGTACAAAATTAAACGAAAGTTGAGAACAAAATAAACACTGACACATCCTAGTCAGTGTGAAAATAAGGAATATGGATATCCATAAGGATACTAACTACTTTTTTTACGAAACGCCTACAGTAAAAATCCCCGATGAATCTACTTTTCGACCATGTCTCTACGTCCACTGGTAAGTCTTTTCTTAAGATTCTGGAGCTGTTGACACCTGAATAGACAATGTCCACAGTTTGCTGTTCCCCACAACTACATAGATCACTTTTTGATGGAAACGTTACTGGTATTTAGCCCGAGGTGCTGGTGAGTAGCCCGAGAATGTAAACCAACGACTTAATTTTTTCTAGACAGATAATAAAAACTAGGATTTTGACTAGGATGTGTCAAAATAAACACTGACACATCCTAGTCAGTGTTAAAATAAGGAATATGAACATCCATAAGGATACTAACTACTTTTTTTACGAAACGCCTACGGTAAAAATCCTCAAAGAATCTACTTTTCGACCATGTCTCTACGTCCACTGGTAAGTCTTTTCTAAGCTTCTGGAACTGTTGACACCTGAATAGTCAATGGTCGACAGTTTGCTGTTCCCCAGAGCTACATAGATCACTTTTTTGATGGAAACGGTGCTGGTATTTAGCCCGAGGTACTGGTATTTAGCCCGAGGTACTGGTACTTAGCCCGAGGTGCTGGTGAGTAGCCCGAGAATGTAAACCAACGACTTAATTTTTTCTAGACAGATAATTTACCATTACACAAAAAATCCCTGTTATAATAATCTCTAATAACCTTCGCAAAATTCTCTTTTATGTCGCAGTATAGAAAGATAATTGATAAAAATTCTTTTACGAAAAAAAAATGTTTTCGAGCTTCCTTTTAGGTTTTGGTCATGAATAAACATCTAATGTACCTCCACTATACAATTTTTCCATATCTTAGGTCAAATTGAGAAGAAAAAAAATACCATACAATCTAAACTTTTATAGCGGTTTTTAATGTACCAAATAGAGAGCGTAATTGCTGTGTTCGTAATTTTTTCGTGTTTGCGTGTGTGTGCGTTCGTGTGTATCCTGCAGATGAAATGAAATTCCGTGCTGTGCGTAGAACTGTTGCTTTCTTGTAGAAAATATGCAGACTTAAACAAAATATCAGAAGTTTTTAAGCAAAAAGAAAAATCTCTGTCCATCCACTGTACAACACGCAAATTTTTCTATGTGGAAAATTAAGACGCGCATAATCTATGTTTCTTCTTCTTTTTTTTAAGACACCGATCCTAGATACTGAAATGCAAATTTATTTCAATATTTATTATCTCACTAGCTGAAAACCCGCGCTTCGCTACGGAGTACATTCAAATTAAATACAACGGTCAATGTATGCAATTTATGCCAAAAAAATAAATAAATATATTTATAATAAATGCGACGATCAATGTATACAATTGATGTAAAATAAATATATATATATATATATTTATAAAAAAATCGTAAGGGATATTTATTTTTTTTTTGATAATATCCAATCGTCTGCTACATTAGAAAGAAAAAAAATATTTTTTTGTCTATTTAGTTGTTATGAACGTGACGATAAATTTATTTAAATTATCAGAAAAAGAAATCACGTGATCAACATTTAATAAATTAAATTCTAAAAATTAATCTTTAAAAATTCACCAAAAATCAGAAAATGGAGGTAAAGATTCGAAAAAGATCTCATTTTAAAGGAATTTTTATGATCTTTCTCGTGATATAAATTTTATAACCCTCAATGTATTATTTTAAATGCAATCGTATAAAAAGTTTAAAAAACAGCTTAAAAATTTAATTTTAAAAAATCTAAGAAGAATTTTTGAAAAATCTTTCTTAGTGCACCCCTACACTATTAGAAGAATCGCCATGCAAAATTTCAGCCCTTTAGGTCCAGCGGTTTGGTCTGTGCGTTGTATGTCAGTCAGTCAGTCAGTCAGTGAATGAATGAGTCAGTTACTGAACTGTTTTTTATATATAGATTAAATAATTCGAAAGTGGGATTTTTTTTATGGGGACTTAAGGGAAATTTATGGAAAACACAAACACGGGCATACTACTTCTTAAAATCCACAATATATTTAGAGAGAGGGTTTTGTGTTTCAAATTAATTAATAGTTAATCGTCAGGCTGGGGGGGAATTAGGCCAATTTGAACAGCATTTGGGAACTGTTCGTAGAGACAATCCCACCAAATTCTCCTCTGCCTAGCGATGATTGATCAATTAGTTCGAAATATGTAGCCATCCCTTTTAATTATATTGGGGATTTTAAGAAGTTGTGTGTTTCCGTTTTCTATCGAGGTTTGCAGATCAGTTTCCGTCACTGCTAAACGTTAAATCAAATCACTATTAATGCTGACACGCAAACACCATTCAACTTGCTGTCATAATCTCTTCATTTCGTGATGCTTTTTTTTTTTTGAAGTGTGTAAATCACACTTGAAATGAAATATTTTGCTGCGCATAGCAATGTTGGCTGTGTTACGAAAAAAAGATGGAAAATAAAATATCAGAATTGTCCAGCAAAGAGAAAAAAATTCATCTATTCATCAACTAGTGCAGTGGTGCGCAAACTTTTTTCGATCACGACCCATTTTCTTTAAGTAAAAATTCCTACGACCCCAATAAATAAATGTATATATATATATATATATATATATATATATATATATATATATAATTTCTAAAAGGTGTTTTATTTTTTTTATCTTTTAATTGTCCCCTATATTATAAATGAGGTACCATTTTTAAAATTAGATCTCCGATTCGTGCGTATTGTTAATTTAGAATTACACATCTCATTGTTTGCTTAAAAATCGAATTATAAACATTATAAACACTTTCTCTTCCTCTAGATGGCGCGCGCTAGCTTATTTTATTTTACAATTATCAATCGCACTGAATTTTTAAATTTAAAAATCGTTTGTTGTTATTATCACTCTGTGATTTCATTAATGAGTTTCTTTATTGGCAACATCCGCGTAGGTGTACATTATTCTTTTTTCATGGAAAAACAATATATATTATTTCCAGAAGGTGAATTTTTGGTGACGATCCCTTTCCCTCCCTTCATACTTAACCAAAATCGATAAATGAGGTACCATTTTAAAGATTAAGTTCTCCGCTTCTGACGAAATTTTAATTCAAAATGACACATTATATTGTTTTCTTAAAAATTGAAATTGAAAAATTCACTTTTGGCCTTAAAGTTTTTCCCTGGATGCGTCGAAACGGCACAGTCAAATAGTGTCCACAAAGAGGCTTTGTAATGTAAATATCACATTTTCCACGAGTTTGTGTCATATTTAACCTTTAATATTGTCTGCAAAGGTGTTTTGAAGTGTACATATCTCATGTTCCCCTGTTTTGTCTTATGCTTCGCCTCCAATATTGTGGCCAAAGGCGTTTTGTAATCGGTTTTGTATTATTCTTACGCACCATTGTTATTTGAAAAATAAACAATTGCTACAAATGAACCGGTTCTTTTCTCATCCTACTATAAACCACACATCCTACACATCTCATCCTACTATAAACTACAATTTTTCGCGCACCAGCCGCCATTAGTGTACATGGAAGTGGATTTGTCAGCGACAATAATAGAACAAAAGACGTTCAGATTACTGGCTCCCTGCCTTTGCCCACCGGGCTACTATGCCCTCATTCTCAACAATTTCACTAAGTATTGAACAAAGACTATCTGAGGTCCAGGTTCACACATCTCATTAATTATTTTTCTATTTTAGCCTTATATAGATAAATAAAGTTTATAATTTTTAATTTTTTAATAGGAAGCATATAATTTTAAAATCAGGCTCTTTTTTAATTTTAATTTTTATTAATTTTTACCTAAATGGTATACAAATACATTTTGACATTTAATATAAAATTTTAGTCACTTGAGATTTGGTGAAAAACAAGTGTAGATTGTAAAAACATTTATTTTGGTTGTTATACAAAGTAAATATATACCCAAAATCTAAAGTACATCGATTTTTGAAATAGTTTCTCAAAATTTGCTTACATCGTTTTTCTATACTTTTGTTAACATTTTCCCAAATTCTTAAAAAAAAATAATACTATTACAGTCGAACCCACTATAACGAACTTCAAGGGACCGAAGGTTTTGTTCGCTTTATCCTGTGGTTCGCTGTTAGTTGCAATGTGTATTCAATAATGATTATTAAAAAATGATAAATTCTATTAAAATTGATCATTAATGAATTAAATCGACTAAAATCGATTACATTAAACTGACACAATACCAATTTAAATTACGTATAACATGAAAACGGCGGGACCAAAATTTTCGTTCGTTATATCCATGAGTTCATTATATACCGGGTTCGCTATAACGGAGTTCGATAGTAATAATAAACTAGGTGGCCCGTGCGACCCTTTTGCATGCGATTAAAATACGATAATAGCGAGGTTGGTGTTACCTTATTTAACAATATATATATATATATATATATATATATATATATATATATATATATATATATATATATATATATATATATATATAGGTTGAGCCAAAAGTTCGTAAAAACTTCAAAAATTCATAAAAAAGGAAGAAATCCCGGTAAAGAAGTGCGGTTTTCAAGAAAGGGCTTAGAAGAAAGTCGAATTTTTTTTAGCAGCAACAACAAAAAAATTAGTTAAAACAGTCACCGGTAGATGGCACTTACATGCGAGAGATTCAGCAGAACTATGCAAATCAATCTTGCAATAAAAGACAGTGATGCACGAGGATTTCCCATTCGCTTTCAGAATGTTATCATAAATATATATATATGTATATATATATATATTTATTTATTTATATATATATATATATATATATATATATATATATATATATATATATATATATTAAAAATATGTAATTACAGAAAGTTTAAAGCATGTTTTTAATTTAATGATTCAGTATGATATACGTTTACTACAGTCTATTGCGAACCCTCCAATTTTTTTTATTTTTTTTTTCACGACTCCTCTGTGATTCGCGAACCACAGTTTGCTCTCACCACTGAACTAGTGAATGCGCAACTGTTTATTCGGATTCGTAAATCTTTCTGCGTCAGCACCAAACGGTAACCATTATAAACGGTGTTGCGTAAACACCACTAAATTTGATATCATAATCTCCTTGACTCCCTAATTCACGTCCGTATTATCCGGAACTGCCGCACAAAGAATGCTTAATAGCTTTTCTCCCTGTCATAAAACTCCCTTTGTACGCATGATTGAAAAGTCTCTGACAGTCCCGTGTTCCAGCTGTCTGGAGCAGCCAACGCCTTAAAAAAACACCGAGCAGTAAATCTCGAACTATCTATCAAGTTAAAAAGAGTTGATGAGAACGCACTTCTGCCGCTACTAAACAAGGATGGTGGTTGCGACCTGGGCGGTCGACGGCACGGAGCATTCTCGGTTTTCGATCTGCTCGCGATAAAGAACACTTCCCTGTTTTACGTCCCCTTTAATGACACTTGGCTTGAAATTTTGAGGGGATGTCCAACGTTATGCAAGACGGTAGGAGTTCGGGGATTAAACCTCAGAAGATTCATAGAGGTTATAAAAGGCTCTGTTTGAGGCGCTGGTAAAAGGATGAATCCACAGGTGGTCTGATTTAAGAGGCGAAATGTATCTTCATTCTTTATAGGATTTATCTATAAATATTTCCCCTTTAACTTATCACTGGCATCTGTACAGACTTATCTTAATCCTTTATTAACGACAGGGCAAATAAAGCGCATAAATGCTATATGCAAAATGGAGCTGGAAATTCCGAAAACATATATATATATATATTTACACTATTTTCTAATAGTTAATTCGTCACTGTTTTACGTTTTCCTCTCGGATTTAAATAAAATAAAATTTGTATGGATCTCCCGTTTATACCCAAATTCGAACTCTAATAGTAACTAAACTTTCTTTACATAAAATTTTCGTCTAGAATAAAGGAGAGGAGGGGAAAATAATTAATAATATAAATAGATAAATAAATGATAGCAGTAAAATTCATTGTTTTTAATATTATACAAGAATATAAGGTAAACAAAAATACTATAATAAAAGCCTTTAGGATGTTTTATAGAAACTAAAAAATCAAAAATTGTAACATACATGCGTGTATATATATATATATATATATATATATATATATATATATATATATATATATATATATATATATATATATATATATATATATAAGAATAAGATGAAAGAGAAAACCAGTAATAGCTCTAAAGCTACTTGAAGCCAGGAACATCCAACATGTAAAGAAAAGTATGAATAAGGTTTTTGACAGCATTTCTTCATCAGCGGTGTCAATACTGTCTAAAAACCAATGGATTGTTTCTGATGAGTATGATCTATTAAATAAACACACTCAGACACCGTACAATCCATTATTAACAGAAGAATTGAATAATAAATGAATTAAGTTTGAATAAAAGTACTTAACCAAAGAACACCAAGCCTGGCGCTAGTCAGAGTGGAAGTTAAGAACTTGTAACCGCAAGATGACTGACATCATATAACTTGCAACCATTGAGGTAGTGGATACTCAGTTACAGACTTACTTAGGTTACCATATTTTAAGACTATTATTCCTTTATTTATTTAGTTTTTATTATTGTTACTACTATGAGTTAATTATTTTTTATTTTTCTTATGATTTTTATTTTTGTTTTTAGTAGTTATTATTTTTATTTTAACCTAGTGTTATGTTTAACTTATTAATGCAACAGAACAAACTATTCATTAAAACAAAAACAACCAATTATGTTTTTGGATAGACTTACTGGGTAATTATTACGAGTTAGCACAGCTTTCAAGTCTATAATATGCTTAATCCTTTTGTCTTTAGAACATAGCCTATTTATACGAACTAACTGATTTACAATAATGTTATTAAAAACAGATTTATGTAAACAGGTTAGATAATTTTGAAATTTAACAATATTAAAATTATAGTCAGATCTTTTGTCGTATAAGTCAAAAGTAAATTTATTGTTAGTGCTTAATTTAATATTAATATCTAGAAAGTTTACATTAATATTATCATGGCTACTTTTAATTAGTTCCAAATTAGGAGGGTAAAAATTTATGTCTATAGGGTTATTACTTTTATTAATTACTATTATATCATCTATATATCTAAATATATTGTAATTGCTATTTTCTATATTATTAATTTCAAAATAATATAAGTATAAATTAGCTAGCATACTTGAAGCATTACCACCTTGTGGTACACCTTTGGACTGTAAGTATATACTACTATTATGAACTATGTAATTATGTTTAGTTACTAATTCTAGGAGCCTATTGAAACGAGTTAGTTTAATTTCGTTGTTTAAGTATTGAATATTATTTTTTACTAACATTATGATTATTCTATTTAAATCAATTATATCAATATTATTAAATAGATCTTTAAAATCATAAGTTACAATATATTTACAGTTATCTAATGTTTGTAGTTTTCTAATTAGACTATAGCTATTATCAATTATACCACAAACACCAGATGTTATATTTTTATAGATTAATTTAAGGTATTTTAATAATAATTTACTTGCATTTGTAGCATAAGTATTATGACCACAGGTTACTGCTCTAAAAGCAATAGGTGTTTTATGAAATTTTGGAACTAAAGTTATATAAGGAAAATGATAAATGTTAGTTGAAATACCTAGTAGTTTATATTTAGCTATGATTTTCTTAATAATAATATTAGTAGTTTCTTTTAATGGCTGAAAAAGATCACTATTTTCTAACTGTTTTTTTAAACTTAAGGCAAAATATTTTTTACAAACTATGATATATATATATAATATTTTATAGTTCCCCCTTAAAGAAGAAGCTATTTCTGATGAAAGATGATTACACACAAAAAAAAATTAAAGCTTCGATACAAAAAAATTAAGGATAGCCAAATGTAATAAAACTTAGTAAAATAAAACTTTTTTATCGCTTCATCAAGATTGCCGGCATCGTAATTAATGAAGGATTAGAAATTTTACGAAAAAAATATTAATAATGGAAATCTGTAGAAGAATTATTTTTATAAATAATGTTAGTTCAACCAGTTACGAAATGACTATCTCTTTTACCTTTCATATTAAATTAATAACTTAAATACATAATATTTTAATTTAAACATGTTAACAAACTACATCCTTCAAGTTTTTCACAACAAATAACTAACGATAACTTTATTTTTTACAGTTACATTACGGTAAAAAAAAGGTCATCAGTAATCATTGTTGGTTCATCCTTATTCGCCACTCCTCTAATTCCAATTAACTGTGCTTAACTATGTACATTTTAGACCCTTTTTTTTTAATAAGAACATACAGCTTCTTAATATTTAAGGTAAAAAATAATGTATTATTTTTTAATAAGAAGCTGTGGGTGTCAGTTATGCGTTTTGAAGAACTTTCATATAGGTAACAATTTCTTCAGTATTTTATGCCTTTTACAATTTCTTAAGTGTGGCCTTCGTTCAAGCAGTATTCTATAAGTGGCCTTTTTTACTAGCGATTAGGCTCCATTTTATGGGGAAAAAACTGTTTGACTGCCTCCCCTTTCTTTAGTACTGGAAAAATTATTCTGCTAAAGTCCGGAGTTTTCTCTCAATGTTTTGGTAGACTGTCAAGTACTATGGAGTGTTTATTTTAAACATCTTTCAGGAACAATTTTCGTATAAGGGAAACATCGAGAACAGTTATAAAATGATGATATCTTAAAATGCAATTTCTCTAGTTTTAAGGTTTTGTTTTTGCCTTCCCTCATGTTTGGGAGTTGAACTTTAATATACATATATATATATATATATATATATATATATATATATATATATATATAAATACATAATTGAATATATGTATATATGTATATATATATAAATATATATATATATATATATATATATACTATATTATATATATATATATATACTATATTATATATATATATATACTATATTATACATATATACATACATATATATATAGTATATGTGGTTATCAAAATAATGGAAACACATCAGTATTAGGGTGTTTATGGAAGTGCTTCGTATTCCTTAAAAAATAAGTTTAATAACCAATATTTTTTTATAGAATATAGTGTATACATTATTCTACTCTAAAGAAGCAGTAATGAAACTATGGCCATCAGGCTCTTTGGGGGATAGCGTAAGATGTCAAACATTGTAGACAGTGCAGAAGGGCAAATTGTTGAAGCGCGTTTAATTGGAGTATATGTTCCAACAGCCCCCATGGGTTTGGGTGTTTATCGAGCTATGGTATCGGAAGTCATGATGGAATACAGAGTTCACGGAAAGACATCCTCTGTGAAACAGAATAGTGGACGAAAGGGAAAGCTAAGCGAAAGAGACTGACGGGTGTTGAAGCGATCTGTGACATCAATAAAGAAGACAACTTCAGCCGAAGTAACCGTAGAGCTCCATCTGAATGGACAGGCTCCAGTACCAGTCATTACAGGTAAGAGAAATCTTCAAAAACAAAACATTTACGGCAGAGTATTAATTCCCAAGCCACTTGTAACAGATGTGAAAACAAACCGTCCTCTACAGTGATGCCAGGAGCACAAATCCTGGTCGAGTGGTACGTTGAAATATGACATTTGGTTAGACGAATCATTGTTCACTCTGTTCCCTGCAACAGGACGTGTGCGTATGTCTGAAGAATACCTACACAAGCGTATTATCATGCTTGTCTCATGCCAACTGTCAAACATGGAGAGGAAATTTCTTAGGGTTTCGACTGCCATCTCATGGTTTTCAAAAGGGATCTATTGTAACCCCGAAAGGTAGATTGACTGGAAAGGACTATGTCGAACTTTTAGCCGACCAGATCCATCCTATGGTGCAAAAATTGTTTCCTGCAGGAGATGGCGTTCTCCATGATGATAATGCTCCGATCCATACAGCTTGACGTGTCAGGTCGTGGTTTGAGGAACATAAAGACCAAGTCAAACACCTTATCTGGCCTGCACAGTCCCTAAACCTCAATATCATCGAACTGCTGTGGTCTGTTTTAGGGAACAGAGTCAGGAATCAATATCCAGCAATAGCATCTCTACAGGAACATTGACGATTTATCCATAAAGAATGGTATAATATTCCCTTTGCCACTATTCATGACTTGCATAATTCACTTCCTTAGTGAATCCAGGTGGTATTAAATGCCATAGATGGTCCTATGCCATATTAATAAAGAATTTCATGTTTTTCCTACGTGTTTCCATTATTTTGATAACCACCTGTACATACATATAGATATACATACATACACACACACACACACACATATCTATATATATAAAACAGTTCCGTAACTGACTCATTCATTCATTCATTCACTGACTGACTGACATACAACGCACAGACCAAACCGCTGGACCTAAAGGGCTGAAATTTTGCATGGCGATTCTTCTAATAGTGTAGGGGTGCACTAAGAAAGATTTTTCAAAAATTCTTCTTACATTTTTTTAAAATTAAATTTTTAAGTTGTTTTTTAAACTTTTTTTACGTTTGCATTTAAAATAATACATTGAGGGTTATAAAATTTATATCACGAGAAAGATCATAAAAATTCCTTCAAAATGAAATTTTTTTCGAATTTTTACTTCAATTTCCTGATTTTTGGTGAATTTTTAAAGATTAATTTTTAGAATTTAATTTATTAAATGCTGATCACGTGATTTCTTTTTCTGGTACTTTCAATAAATTTATCGTCACGTGCGTAACAACTAAATAGACAAAAAAAAAAAAACATTTTCTCTTTCTAATGCAGCAGACGATTGGATATTATGCAAAAAAAAATAAATATTCCTTATGATTTTTTTATAAATATATATATATAAATATTTTTTTACATCAATTGTATAAATTGATCATTTCATTTATTATAAATATATATATATATATATTTTGGCATTAATTGCATACATTTACGGTTGTATTTAATTTGAATGTACTCCGTAGCGAAGTGCGGGTTTTCAGCTAGTATATATATATATATATACATTTACATATATAGATAGATTAATTGATTGATTATCTATCAATCAATCAAGTATAGTAGGATTGACATAAGTTGAAAGTATATACAGAGACCTTTATAAAGAAAAAAATAGAACAAAAAGAAGATGGTGTATGAAAATAGGGAAACATAATATTTATTCACAACCATGAACAAAAATTTATATTCATCATATAAATAAAAATACAATTTGTGTAGATTGAACGTTTTCATTTCAATATAATTCATTTTTTAAAATAAAATAGAACATTTATAAATAAAAGACAAAAGAAGAATAGACATCACTATTCTCAACTTTATACTTTTTTACCCCTGTATAGTTTTCAATCATCATTCCCCTAATTTTTATAGGAATTAAAAAAATATCATTCTCTCCTAAAAGAGAATTCCTTCTTAAAAAATATATCTTACATAAATTACCTAAATTTCCTATCCAGGCTTCTGTGAGCGTATATATTCAAATGCTAATCTTAGGTAAATTTTGGCTAGTTGCTGCACCTTTTTACATTCTTTTTCATTTTTTTTTTATCGTAACTGTAAATTACCATTAAGCTTCTCCTAAGATATTAACTGCTCCATCGCTTTTCGACGCTACTAATCCTGAGCTATAATCTAACACTACTCTCCTACAGCATATTTTACATTCTTAAATAATGGATCTCGATTGCTGCGCAAGATATATGATCCTTCCTCCTGGTTACTTGCTACAACAAACTCGAATTCAAGAGAAGCTCAAACTGGTCCCCAGCGAAGAGAAGAAGAAAAAAAAATATAGACATTATTTAAATAGCCTGGAAATGCAGTATCGCTGTTTTTACACCACGTGTTTCATTTTTCTTATTCTCGTGCCAAACCTATCCTTTGAATCACGTGTTCTGATAGTACGTTCTTTTAATTTGTTCCTAGAACTTCCTTTCAAGCGTTAAGCAGGTTTGGTCACGTAAAAAAAAAGAAGAGAAAAAAAAAGAAATTATGCAAACATAATTAGCGAGTTCACTGATTGAATGCTTATAGTTACAGGATTGATTGCAGAGATGTTTATTAAATGACACCTCTAATCTAGCAGCGTGTTTGGAATAACCATGGCTGCTACGGCAGGTTAGATCAACAAGAAGGATTTGCTACAAATTCTGCATAAATCATAAGGAACATCAGGCCAGAGGCTTTAATGAAACTGTATCTGAAATATTTGACTATACTGATTCTCAATCATTTCGTGTCTGGCAGTAGCGTCGTTAAGGTTGTAATTCCTCCAAAAAGTTGATGATGGACAGAAGCGGTTCGCACTTTACGGCCCGCAGGGCCATGCACGTTCTCTGTCATTATCGCTCTGCCCGCAGTGTTCCTATATGTTTTCGCGGAGCAGTGGGTTTAAATATTTCACGATTAATAGTAGTCAAACTTTACTTTAGCATCTCGAAGAGCCCAGCGGCGTCTCGGGGCATTCCACTCCTCTTCCTCGATTGCGCGAACGAACCACTTCAACTCTCAAACTTGAACTACATAAATGCAACAAGCGAATCAACGTGATAAATGCTAACAAGCAAATGATTTTTGACGTCAAGGTATCACGTTTAGTGAACTTTTGTAAGTGATGAGGGACTTTTGTAAGTTGTGACGGCAGGACCGATGCCAATCAGAAACGTTGTTGATCTTGTACAAAATTTTGCTACAAAACGTAGAACGTTGTCTAGCATCCCACAAGTTTGACTAGACAAAACTCATATCTACATTAGGTTAATCTAAATACACCTGAGTTACGGCATCTTGCTTGAGTTTTTAGTCGAGGAGTGCTAGTATCTATATATATATAAAACAGTTCCGTAACTGACTGACTGACTGACTGACAGATAACGCACAGACCAAACCGTTGGATCTAAAGGGCTGAAATTTTGCATGGCGATTCTTCTTATAGTGTAGGGGTGCACTATGAAATATTTTTGAAAAATTCCTCTTAGATTTTTTTAAATTAAATTTTTAGGCTGTTGTTGCAACATTCTTTAAAGTTTGCATTTAAAATAATAATCTGAGGGTTATAAAATTTACATCACAAGAAAGATCATAAAAATTCCTTTAAAATGAAATCTTTTTCGAATGTTTACCTCTCTTTTCTGATTTTTGGGGAAGTTTTAAAGATTAATTTTTAGAATTTAATTTATTAAATGCTGATCACTTAGTCTCTTTTCTTTTTGTGATACTTTAAATTAATTTTGCGTCACGTGCATAACAAAGAAATAAATTGACAAAAAAATATTAAAATACGGTAAAAGATAAAAGTTAACCATTAGACTAATTTAGATGGAAGTATTTAAGAATTTGTTTCAAATTAGTATGTTTTATGGATATTAAACATACAAATTTAATGCATACGTTGACCGTTGTATTTAATTTGAATATTTTCTTCTACATTATTTTGTCTATAAAAATATCCGTTATGATTATATATATATATATATATATATATATATATAGTTTTTTTTCGTATTAATTGCATACATTGACCGTTGTATTTAATTTGAATGTACTCCGTAGCGAAGCACGGGTATTCAGCTAGTTATTTATATACGGTTAACTAGAGTGCTTAATAACCCAAGCCGTTTTGTAATAACGCTCAGGGTTATCAAGCGGCGCACAGCACGATAACAGAGTGAACTGAAGAACTTGTCGTAAGATGATTTAATTATGCAGGGCATTTTTGGAAAACATATCATACCTCAACTCTTGTAGATTTAGTTCTTGTTGAAAAAGACAAGGTCAAACTTTCTCTCGCGACATTTAATGGC
>OU015491.1:38277853-38287853 GCA_907164885.2 Dolomedes plantarius
GAAACATTACCAGTGTAGGAAAATTTAAAAGCATTTTTCTCGTAATAATCACTTTCGTGCTTGCGCGCACTGTATAAAGGAAACTACTGCATATATTGATTTCATATTTTCAGGATAGGTGTATAATGATACTACCAAATATATGCACCTAATTCTTTCTTTAAAAAATTATTTTATTATGAATTTATAGTATTTGATTTGTAATTTTAATGGGCTTTTTCAATTTTATAAAATCTGATTGTCCTGGAGTAAATATTTTTAGGTGTTTTAAAATTTAAATAGGTGTAGATATATACCTAATGTTTTAACATCACAAAAATATAAAAATTATTATTACAACAACATTAAGTGTTGTTGTAAGTCTGCGTGCAGTGTATCAGTATAAACTTGAAATTTTCAGAAAATTCACTCACTTCTTACTTCATAAATAAAATTCTTATTTACTTGCAATAAAATTAATTCAGGGAACATAATCTATGAAGTTTAGAGAACTAATACCAAAAATTTCATATAAAATGGACGATAAGAAAAGAATTTATGGAAGTTCGAACAAACAGCAAAAATTCTGTCTTTTCAACTTGTGTAAAGGTGATGATTCCCCTTAACTTAGAGCATCGTGTACAGTGTAAAAGGTAAAATCGCATGCGTATCAATGCCTTGAGCACAATAACGACAAGTAAGAGTTAATTTTTAACATTATAACCTCTAAAGAATATGTAAATGAATCTTTTGTTGTTTTAAAGAAATTCAGAAGTGTACTCATACTTTATCCATTAGAAAAAGAGAATGTTAATTTAAATAGATTAAATTCAAGATTCAAAGTCTGTTCATAAATAAACTGTTTTGTAAAATGAAAAAAATACAATTGAGATGTTTAGTGTCTTTTTATTGAGTTAAAAAACATTCGATGTTTTTCAAAGGCCCAAACTGCAAGAGACTGAGCTTTTGGCTTAGTAGATCTCTGCCTAGGTTGAACACAAAATCAAATGGACTAGAGAAATTTCGGAATATTTCAGTTTTATAATATCTTGGCTCTTTCCTTTTCTGAAACCGAGATCAAACCCATCTCTGGTTTATAAGCCCATATTTTAGGGAATTTAGTCACATATCTATATGCTTCTTAGTAATAAATATATTAGTAAATAGAAACTCCTTTTTAAATACTAATGCGCATACAATTTCGGGCTTTACAGAGGCTGTTCGCACATTTTTTAGACGATTTTGGTAAGCGGTAATAAAAAATCGTTTGCTGCAAAAGAAATAATTGCAATTGTAGTATGTTTTTAAAAGTCAAAATTATCGTCTGCGGCTTGAAAGTTTTGTTTTTATTCAAAATGGCGTTTTTAACAAAGCAGTGGTTCGAAGGCTACATTTCTGCTCTTTCCGAAGAAAATTATGCATACTCCGTTATCCAAAAACGATGTGAGAGTCATGGTTTTGTGATATCTAAAGCGTCGATAGGTAATATCGTCAACAAGAAAGGAAAAAAACGTCAAATTGGAGCCTCAAGTGGGACAAAAATTCCAAACAAGTATCCAAGGAAAAAACGGACATCTTCGACTATTGCAAAGGTACGTTGTTTAATGTTAAAAGAAAATCCCCCTAGTCAAAGGACAGTTGCAAAATCATTAAAATGCTCGGTGTCCACTGTAAACAAAATGATAAACGTTGATTTAAATCTTAAGAAAGCGAAAAAGCGCAATGTGCATCGTCTTCTTCCAAATCATATCGCGGAACGCAGGACACGCTGCAGAATTCTATATGAGAAACACTTATCCAAAGAAAAATTGAAAACAATTGTCACAATAGATGAATCATGGGTGCATTTAAATGATTGCAACAAAAAAAGAGCCATTTATTATCAAAAAAGGGGAGAAAAAAATTTAAGTAGATGGTTCAAAGAATCGAAAGAAAGTTTTTCTAAGGGATTCATGATTGTTGCTGGTTTTTCTTATAATGGCAAGTTAAAAATAAAGAGAGTGGAAAAAATGTCAAGATTAACTCCAAATACTATGAGGAACATATTATATCCAATTTTTTTGAATGAAATACCATCGCTTTACCCACAGTACCATCAATCTGTGAGACTCCATCAGGACAAAGATAGCAGTCACACATCAAAATCCACTGTAAATTTCCTAAAAGAAATGGAACAAAAAACTGGTATCAAGGCCATACCCTTCACTGACATCCCTACTAAATCTCCCGATGTATCACCTATGTATTTTTGTGCTTTCGGACTTTTAAAATCTGCATTATCCAAACGCCGTCCCAAAACCCTTACAGGACTCTGGAAAGATGTTCAGGAGGAATGGGATAGAATACCTCTTCTGACACTTCAAAAGGCATTATTATCCTGGAAATTGCAGTGTCGAAAGATAGTTCAGAATAAGGGATGTCAAATAGAACATTTAAAACACTAGAATTTTATGTAATTTAGTTTTGTGAATACAATATACATCGTCTAAAAAATGTGTGAACAGCCTCTGTATATTACGAAATTTTTAAAGTATTGTACGAAATAAATAAGCAACGCATTATAATTGAATAATTTTATCACTGATATTGTCCGGTAGTTATCATCTGATTCAAACATAAAAATATCCCAGATGTCTATTCAGAAGCGTTTCTCGTATACTTAATAAAATATCATTTATGAATGATAATAGTTAATTGTTTAATAACTTAATGCATTGTATAAAATAAAGAAAGGGATGTTCTACTATAGTTCTAAAGAAAATAAAACTTCTCAGAAATATGCAATGCACTTTTAACTAGTTTGCGCAGTAAATCTGACCTCCTACTTCAGGAAAGTGCGTTTACCATTACACCATGGAGGCAAGAAAATATTTAATTAAATGAAACTTTAAAATTTCAGTCATCACAAATTCACAGTCTTCAAACTACTTTTTCATGGAGACCAGCAATTCAAGTCCATTGGAGTAGCCCGGGGATGGGCAAGGGGTTCTATCATGCCCCGGGCGCCAAATGGTCCCCAAGACCATGGGGGGGCGCCAAAAAGGTATCGTGACCCGAGCGCCAGTTATGCTCGCTACCTCTCTGTTCACGTGTACTATAACAGTCTGATTTTTATGAGTAGTTACACGTGTAGTATACAAATACAGTCGAACCTCCATATATCGAACTTCCACATATCGAAATTTTCTATATATCGAACTCTAAGCAAATCTCCATGTTCATTACATAGAAAAATTGTTTCTATATATCGAAAAAATCTCTATACATCGAAATTTTTTTCAAGACAACTTGGGAGATTTTTTTCCACTTTAGAATAAAATCTCCCAATTTTTGGCATTTGAAACAATATGTCGTGGACTTCAATTCGCGGAAAATGTCCCTGATTAAGTTTTTAGTGGACTGAATAAATACGAACATTTCTTTGAACTTTCCGCAAAACTGGCTGTTCAGCAAGATATTCGTAGTTTTTTTTTAAAAGAATGTAAGTGTGATCATTGTAACCAATGTCTGGATTATTGTTTTTTTAAAGGTATGTAGTACTGAATAAATCTTTCATATTAATTCATTTTTAAGTTATTAACTTTCATTTAATGGGATTCGCATATAAATTAGAAATGGAGTTTCGTATACTAAAATTAGCTTTATTTTTTTTTTAGGAGAATTATGATAAAACTAAGCTTAATTCTATATATCGAAATTTCTATATATCGAATTTTTTTTCCGGCAATTTGCTACTTCGATATATGGAGGTTCGACTGTATATATGTAGAGTTATATGTGTAGTATCCAAAGCATAAAATCCGTAAAACTTCTAGCTTGGATAAATATACCAAGAGAAAAGTATGTCCAATTATTTGGTGAAACACTGCAGCAGATATCTTAATCAACTACTGGCAGCAAAACCGCATGAAACCTCTTTCAGATTTAACTAGGTAAACTATGTCCTTTAATGAGACTAATTTTGACAGTTCCTAGATCACACACGCGTGTACCCGCAACTCCTCTCCGTAACAAATAATGACCTCTGATCACTGGTTAAGATACGAAACCGATCATCCATTTTCTGGTGCACTGACACAAAAATTTTTATTCTTCCAAACTGGTCCCCACCAGGCAAGGGAAAAAAAAAGAACGAAGTATTCAAATATGCCTCGCGAAATGAAGTAACAAAAAGTCGTAATCTTCTTTCTCTCTCTCTCTCTCTCTATCTCTCTCTCTCAGTCACGTGCGATGTCCGTGGGCAAGGGTATCATGCCGATAGTACTACGTGCCGAAGAAAAACTCCTGGCGATTCTTCGCAGAAGCCATCGCCCACCTCGGGGGCAAAGTTTCGTTGGACAGGTAAATCATGCAAATTAGAATAACTCCAGTTTATTAATTTTGTATTCATTAGGAAGTAAGTGGCATCATAAATTGCGTAGTCTTGACACGCGTGCTATACGCCCGGCTCTGGAATTTGCATACGCACGAGTGTACGATTGTATGCATGCCGAGGTGGGGGCTTGGGCGATGTACACTGCGTACATTGAAAGCAGCGGGATACTTTGAAATCAGTGAATTGTTCAACTGCAAATAATGCATTTCCATTTTATCAATCGTATAAGTTTCGCAAAAATAATTTAAAACAGTTTATTAACTGCAAATAGCTATGAAATGCCATCTATGGTTCAATAAAATAACGCAAATAACTAACTGATCATATCAAATATATTATATTTTATATTATATTATATTTTATTAAATGTAATATCAAATATATTATATTTCATATTACATTTAATATAATATGATATAATTGGATAGCTATTTTTCTTTTCTAGAAGATTTGAAAGAGGGCTTCTTTAATTAAGCCCTCCCCCCCAAAAAAAAACTAATAAAAGAAGCAGATAAATTTTATTTCGAATAAAACAACATGCATAATAATATAAAGCAAGATAGAAAATATAAGCTTTATGTATATACATACATACATACATACATATATATATATATATATATATATATATATATATATATATATATATATATATATATATGTAATATACCCATTACATCACGTCCTTAAATTATAACCTGAAAGGAAAAACTAGTTCATATTTACATGGCTGGAGCTAGACTCAGCCTGAAAGGGATAAAATAAAATTTGGAAACAGTCGGGCCGAATCGTTTATTAGAGCGACAAAAGTACACATCCGTTCATTTCAGTGAACGGGTGGGAAGTAATATCACCTTTCAGCATTAAACGCTAGAGGGCGAAGTAGACATGTGACTATTATTTGTAGGGTCAGCAGATTTTGAGGCTCGCGATGCTAACCCACTCCTGATTTCGTAGATATACACTTGTAGAAATGCAAAGGCATGCTATTCATGGGAAGTTCTGTGGCTAAGGGTGTTAAATCGACAAATTAATATTACAGGGGAGTGGATTTAAGAAAGGGAATTTAAATGCTAGAATGGAGGACATATTTTTTAAGATATTACATATATATATGTGTGTGTGTAACATGCCAACACAGTCCCATGTTAACGGAGACCGGAGTCGACATGTCGCAACAGTAAAGCAGAAAGTAGTAGTCGTGTGTCCAAAATAAGAAGTCGTCGTTCTTCTGAAAATGCCAGTTTATTCCATTTTCACTCGAAGGATAGCAGCGTCTTACTTAGGCAACAGCATGTCGATGAGTGCACTACATTTACATGTGCGAGCTCTTTTATAGACGATCTCGTCATGTGATCTTTGTAGTGGTGTCTAATTGGTTAATGTTTAAAAGTGACGTGATAATGCTTAGTAGTGTTAAATTTAGGTACCCACGCTACACAGATTGAAAAAAGGAAGCCATGTTCAGGTTTTTTCACCCAAGGGAATTTAGAATAAATTAGAATTTAAAAGTGTTATGGGATTTTTAATGTTATATATATATATATATATATATATATATATATATATATATATATAATAAAAACAGTGAGATCCAAAATTTTCAGTCACCTGCTCTTGAGTAAAAAGAGTTTTGAAGTAAAAAATTAAATACTTCCTTAGCAGAAATTCTATATACAGTCAATATACAGTCGAATAGAACTTTGGTATATAGTCGCAGGTATTACTCTTCGCTTCGGATACTTTTTTGAAAATTTTATAAAAATAGATTAAAATGAAACTTATTTACACAAATTAAATGCCATTACTAGCTAGATCATATAAAGAAAGTTAAAACTTATTCAAGACTTTGTGACTTATTCCCTATTAAAAAAAAAAAAATGCTTTACTTGAACCTGCTAAAACAATCCCCTCTGTAAAGGAAAAGAAAATCAAAGTTCTAAGTATCTTCTGTTTGGGAGATATTTTCACGAAATTCTGAATATGTCATGCTTTGGGTGCCGTTATCAAGAATGTATTTACAAATATAGTCTAATTATATAAGTTTAATGACAAATTCTTAATTTAGTTGTACATTTAACAGACAAATGATGACTATAAAGTGCAAACTATCAATTAAGTTTTATTAATTTTAATTTATCTAACTATTAATTTATATAAAAATTAAACTATACTGTTAAATAATCTTCAAAATTCATAAGCTGTCTAGTTTAATTACCATTATAATGTATAAAATTTCTGATGTGATAATTCCTCAAGATAGAGCAATATAATGAGATACTTCTTTCTCTCGGTATTATAAGCGATGAAAAATACGTTAAGTGACAAGTATTCTATGTTTTTGGTTTTAGAATCTTATCTGTTGCTTGTATTGGCTCATGAGATTCACAAACTCATCATTTCATTAAGTAAGATAAGATCAATAGCTGTCACAAAATATAAAGCTTCTGGGCTTGCGTTTGTCACAACAAATTTCGGCTCCCGAAGTTCAAATATCTGTTGCCTAATTCACAGTTCAACTCCGCGAAGTTATAATTCGCGTCACGTCTCGGCTTTGTTTTCCTTTCAGTATCGCCGAAATCTCTTAACAATGCAGTCGCAATGAAACATGGCTTTTAAATCACATATTTTTCTACGAAAAAATTCCTCCAGATAATTCTCCCCGATTCTTCATGTGTGTTAGAAGGGCAGCGTGACTGGTCAGGTTAAGATGATTTATATTCTTAGTGTATATTTTGTACGAACTTTGTGACAATGCCCAAGTGTTCATGAAAAGCAAAATTTTACATATTAAGAGACTCTAAAATTCTATTTTTGTTTGAATATTTTTTTGAGCTTCAAAATATATTTTTACCATGTTTTTATTAACTCGCTTTCTTATTTGTTTGTTTGTGTGTTTGTGTGTTTGTCCAGTACAAATCGATTTTTAACTAACTTCCCGACTAGCTAGGCATTTGAAACTTTTAGAATAGCTCAGAACACGATGACAATGCATTCTTTTAATACTTTTAGCCGAAAAAATCCGCAAGGTGGACCTTCGATAGAATTCAGTGCTTGCAGTTTTGTGTAACGGCGTTTGACGATTTTGAAAACAGAATACATGTGAATTTAGTTCGTTTACAAAGATATTGTGCGAAAAATTTTTAAAAAATTATAAAAATTAATATAATAAAGTCTGTGGATAGTAGAAACGACTAAAAAGTGATTAAAATTAAATAAAAGAAAGTGGAAAAGAATAATTAAGTGAAGGTTTGTGCAATTAAGAAAGAATTGTCAAGTTTATATGATTCAACAGAAAATTTAAAAACGTGGTATATAAAAAGTTCTTTTTATCTTGTAATTATTTTATTAAATTTCTAAAATTTAATAAAATTCATACAAAATTCATACAAAATTCGGACAAAATTCATACTTAACCTGAATGTATTCAAACTTTAATTTTTTATGTTAAGACAAACTTTTGACTATTTTAGACAAATTAGTACTTTCTACATGCCACTCTCAATGCGTCATCAAGGTAAGACTCGGTAAGCAGACTTCTATTTACGTTCTTCGCATATTCTATTTTGGAATTGGGGGATTCGCAAAGATAAGTTGATGCAAACACCGTGAGCAGCAAGTGGCACATTTTTGTACAGTTTTAGTACTTTTCAGGCATTTATTTCCAAAATTATGTTTACCAAAAAAACCTGCCTGAAAATGCTTGTGAGTGTCTCGGGCCGCACGTAAAAGCTTGGAGGGGCGCAGTTTGAGTATCCCTGGTCTAGACGTTAAAAGCCGAGGCAACGCAAATAGTTAAAGCCTAGTTGTATATAATGATGCAAGTAAGGTTTACTGTCAAAACGTTATCACTACTAAGTTGAACATTTTTTTTCCATACAATAAGCGTTATAGAGATATGACTTCTACCCTTTCTCGGATATATGTATATCGAAGTCACCCTCTAATAAAGCAGAAATGACACTTTTTGCACTAGATTAATAACAGAGTTTATTATTCCCTTGACACATATAACGTGCAGCGTAAAAACAATACTGAGTAAAGACTGGTACCAAATGTTATAAACACTATACTATACAATGAAATGAAGTTCCAGTACTCACAATATATATAAAGTCAGACCAGTGATGCGCACAGTAATCCACTATTACTAACACAACAAACTCTTTATGCCAGAGTGGCAAAAACTCACTCAGGCTTAGAAGCGATCTAGCTATGAGCCACTGAAGGCAACTCGCATAAACAGCTCCAAACAAACTATTCTGCCCCGCAATCTGGCTACGCGGTATTTCTAGTAATGGTTTATGCTGAATTTAGCATTTTTTGTAGCTTCTTTGGATTTATGCAAATACAATGATCAATTATTGTTAATCGATCATTAGGTAGACCTTACAGAGTTTTTTTTTTATAGGGAAAATGTCAATGAATTGAATGCTTAATTTGAAGACACCAAGATAATGCGAATGACTAACGATTACACGTAATACTCAACAATACGCATTTTTGACATTCAGCTTTTATTTTTAACAGAATGGTTTGACTTTTGTGATGACCCTAACAGGAACTCCCCCTCCCCCCCCCCAAAAAAAAAAAAAAAAAAAAAAAAATTAAGATCAAATTCATCGCTTTTAATAAAACTCCTGTACCTTGTAAATTTCTAACAGTAAGGAAATCTAAAACACTGCTTTTTCATACCTGATAAGTGCGTGAGAGATTCTCGTGGAAGATTTCTCTTATCTTTTTTATATAATAGCGTATTTAATCTCAGAAAAACCTTTTTATCTACTGAATATCTATACCTCATAGCCCTTGATGCCCTATCAATTTTCAGAGAGCCTCATCTTAATCAACTAAACAGGATCTTCAGATACAAGATTTACAGTCGTATTAGTCTGCCTCAATTAACTGGATTTGCGCTCACAGAGGACTGAGTACCTGATCCCACAGAGGGAGGTGCTGACAAGGAGGGGTTGACCAACTTGACCCACAACACATCAGTTACGCGTTGATTTATAAAGATTCATATCTTCCACCAATCAATTCTTAAGTCTAGCGAGCAAGAGGTGTAGCTGGGAAATTCTGTAAAAATTAACTAATAGGGAAAATCTGATGAAAAAAAATCCCATAAATCAATTTATCATTTAAAAGTATCGCGACACACACAGGCTTTACTTGTACTTAGTCGCTGGGATTTTGTATTGACTGATCACTGAATACTCCTCCTGCAATTTTTATATTACGATGCTACTTGGTTGTGGTATAGAGTCTGGGTATGTCACACCTACAGTATGCTTCAGCCGTTAATAAATTTGGGATTTTGATCGATAAGCTGAGGGAAGGGGCACTGAAACGCCTTGTTGCTTGAGGACTGGAGTGAGAAGCTTGACTAGCGAAGAGAGATGTAACGAATTTAACGATATACCTTTCCTGGGAAAAAAAAATCTGCGTAGCTATAATTTTAAAACAACAAAATCAAACAAAAATATTCATTAGTCATGGTTAGGGATACGTATTTTTCGTATTTACGAAATAGATGCGAATAAATGCGAAATTTGCCGATATGAGCGAATAAATGCGAAAAAAATTTTACTACTGATCGGCAAAAACTCGGAGATAAACGGCTTTTTAGGCGAAATTGGGTAATAA
>OU015491.1:38292853-38402853 GCA_907164885.2 Dolomedes plantarius
TTTTATTTATTTATTTATTTATACAAATGCCAAGGCATTTGACACTAAGTCATTACAAGGCACTAACTTGACACTAAGTTTGACAAGGCATTAGCCTAAGTGTTAACTACTAGTGTTAACCACAGTGTGTTAACCACAGTGTTAACCACAGTGTTAACTACTAGTTCCTCCTCAACGATCTCGGAAGTCAATTCCCTCCTGCTGTCAAAAGATATGCCGGTGAGTTATTAAGGGGGGTCATTTGCTTTTATCGATTTACTTCATGTAAAATTGCCAAAAGAAATTTTATTTATTGCAGTTTTAAAACAGCAAAAAATAGATTGCATTTTATTTTATTTAAAATAAAGCAATCTTGTCTTCGAAATTCTAATCGAGTGGCAAATTGAAAATGGAAACATAAAATCTTAATTTCCATAATTTCGGGTTTTCGATCCCATTTTCTTAAATTAACTTAAATTAAAAGAAATGAAAAAGAAATGTATTTTTTACTTGCGCAGTACACTAAAATTTTTTTCATTATAAATAGATATAGTTCTTTTTCATTAGTGTTTAGGGCAAATGTTTTGTTGATGTATTAGTCAAACCTGGTTCTGGGAAAATTTGAGGATCGGAACCTGGTTCTGAATATTTTATCCCAGAACCTTATCTTTATTTCAGGCGTCAGCTCAGTTACCTTTACAAATTTTCTACCCTCACAGGTTGAGATGTGGGAAAATTTTCCTTTAGTATATTTCTAATTACACAATTACTAAATGTCCCTTTACTAAATGCGTATTTATTCAAGAATAAACACACATTTTTCATTACTTATTTTTGCATCGAAATGTAAATTTTTAAAAGCAATGTGTGCTTTATTTAATTTTTTTTTGAGGGGGGAGGAATATTGATTTTAAAAAGAATGTCTAGCATCTGCTATCGAAAAACTTCAATATTTTAATATCCTGTAAAAATCTGTCAAAATTTCCTAAATTTAAAAAAGGTACGTGCTTTGTATTCACTTCTATTTTTATAATCAAGAAAAACATTTTAAAAGATGCGTTTACGAAGGATTCATAAGGAATATTCTAAAAGGAAAGTTCCTGGCAGTTAAATATAGAGACTAAGGATTTAACTGATACGCTCCCTTGAGGGACTTTAAAATTGCCAAAAAATCAATTTTTTTTATATATTATTTGAAACTCGAATTTATTCTGAACAATTTGGCACCACTCTTTTTGGGATACGACAATTACGTCATAAGATTACGTCATAATTGTGAACATCCAAACAGTGATGTTTTTTCAAAGTTTTAGCTTTAAATGAATTTCCCTCAAAATATGATTTTCTAACTTTGCGCGTATATGTTTTTTTCTCAAAAAACTGTTCAAGATAACCTTGTACATAAATTCACCTAAAATCTTAGAGTTATCTTAATAAAAATCTTACAAAAAGTTTTATGAGAAAAAATTTTTGTAAAACATTTTTTTAAACTAATTATTAATTATAAGTATTAAAAATGAAGGTAATTAAAAGATTTTTGATCAATATGTTAAGCTAAATGTTTTCTTTAAACTAAAGCGTGTTTCGTGCTGTTAAATTAAAATTAACATCAGTTACCATGCGCGCAGTGACAGATAGTAATTATTAAAATAGGAAAATAACGTATTACTTAATTAAATTTTCCTAATTAATTCAAGCAATTTACATCAATCTAATACTTTTGTTGCAACAAGTTATGTCTCATCTAACAACAAGATATTTTTATTAAATTTGCTTCATTGGTTAATTTGTTAAAGATTATGAAACCTTAGTCAATTTTCTAACATTTTTCGCAAGTCAAAGGTGTACTGTCCTATAAGGAATTTTGTCTGATTTCATGGGATCACTTATTAAGGAGGGTAGTACTGTATACAGGGTGGTCATAAAAAAACTTTGCCGATATATGGACCTCTAACAGTCGTTCCGTTCAACCGATCGAGATGAGATTTCAGATATAGTTATTCAGAGGTATGAACTCGAGATTTTGTGAACGGCGATAAAGTGGCGCTAACGATTACGGTTATAGGAACAGAAACTCAAAATTTTCGAATGGCAACGCCCACTTTTTCCCGTCGCAAAATACTCAGCGCATGCGAAAACCCCAAAGAGCGTTGGAACGGTACGTGTATCACAAATAACCGGACTCGTTATGCACGCACAAAAATCAGCTCTGCTACAAAAACACGATCGGGGCGCACGGAGGAAATTTGCATATGGCAGAGGCAAGTCACCAATCACCGATGACAACACAGATCGGACAAAAGAAAACTTTTATTTGGATTACACATTTTCCACATGGGTGCCATCATCGTGTTTTTGTTGGCCGTTCGCAGAGCTGTTTTTTGTGCGTGCATAAAGCGTCCGTTTTTTTTTGTGATACACGTACCGTTCCAACGCTCTTTAGGGTTTTCGCATGCGTTGAGTATTTTGCGATGGGAAAAAGTGGGCGTTGCCATTTGAAAATTTAGAGTTTCTATACCTGTAACCGTAACCGTGAGCGCCACTTTGCAGCCGTTCACAGAATCACGAGCTCATACCTTTGAATAACTATGTCTGAAATCTCCTCTCGATCTGTTGAACGGAACAGCCGCTAGAGGTCATATATCGGCAAAGTTTTTTTATGACCACCCTGTATTTCATGAATAGATAGTGGTATTGAAAAATATCTGAAGAGATTTGGGAAACCACGAATGTTTAAATATAAATCTCTTTCAATATAACTCGTTGCTTTGAGAGAAAAATCTTTACTTAACATATCTTTACTTAATTCCCCCGTTTCGCTTAGAAATTTCATCACAAAGAAAATTTATGAAATTTAAAACTTATAGGAAAGATTTAGAAAGCTAATCTGCTATTTGGAATTAACTGTTCTAAACTAAGTTATTAAACTCAACTGCTACTTATGATTAATTTATTTAATAACGAAACGAAACTGCTAATGTAACAACTAATCAAACGTAAAATATGTTCTCATAATATGCATAACATGAATTTTCTTAAACTACTTAAGATACGAAGAAAGTGTTAATAAATAAATTGCATAAAGGAAACAGGTACTTGCAACGATAAAGGGGGTTTTAAAAATTTCATGCATATTTTTTGTAAATGCCCCCGTTTCAAATTTCCCACTCCTAAGCAATAAAAATATACTTAACTGTGGCCTATAGAATTTTCTGGCAAAAAGCGTTTCGTTCCCAAAAAAATTTCGAATGTTTATAAAGTTCGGACAATTTCTAAAACTTTCTTTAAACTACAAAAGGTCGTTCGCACTTTATGGAAATGATTTTGATAGTTACGTTATATGTATAAATGTCGTATTTTTTGCGGTGATTTGCTTCTATCTGATAGCCATGATTCTTGACAATAGCTCTAGATCGAATTTTCCATGAAAGTAAACTTTTTCTTAGTACAGTCATATCAATTTTACTCCATCCCTCTTGGACCATTTTCCAAAGTCCGTTCAGTGTTCTTGGATGCAGTTTTCCTAAGGCTCGTTTTAATAAACCGAAAGCGCAAAAGTCCATTGAAGAAGCGTCAGGTGATTTTACAGGTATTTTATTAAATGGGATATATACTTTATTCCTGTTTCTGATTCTTTCTTTGCTAAAACAGTGGCAGTTGATTTAGACGTGTTACTGGAGGCTTTGTCCATATGAAGCTCAACTTTAACAATGTCCTTTCCATATAAGGTTGGAAATTATTGTTCAAAAATTGGTTCTAAAATATTCTACTGATAGTAGAGTGAATTAATTTTGGCTTTACTTCAGACTTTTTAGATTTTTAATTTGCTGTTGTAACAAAATCCTGCAATTATCATGAATCCCTTAGGGAACTTTTCTGTACACTGACGAAGCCATTTCTACGGTCCTTCCCGTCAGTTGACCAATAGAAAATTGATCTTTTTTATTACAGTCACTTAAATACACCCATGCCTCAACGAGTGTTACCACAAATTTCCATTTTTCAGCAGCTAGGTGTTTTTCATATAATTTTCTACAATTTGTTTTTCTTTCAGCAATATGCTTTGGCAAAAGCAGATGAACTTTAGGTTTAAACATCTTTTTTAACTTCAAATCTTTATGAATGATTTTACTTACAGTACCAAAAGACATTCCTAGTTTCGATGCAATGCATCTTTGAGTCGGCGGATTTTCTTTTAGGATCAGAGACTTCACTTTCTTCATATTTACCTGCGTTCGAACATTCTTAGGATGAGGTTTCGCAGTCATGTTTTCATTTTAATTTCAGTTAGACATTTTTTTTCCTTTCAAATTTAATATATTATAAATACCTTTTTTTGAAAGGCCATAACCGCGATTTTTACACCGCTTTATAATTTGTTGATACGAATATTTCTCCTCGGAAAGTGCAGTTAAGTAACCTTCGATCAATCTATCAATTTTAGGAGCCATTTTCAAAATAAATCTCTTATTTTACATTCCAATAAAAACAAAACAGTAGCAGATGAGTATTCGGAAGTTGCCAATTTTTTTTCTCAAAATGCAAACGATAAAAATAAATTACAAAATCGTTTCCATAAAGTGCGAACGACCTTCTGTATACTCTCCGTCCAATTATATTAAATGCCTCTAAATCGAAAAAAAGAGGTTTGTTTCGGGATTTGAGAATTAATTTATATCTAAATTTATATCTCGTACGAAGTCATTACAGAAAATTTAATTAAGTTTTATAGATGTTCGTTATATGGAGACTCTACTGTAGTTAATTAACTTCAAGCTAAAACTAATATGTGAAAATTAGAATCCATCGACGGATTTCTTTTACAGAAGGATCATGTGTCTACCTTTCAAAGTTTCGGAACCACTGTTTTATAAAATGCTGTTTTGAAAATTTTGTTTATTTTGTATATCGCTGCAATAACTGTAAAACGACATGGCAAGTTAGCTCAGTAGTTAAAATTCAAGAAACCGAAGATGGTTTATTAAACGAAGATAAATATGTGAATACGTTCAGTTGTGGGTTACGGTCCATACATATTTTACTGTGCAATACCTTTTAATAAAAAAGTACTTTTAAACCTTTGAAAATTTCATCTAGAAAAAAATCCATAATATTTTTTTTACCTGCATTAATTTTTTTTCTTTTTCAAGAAAGCAATGTTATCACCAAACTTTTTCACTTTACTTTCTGAGTTTAATGTACACGTAATCAATTATCTAGCTCTTCGTTTGCCGTAACAGAACGTGCTAAAGATACCTAATAAGTTCTAGTTGAATTTTAAACGTTATTTTTCATTAAAGAGCACGTAATGGGCATTTTGTTTTAGTAGTCATTACTCGTGCCTCACTTGCGTAAGTTCAATACCTATTTTTATAAGTGAATGGAAGTTTTTGATTTTTGATAACGTAAAAGACGTCAGAGCTCAAAAGGGATACATTTTAGTTCAGTTTTGATAAAGAAAATAGAAAGAAAAGCGTGTAAAAATGTTACTACATGAAAGGGCCAATTTTAAGCGTAATGATATTAAAATCTTAACACAACAACATTTATACTTAATAAACAAAATTTAATGCGCACAAACCGAGTTAAAAAATTTCTTAATTTGCAAAAAGAAACACAGTTTTCAGAGAATGTCAGAAATATGCTTTTAGTTATCGCAAGACTATTGATACAATGCTTATTTAAAGGCTCTATAAGGAGAAAAAGGGGTGTGAATTATAAAAAGCAAAGCGTAAATTATAAAACACGCCTGCATGTTATGGAGAGTACTGTACAATTATTTTTCATAAGAACTCAAAATATTGATTTTACTTGTAATTTTTTAAAATATTATTTTCAACCTAGTTTCAAAAATTATAAAAATAATCATGAAAACATAAAACAGACAACATCCCAGAGTAATATCATATTATCTGTAAATATTGGGTAGAAATGCATATATATTTGTTCATAGACACACACGACATAAGGGATCTATTTACATAAATCTTTTTAAAAAAGTAGTTTAAACATCCATAAGTTTGACTGAACTAAAATAAAAGACTTAAAAACTTGAAACTACCGCAACTCTAGAGTTGAAATAACAGAAAAAAAAATTTTTTTTTAATATATATATATACTAGCTGAAAACCCGAACTTCGCTACGGAGTACATTCAAAGAAAATGCCACGGTCAATGTATGTACTTAATGGCAAAAAACATAAATAAATAAATAAATAAATAAATAAATATATATATATATATATATATATATATATATATATATATATATATATATATATATATATATATATAATAAATACGACGCTCAGTGTATACAATTGATGTAAATATATATATATATATATATATATATATATATATATATAAAATCGTAAGAGATATTTTTATACACAAAATAATGTAGAAGAAGATGTTGAAATTAAATCTAATATAAAGAATACTAAAGAATATAGTACAGTTAATGTACTACAGTTTGTAGAACATTTCTTTTACTGTATTTTAATATATTTTTGGTTAATGTCCAATCGTCTGCCGCATTATCAAGAAAAAAATATTTTTTTTTTGTCTATTTAGTTTTTATGCACGTGACGATAAATTTATTTAAAGTACCAGAGAAAGAAATCACGTGATCGGCATTTAATAAATTGATTCCTAAAAATTAATCTTTAGAAATTCACCAAAAATCGGGAAATGAAGGTAAAGATTCGAAAAAGATTTCATTTTAAAGGAATTTTTATGATCTTTCTTGTGATATAAATTTTATAACCCTCAAATTATTATTTTAAATGCAAACTTAAAAAAGTTACAAAAACAGCTTAAAAATTTAATTTAAAATTATCTAAGAAGAATTTTTCAAAAAATTTTCTTAGCCCCTAACTTACTTTCTACTGATCAGATATACATAATATATAGCCTATGTCTATCTGGAATAATGTACCTTACAAACAGTGAAAGAATTTTACAAATAGGTGCAGTAGTTCTGGAGATTACCCTCCACGTACAAAATCGCTCTCTCTTTATATATAAGTATAGATGATCAGATATACATAATATATAGCCTATGTCCATCTGGAATAATGTACCTTTCAAACAGTGAAAGAATTTTTCAAATAGGTGCAGTGGTTCTGGAGATTACCCTCCACGTACAAAATCGCTCTCTCTTTATATATAAGTATAGATGATCAGATATACATAATATATAGCCTATGTCCATCTGGAATAATGTACCTTTCAAACAGTGAAAGAATTTTTCAAATAGGTGCAGTGGTTCTGGAGATTACCCTCCACGTACAAAATCGCTCTCTCTTTATATATAAGTATAGATGATCAGATATACATAATATATAGCCTATGTCCATCTGGAATAATGTACCTTTCAAACAGTGAAAGAATTTTTCAAATAGGTGCAGTGGTTCTGGAGATTACCCTCCACGTACAAAATCGCTCTCTCTTTATATATAAGTATAGATGATCAGATATACATAATATATAGCCTATGTCCATCTGGAATAATGTACCTTTCAAACAGTGAAAGAATTTTTCAAATAGGTGCAGTGGTTCTGGAGATTACCCTCCACGTACAAAATCGCTCTCTCTCTTTATATATAAGTATATATATATATATATATATATATATATATATATATATATATATATATATATATATATATATATATATATATATATATATATATATATATATATATATATATATAGATATATAAATATATATATAAGGTGGTTATCAAAATAATGGAAACACTAAGAATCATCGTGAAAACCTTTTTATTAATACGGTGCAGGAGTACCTTTGTCATGTAATACCACCTGATTCACCTTGGAATGGGATTATACAAATAGTGGTTAAGAATATATTATACCATTTTTCAGGGAAAAATAATGAAAGTTCCTGTAGAGATGCTGTGATGGATATCGATACCTGGCTCTATCCGCTTATACAGATCACGGTGGTTGGATGATATATAGTCTTGGGGATTGTACAGGGCAAGATAAGATATTTGACTTCTTTTTCATGCTCTTCAAATCAATACTTGATAGATTTAGCTGTATGTATAGGGGGATTATCATCCTGGAGAACGTCATCACCTGCAAGAAACAATGTTTGCACCATAGGACGGACCTGGTAAGCTAAAATTTTGGCATAGTCCTTCCCATTCAATCTTCCTTTTAGGGTTACAATAGGGCCTGAAGAAAACCATGAGATGCCATCCTAAACCCTGATAGATCTACCTCCATGATTGACAGTTGAGATGAGACAGCCAGAATCTTACGCTTGTGCAGGTGTTCTCCAGACATACGCATGTCCTCTTGCGAGGAACAATGTGAACAATGATTCGTCGCACCAAATGGCGTTTTTGGCCATATTACTCGACCAGGATTTGAGCTCGTGGCACTATTGTGGATATTTTGTATTGGAATCTATTACAAGTGACTTGGGAATAGCTACTCTTCCGTAAGTGCTTTGTTTGTGAAGTTCCCTTCTACCTCTAATGGTTGATACCGGAACATGCAGATGCAGATTGAGCTCTTCGGTCATTTTGGTCGCAATTGTTTTCTTTCTTCACGTCACAATCCGCTTCAATACCTCGTCCGTCTCTTTCACTCAGCTCTCCCTTTCGTCCACTATTCTGTTTGGCAAAGGATGTTTTTTCGTGCACTCTGTATGCTATCATGACTTTCGATACCATAGCTCGAAAAACACCCATTAGCCTGGGGGTTGCAGTAACAGATACTCCAATTTAAACGCGCTCCAACAATTTGCCCTTTTCTCAAGGTCTGCAAGATTTGACATTTTGCGATGTTCCCCCCAAAAGCACGATACCCTTAGCGTCATTACTGTTACCTGATAGTAGAGTAATACACTATATTATATAAAAAAAATACCGGTGGCCAGACTCGTTTTTTAAGGAATACGGAGCACATTCATTAACACCAATAATATTGATACGTCCATTATTTTGATAACCACCTGCATGTATATATATATATATATATATATATATATATATATATATATATATATATATATATATATATATATATAAATTTTGACGCATTTTTGTACTTCTCTGTTTAATTGTTTACTGCTTGCCCAAGCGATACAGACTGGGTTTGGAGCACTGCCAAAATTATAACTCGCGACGTAGGACATCTAAAATTTTGCTTTCCGGAGGACCGACCGTTATGGAAGAACGTAATTCTACGTTAAAAGGAAATTTTTTAAGAAAACGTCATAAATACTGACAAACATAAATTTGCTTTCACAAGCCATTTCCAAAGTGTACGTCTTTTGACAAACATCAGATATCTTTTACTTGTATCATATCAAATTGAAGAAATAATATTTTTTGCTGCTAAATATGTGTGAAAGCATTACGGATAACAACTACATTTATGCTAATATTTATATATAAAACAGTTCCGTAACTGACTGACTGACTGACTGACAGATAACGCACAGACCATACCGCTGGACCTAAATGGCTGAAATTTTGCACGACGATTCTTCTTATAGTGTAGGAGTGCACTAAGAAAGATTTTTTTAAAATTCATCTTAGGTTTTATAAAATTAAATTTTTAAGCTGTTTTTGTAACTTTTTTTAAGTTTGCATTTAAAATAATAATTTTAGGGTTATAAATTTTATATCAAGAGAAAGATCATAAAAATTCCTTTAAAATCAATACTCTTTTGGATATTTACCTCCATTTTCTGATTTTTGGTCAATTTTTAAAGATTAATTTTTCGAATTTAATTTATTAAAAGCTGATCACGTGGTTTCTTTTCTTTTTGTGATACTTTGATTTAATTTTGCGTCACGTGCATAACAACGAAAGAAATTGACAAAAAAATTCAAAATACGATGAAAGATAAAATTTAACCACTAGACTAATTGAGATGGAAGTTTTTTAAGAATTTAATTCAAATTCGTATGTTTTGCGGATATTAAACATACGAATTAATTTCATGCATTGACCGTCGTATTTAATTTAAATATTTTCTTCTACATTATTTTGTCTATAAAAATATCCGTTACGATTTTTTTTAATAAATATTTTGTTTTTGTTTTTCACATTAATTGCATACATTGACCGTTGTATTTAATTTGAATGTACTCCGCAGCGAAGTACGGGTATTCAGCTAGTGTAAACATAAACATTCACATGCTTAAAATACAGACAATCTGACCTATATTAAACTAGCTGAAAACCCGTACTTCGCTACGGAATACATTCAAATTAAATACAACGGTCAATGTATGCAATTAATGCCAAAAGTATGTGTAAATATATTTATAGTAAATACAACGATCAATGTATGCAATTGATGTAAAAAAGAAACGAAAAAATATATTTATAAAAAAATCGTAACGGATATTTTTATACACAAAATAATGTAGAAGAAAATATTCAAATAAAATCTAATAGGACATAATAAAGAACATAGTACAGTTAATATAGTACAGTTTGAGGAACATGTCTTTTACTGTATTTTAATATTTTTTTTGATAATGTCCAATCGTCTCCCGCTTTAGCAAGAAAAGAAAAATATTTTTTGTCTATTTAGTTATTATGCACGTGACGATAAATTTATTTAAAGTACCAGAAAAAGAAATCACGTGATCAGCATTTAATAAATTAAATTCTAAAAATTAATCTTTAAAAATTCACCAAAACTCAGAAAATGGAGATAAAGGATTCGAAAAAGATTTCATTTTAAAGGAATTTTTATGATCTTTCTTGTGATATAAATTTTATAACCCTCAAATAATTATTTTAAATGCAAACTTAAAAAAAAGTTAGTAAAACAGCTTAAAAATTAAATTTAAAAAAATCTAAGATGAATTTTTCAAAAATCTTTCTTAGTGTACCCCTACACTATAAGAAGAATCGCCATGCAAAATGTCATCCCTCTAGGTCCAGCGGTTTGGTCTGTGCGTTATATGTCAGTGAGTCATTCAGTTACGGAACTGTTTTATATATATAGATTTTATGGACAAAACAAATATGGATGAATAAATTTCTGGCACGGGCAAGCATGCTTTTTGCTTATTGTAGAAATTAAACATGGTCGCACTTCCTCCTTTTAACTGAAATACGTATTAGCAGGCATTTTTTTAAGTGAATAACTGCCTTTAAAGCTTTTTTTTTAAAGTGAGCTGAAAGAACTATGTGAGAAAGATATTCAAATACCTCAATAGGCCTCAAAACATTTCAACCACCCGCATGGTGGAGGAAAGGTTCAAAGGCAAACCTAAAAAAGCGCCTGGCGCTATAAACTACTGTGGAAGAATACTTGACATAGAAGGAGCAAGAAAAGAAGCATTTTTGACTTCCTTTTCTCAGGAAGCGCATGAGCCGAGGAGATAGCTCCGTCAAGAATTTTTTTTATCATATAGTTTGCTCTGATTGTCATAAGAGAAAAAAGGGACTCTAAAAAACTCTGTCATACTATGCATTACATGTCACGTCGCCTATTTTAGTCTAGATTCTTAAATATTCTTCTTTTGAGAAAAATGTTTAGTACATTTCCTTTGCTTTGAAGCTCCCGACAGATGTGTATTAAACTTTTATGCATTAAGAATATTTTTCATGTTTCATAAATCCTATTCAACATTATCCTTCATGCAGCGTTTTAACTGTTATATATTATAAATTATTTTTTTTTTAAAAAAAACCTTTAATTTACAACTTGTGTCTAGTATTTACTCTCCAGAATCACAAAGTCTGTGCATTTTTATTACCCTCTCTAAGTAAATAAAACTTTCTCGGATCTAAAATACTGTATTATTTGTCAATTTAAGAAGTTTAACTCTACAAGGTTCAAGTTTCTAGTAGCTATTTTGACAGCACTATGAGGACACGCAATCAAAGAACTGGGAGAAAAATAATCGTAAGTAATAAATAACGAGTCAAATGTTAGGATAATTCATATATTAAATTCTCATCTAAAATTAAAATAACTTTTAGACTAACAGGACAAATTTGACAAAATAACATAAGTTACGCTCAAAACTTAGTATAGTAAAATGGCTATATATATATATATATATATATATATATATATATATATATACAGTCGAACCCGGTATATAATGAACTCATGGATACAACGAACGAAAATTTTGGCCCCGCCATTTTCCTATTGTACGTAATTTAATTAGTATTGTGTCAGTTTAATGTAATCTATTTTAGTCGATTTCATTCATTAATGATCATTTTAAATAGATTTTATTATTTTTTCAATACATCATTATTGAATACACATTGCAACTAATGAGTTTGTGAACTCTATTTGTGAACTCATTTTGTGAACTCTATAGCATTTTTCTTAACGGTTCGAATATAGCGAACCACCGGATTAAGCGAACAAAACCTTTGGTCCCTTGAAGGTCGTTTTAACGGAGTTCGACTTATATATATATATATATATATATATATATATATATATATATATATATATATACTATATATATATATATATATATATATATATATATATATATCCCAAAAATTGTTCAGAGACATAAAGAAGCAGTTTAAATTACATAAAGGAAGCCGAAACCTGCAAAAATGAAAATGATTTTCGACATTTCAAACATCTTGAGTTGTAAAGATTTATGAGTTTCACTTAGCGCAATATTTTCCTGAAATGTTTTTAAAAATTAAATGTTAATAATATTATGTCTTAATCCAGATGTTATGCCTATGGGGCATCGAAGAAATTTTAAAAATATTATTTTACGATCAAAGTTTTTTATCTACTATTGATCGCTCGTTGTTACTTGACGTACTGAGTTTTCCCATCGTGGAAGCCCTAGCACCACGAAGAATAAATGTCAGCGGAAGGTTCTATTGTTATTTCTAAATCCAGGATTCGAAACCACAAAATCCAGGAAAAGAACTAATAAATATCTACAGTATAAATAGAGGTGGCTGACCATTACAGTAAAAGCACTAAAAGATATACTCTTTAATTAATTATTCAGAAATGTGAAAGGATTGAAAACCTGGAATGTTTTAAAATTCAATATAATTTAAAAATGAGCTCGAAAAAGTTGAGAATTGTATGGCTTTGATGAACAAATGAAAGGGAAAGATCCTCACTAGCAAAAAATTTTTAACAGAAAAAGAAATGCATATGTGTGTGTTTAATTTAAAACTTTTTATTTATCTGAATTGTGTGTGTCACAGTAGAGTTTCTTTATTATAAACTTACATTTAACAAAATTTTCTAAAGAACATTGGGCTTTGAATGACATGTATTAGATAAAAGAATATTTCTATGCTAGAATTTTTTTCCGACTAAAATAAATTTTTTATTTTTTTCATATAATAGTTTCTGAGTTTCAAAAGTTTTGAATTACAGGTTTTCAGGACACCGTTTGGTCATATGGAAGAGTTGGGAATGTAAAGATTATGTTCATAAAAAATTTCGCATTTTTAATAACAAGCGTTTTTTACCAAAACGTTATACAGAACAAATACGTTCAAGCCCACGAAAGGGAGGACCAATGTGTAGTTCATATGCGTTTATATATATGTATATTTTTTAGTTACCTCTGAAAGTAGATGTGGGGCATTTAACATTTTAAGGTTGAAAAAATTTTTGTTGGAACTTCCGCGTGAAATTCGTATGACATCATGCGACCTCGCCTTGACATGAAATATTATTTATTTATTTATTTATTTATTATGTATGTATTTATTTATTTATTTATTATTTATTTATTTATTTGCATTTCAGGAATGCACGAGGAATGCGAAACGTCCTAATCTTTACAACTTATGCAATATTATATATATCGGAAATTATCTCTCCATCATTACAAGCTTCAGTTTCCTTTATGTAATTTAATTCTAAACCATCCCTTTTCCTTTCTTAACCAATTTTGAGGAATACGTACGTATATGCCTTTTGTTTTGTTGCTATGTTTTGTACGCAATATTTATATAATTTTATTAGATATTTTTTTGAAGTTAGTTTATCTCATGCAAACTAAATTAATCTATATATTTGATGCGTCGTTACCTATAAATAATAGAGAGCTTTTTTTCTTTTATTTCTGCATTTTATCAGATTAACTTTTGACAACTTAAATTGATATCTTTTTATGAAATTTTCCCTTAGAGCAGCGCTTCCCAACCTTTTTTGGCTCCTTTTTTTCCGCCATTATTGATTATTTTTTGCGTACCACCAACCAGCAACTCGCGTACCACAGGTTGGGAACCGCTGTCTTAGAGCAAAGTTTTTAAAAGGAAAGCTCTGATTTCATTAAACACGGACTCAGTAGTACATTTTAACCTATCACAGGTGACTAAGATGTTTGCAAACGATCCCAGTCCTCCCAAAGGATCTTCTGAAACGGGTGCATTACACTTTTCCCTCTGTTAAACTCTTTCTTGTTGCAGAACGGCTTCATATCTATAGCCTTGTATCTTCTTTGTTTGAGTTCACAGTTTATCGCTTAATACGTTCCCGCGAGCATGTTTCGAGCATTAACCGGTATAATGACGCCATCTGATGTTTAAAACCCATATCCTGACGGATCCTCGAATTTATGACTCGTATCAGCGAATTCTCGGCTAACGCCAGCACGGCACGAGGCGTTCGCTCTCACGAATTCCCTTTACCAAATTAGGGTCAGTTTTCTTTGCGCTAATGAGCCGCACGCCCCGGCAATTAAGAAATTCTTGCCCGGCAAATTTAATTTCCCAGATCCTTGAACGATATGGACGCTCCGCTATTGTTGCGGCACGACCTGCGCGTGACCTTGGAAGCGGGCGGCGCTCCGCTTTGAAGTTCTCGGGGTGCTCGCGTTTTTTCTCACGCTTCAGTCGTAGGTGTTGTTGAAGTGAAAATTATTGTTTTTAATGCCGATAATAAGCTTGCGGTCGGTGTGCCGTACGCGGAAGACGGATCGCTGGTGGTTTATTAGGAGATTAATGTGGTTAAGTCTCCCCCACAAAACAATGCCTATAAAAGGTGTTTATTTTGTAATGGAGTGACTAGTTGTTACGGAACAAATCTGTTTTTCTTTGTTAATTGTATGCTGTGTTACCGAAATGTTCCGGGGCCAGTGCCCCCTTAAGTATTTAGTGATGAATGTAGACCTGTGTTCCGCAAAGCACTTGAGGCGGTGTTTAAGGTTTTCTCGCAGATTCAGTCCCCAGGTTAAACAATAGAGAATTATCCTCTCAATGTTTTTCATCACAGACTAGCTGAATACCAGTGCTTCGCTACGGAGTACATTCAAATTAAATACAACGGTCAATGTATGCAATTAATGCCAAAAAAACAAAACAATATATTTATAATAAATACAACGGCCAATGTATGCAATTAATGCAAAAAAAACAATATATTTATAATAAATACAACAGCCAATGTATGCAATTAATGCAAAATATATATATATATATATATATATATATATATTTATAATAAATACAACGGCCAATGTATGTAATTAATGCCAAAAAAACCAATATATTTATAATAAATACAACTGCCAGTGTATGCAATTAATGCCAAAATAACAAAACAATATATTTATAATAAATCCCACGGCCAATGTATGCAATTAATGCAAAAAAAAAAAATATATTTATAATAAATACAACGGCCAATGTATGCATTTAAAGCCAATAAACAAAACAATATATTTATAATAAATACAACGGCCAATGTATGCAATTAATGCCAAAAAAAACAATATACAGTATTTATAATAAATACAACGGCCAATGTATGCATTTAATGCCAATAAACAAAACAATATATTTATAATAAATACATCGGCAAATGTATGCAATTAATGCCAAAAAAAACAAAACAATATATTTATAATAAATACAACGTCCAATGTATGAAATTAATGCCAAAAAAAATTTATAAAAAAATCGTAACTATTTTTAACGTAGGAATACGTTCCTCTATAACGGTTCTCCGGAAAGGAAAATTTTAGACGCTAAAACCGTCCGTCCGCCCATACTCGCGAGTTATAATTTTGGCAGCGCGCCAAACCGAGTCTATCGCTTGGACAAGTTAAACAATAAAGTACTAAGATGCGTCAAAACTTTGACTTACGTATATATATACATACAAAAGCGGTAAGCAACGATAAGTAATCCTGCGTTAATAACCCGCGGTAGTTTCGTTAGAAGAGACTACCTGAATTTTTTTTCTTTCTCTCTCTCTCCCAGTTAAGAAAATTATGTATGAATAGACTAATATTTAAAAACCTATTCATAGCATAATTGTATGAATAATTATTACGCGCAATACTGACTAATAATTAGACTAGCCTCAGAAACGTATATCTGGAGTTACGCCGTTACAAGGTAGGAAAAAATGCCATGACTAATTCATTTAAAATATTAAAACATGAAATAAACTTTAAAATCAACATATATTATAAAGCCTGATAATAGTATTAATATTTTCTGCTAGATTGATTTCTAGTTGTGCATTCCCATAACCCAAAATCGGTTGATTTATACAAGCAAGTACAATCAAAACGGCTTTGAAAATGTCACAATTCAAACAGAGGTCATCCATAAAATTCTATTTTTTATTAGAAAAGAACGCATCAGAGACTGTAGAAACGATACATATAGCTTACGGTCACAAAGCGTTATCAAGAGGATTTATATTTGAATGGTTTAAGCGTTTTAAAGATGGCCGCGCTTCACTGGAAGATGATGCAGAATTCGGATAGACAAGTCCAAAGGTAAGATTATAGAGTTTTAACTCACTTCTACCCAGACTTAGGTGTATATAATTTGAAGTGGCACTCTAAATGAATTTGATGCAAACACAGTTTATACATGAAACAATGTTTATTGAATTCGTTGCACATATAGAATTTGCTTTTACAGCAATAAGCATACGTACTACTTGTACGGAATATATATTAGCATTCAATAAAAATACACTTTGCCATACTCACAAACCAGCAGAGAGTCAAACCAGCAGTTCTGCCACGTAAACTTTGGGCCCCCTAAGCACTAGCGCAGGATAGCACCTGGAGCTGCTTACCTCGTAGCTCCCTCTCGCTTATCTATCAACTTTAACAACCTCTTTACTTAATCAAGGTGCTTGGTATTTATACCAAGCGCGTATGCCGAAATTAGCATATCTCAAGCAGCTTCTTTAATTCATTCACTCAAAAGTTGGATTCTTGTGAATCGAATCTTATGTATACCTTACAAGATCAAGCTGGAATTTCTTTTTGATCACAGAGGTGTCATTTATTTTGAGTTTATACCAGACGGACGTACTGTAAATAACGAAATGTTATTGGTTAATAACATTTCGTTATTAACCAATAACATTTCGTAAAGGCAATATTAGGGCGTCTCGGGGAGGCCATCAGAAGAAAGACACCGGATTTGTGGAAAGAAAAAAACTGGAAACTTGTCCATCATAATGCCCCAACACATCGATCTGCAGTTGTGACTGAATATCTAGCTAAAGGTTCTGTAACTGTCTTCAGACGTCCTCCATACTCACCCGATCTTGCACCTTGTGATTTCTTTTTTTCTCCCGAGACATAAAAAGTCTTGAGGAGGGACCGCTATTTAAGTGCAGAAGAGGTCAAAGCTAACGCGACTATTGCTGTAAAGGACATCTAAAAAAAATGGATTGGAAACCGCTTTTTCACAATTAAACAGGCTTTGGAATATATGTGTAAATAGCCAAGGCCAGTATTTTGAAAAATTTGACCTTTAATTATATGTAAGTGTTGTATTTTATAAAATAGAAAAATCAGTCCCGGAACTTTTTGATCGTACCTTATATTTTAAACTGAAGCGTTCCGGGGATTATAAATTTTACGTATAACTGAGGAAAACATATACCCGAGAATCAAATAAACGTCGAGAATCAAATAGCATCAGTTACCGCAATAACTGAAGAGTTAAATAGTAATATATTTCAGTTAGGAGCCATTTTCTTTCCAAAATACACTTTCTTATTGTGTCTTAACAAATTTTTAGCAACGCTGGGTTTGCATAAACACCAGTTCAGTTTTTAAACTGATCACATCACTTGAGCGAACACGCGAGAATACACGAGATTCAGAAGAAAGGAGTTGAACTAGAAGACGTGTTACATAAAAATAAATAAGTCTCTGGAGGCTTTATTCTGACTATAATAACAAAATCTATATATTTAAGTTGCAAAGCCGACTTTTGGGGCAGCCCGTGAGAGGAAACTACTGCATCAATTTACTTCATTTTGGTCTTAAACGGAAGAATGTAATCTGTAGATTTGTCAAATTTGGTTTTTGTAACCACAATTTCTATTAATTAGCGATAATTTTCAATTAAAAATTGATTTCTGCTCCTCCTCAGTGGCATGTTTAAATCGGGCTTTAGAAACTCACTGTTTCTAAGTATGCTCAGTGACATGTTTTAATGATAATCACGTTTATTCCGAGGAGTCTCTCTAACTAACTAACTCTCTCTCTCTCTCTCTCTCTCTCTCTCTCTCTCTGCCATTTTTATTTTTATGATAATTATGTTTCTGAAATATAAGTTTAAACCTGATGAAAATTGTTTATTTCGCCCTGTTTGACTAGTGATAATTTACAATTAAAATAATTGCTTTCTGCGCATGCTCAGAGACATTTTTAAATCTGGCTTTAGATACTTACTAATCACGAGGCCGATTAAACATATTAATTTGTTTCTGCGCATTATTAGGATTTTCAACATTTGGCAATTATGTGTTGAGTATAATTTGTGTATTAGTGCATTTATTAACTATCTAGCCGTCATGATTTGACGGGTACCAACTAGTATTTTTTTAAATGTAAAAGGAATCAAAAATATTGATATTCATAAAATAAACATTAAATGTAAAATCAGAGATATTGTCTTATTTTTAGCCTCTTACTAGTCATCGATCAAGTTTATCTTTTCCTTTGCTCAACTCATGCAAAATCTTTCGCAGAGTCTCATTCTTCTATCGCCATGACGTGGAAGGAAGATGTCGAAGAAGAAAGTTGTGGGTAAATTAAAGAACCCGTTTTTTATAACCGCGAATAAAATATAGGCTAAATGATTCCGGCTAAATGAGAATTTTCCTCCGCTAAGGTAAGTCAAAGAGAACTCTTCCGAAGAGCAGATGTACTCTACTGAAATTCCAGTTAGTTCTACATGGATTCCTCAACTTTAATCGTTCTTTGGATGAATCCTAATATCCATAAGGCTCCTTCTTTAATTTAGTCCCATAATCTTTCGGCAGAATTCAATGACAGATTTAACACGTTTGCATTCGACGTTAATTACGGCCATTTGTAACGATTGTCAGCCTGGGTCATGAGTCAAACTAGGATTTTCAGAGCCATGCAACCCAGTTATGCTGGCGATGTAACACAGAATCATTTTGGACGCCATTTCTGAATTACTGATTCCCTCAGGAGTGACTAGCCCAAACCTCATCACCCAATTAAGTCAACTGAAGTCAAACTTTAAGACAAAGTCTTGGAGTCTTGAAGACAAACCTATAACTGACTGACCTACGGACACGTGTTTTGGAAAGGAAGAAATGCTGATTTCATCCAGTCTCAACCACAATTTCACCAATCTCAACTACATGATTCCATTTAGCCGTCTCTTGGGATAAATCTTAACCACTTATTGAACAAAATATTGAAATTTCAGTTCATTTCTGTATGGCTACATACAGTCTAGTATCCATGATTAAACCCTCCATCGGAAGTCCCGCGTTACGAAACAGGCTAATGTATTTGTCTGCTCAGAAACATTAGCCTATTGTATACACACACAAAAAATAAATAAATAAATAATCTAAGATAGAAATTCTTTTCCTTTAAAAAAAATAGGTTTTAACAGGTTACCTTGTACCTCTTGTTTACATTCGCACTTTCAGATGCATTTGCCTTCTTACTACATGTTTAACTTTCTGAACATAGCTTGGAGGACTTAAAACCGACACGTTTGGCATTCAAACGTGACAAAATTCCTGACGCCTCCATCTCCCTTAAGCTGTCAAATGATCTCTAATCTCCGGGCAAAACACGACGAGGAAATCAATCTCTTTAAGATAGTCAGACAACAATATTTTGACCGATCGGTGCAGTAAGTGAAAGCCATTGCAGCATTTCATTTCTACATTGCCGAACTCGATTGTTGCAGTGATCGAAAACGTGCCATGATTTTCCAAGGGAGACGAGACAGCCATTTAAATTATTTCATTTGCTATCAACGTCCCCAGCTACGGATTGCGGAAGAGCTTCTTGTTTCGACCAATCCATCTCCTGTTATCTGGTTTTCGATTACTAGAAGTCTTTTTAGATTCGATTCCGAATAATGGAATTAGTAATCATTATTCAGACAAGTCTTCCAAATGGTGTATAAGATTTGAATTGTGCGGTTTTATTTGATACATTCATCCAAGTTTCAAATGACTTAGAGAATTGGAAATATCACATTTTAAACAATTATTTCAATTAAATCACAACTTAGAAATTAGAAAAGCTATTAGTAATCATTATTCAGACAAGTCTTTCAAATGGTCTATAAGATTTGAATTGTGCGGTTTTATTTGATACATTCATCCAAGTTTCAAATGACTTAGAGAATAGGAAATATCACATTTTAAACAATTATTTCAATTAAATCACAACTTAGAAATTAGAAAAGCTATTAGTAATCATTATTCAGACAAGTCTTTCAAATGGTCTATAAGATTTGAATTGTGCGGCTTTATTTGATACATTCATCCAAGTTTCAAATGACTTAGAGAATTGGAAATATCACATTTTAAACAATTATTTCAATTAAATCACAACTTAAAAATTAGAAAAGCTATTAGTAATCATTATTCATACAAGTCTTTCAAATGGTCTATAAGATTTGAATTGTGCGGTTTTATTTGATACATTCATCCAAGTTTCAAATGACTTAGAGAATAGGAAATATCACATTTTAAACAATTATTTCAATTAAATCACAACTTAGAAATTAGAAAAGCTATTAGTAATCATTATTCAGACAAGTCTTTCAATTGGTCTATAAGATTTGAATTGTGCGGTTTTATTTGATGCATTCATCCAAGTTTCAAATGACTTAGAGAATTGGAAATATCACATTTTAAACAATTATTTCAATTAAATCACAACTTAGAAATTAGAAAAGCTATTATTGATCCTCAATGTCAACGTAAATAGAGACTGCTATGTTTTTCCCACTTTCAAGTCAAGTACAATGAGCGACGTATAGCAATACTGGAACATGACCAGGTGAATCGCTAAATAGATGAAAGTTCAATATTACTTACGTTATTTATCAAATTTCTCTTTCCTTTGTAAAATTTGTAAAACATTAAATTGAGTACTTATTAATGTTATATATTAATTCAAATATTCATATTTATTTATCTTCGATTAAAAAAATTGTACAATAATTTTTAAAAATGCAATGGTCTATTTTCTATTTTAAAAGTGCGCAAAATATGTATAGGTTATTTCGAGAACAGGAATGTTTAAAAATATAATTTTAAAATTGCAATAGTCTTTTACCTATTTTAAAAGTACGCAAAATATGTATTGGTTATTTGAAGAATAGGAATGTTTGAAAATATTAATAAAGGTATGTACATGTTACCAAAAACTTTCACAAAATATTGGGAACTCATAATAATAATAACTATCAAAACAAATGAAAATCTTAACCTTACAGGAATTTGTATTCTACGGGGTTTTATAACATGTTTTCTCGAGTAATAATAAGTGTTTTATTTTTTGATAGGAAAATTGCGCGGTGCCTATTTAACGTGCCGATATTCGCCTTGTTTACTTTTATCTTGTCACTTCCTAACATACGGTTGAGGTGTCAGCCTTTTAAACATCGCAAGAATGCGATGGTATTCAGCTTGTCGGCTGTCGCAAATATGACGTCATAGTTTTTTTCTCTTACATATTTTCCATATGAAACTACTTATTTTTAGCGGACCATGTTTGGCCGTATGTAACTGTAGACCGTGTTTCTTATGCAAATGTTTGATTGTATAAAAGAACAGGTTTGTTAATGTCTGTCTCACTCGCTCACTCAGGGCCTGTTCACATAGAAGTCCGTTGCGTTGCGTTAAGGAAAAGATGACGTTGAGACGAAAATAAACCAATCATAGGCGTTAAAAATTTCATTGCTAATCGTTTGGAGGCATATGATTGGTTTATTTTCGTCTTAACGTCATCTTTTCCTTAACGCAACGCAACGGACTCCTATGGGAACAGGCCCTCAGTCTGTCTGTGGCATCTGTAAATCTCACACTCTTGGTTAGAGGTGTGGAGATAGTATCTTTTCATGTACGAGTACTTTATTTTCTTTGAGCAGTTGGCTCGTTGTTATATTATTCATTTGTACATATTCATATGTACATATTAAATGATTTTAACTACAACGAACTTTGTCATCATTCAAATGTCCCTGTTTCAATACGCGTCCTGCAGAGCATTCTTTAATTTTGTCGCTATTTTTCTCTAAGGGCGCCTGTTCACACAGGAGTCCGTTGCGTTGCGTTAAGGAAAAGATGACGTTGAGACGAAAATAAACCAATCATAGGCGTTAAAAATTTCATTGCTAATCGTTTGGAGGCATATGATTGGTTTATTTTCGTCTCAACGTCATCTTTTCCTTAACGCAACGCAACGGACTCCTATGTGAACAGGCCCTAATTCTTATGGCATTACCATTTTCGATTGTTTCCGATTTAAAATTGTTTCGTTTTATTCGTATTTTCAGTTCCATCTAACTGAGTTTGATGGTATTCCCATTTGAGGCGTTCCCGTTGAAAAGAGGGTAAGTGTCAAAATTTCCAAAAAATATTTTTTTCACTGATACAAGAGTTTTTTCCTTGGTGCTTGGGAAATCATTTGAGCTCGTCGGAGCAGTTGGGGAGTAAAAAGAACCAAGCATTTTAAGCTATCCATAGGCGTTTTCTTGGTTTGAAGGTCCTTCCTAGGCCAATTTCAGGGCTGATCGTTTCAAATGCGGTTTTAAAATATCAACTGCTTCCTTTCGTGATCGGGTCTTTTTCAGGACTGAACTCTGCTCATACACTAACAAAGGCACGCAGCATCCAGATTATCTTAAACAGCTCGCTTTGGAGACTATTCATGAAATTCACGGTGACGCGTTGTAGATATACAGGGTGATCAGAAAGTCAGTATACATTTGAAAAAGCAATAATTCACGGAATAATGTAGGTAGAGAGGTAAAAATTGACACACATGCTTGGAATGACATGGGGTTTTACTGTAACCACAAAAAAAGGTTTAAAAAATGGCCAACAGATGGCGCTGGACAGCAAAACGTCAGTGACGCTGCATGAGAATCGCGTATAAAAGGAGCTATGCATTTTCCTGAACTGTTCTACAGACAGCCATTTACTCCACCCCCACCAGCGAATAACTAGAAGATCCAGGAGACATCCAATCAGAACTGCTCTTTTCACCATCCAAAGTTCTGACCAGAAGACTCATTGCTTCACTTTTTGTGTTGCATTTTCCAGAACTTTTGACGATACTCTACGAACTTTCATTCTATTTTCTGTGGAAATTCAGCTCTTCGATGACATAATTATGAAACATCTGTGTTTGAAGGCACTGGCCTAGGTAACACAGTTAGACATTTGATCCTATGGTCCTATGGTCCTGAACTGTTGATGCTATTCTACGAACTTTCAATGCTCATTTCGGTGGTACTTCCGCTCTCCGCTGACATTCTCCTGAAATATCTGTGTTTGACGGCGTTGGCCTAGGTAACACAGTTAGCCAATTGTTCCTATGGTCCTATGGAGGGAATCAGATACACCAGCAATCGCGGCATGTTGACGTTACTAGAAAAGGCACTGTTAATGAAGCTGTACTATCAGAATGGGGAATCTGCTACTGCAGCTTTACGATCCTATCGCCATAGGAAGGGCATTCGAAAGGGTAAAGGTCCTATGACAATTGCAGCTGTGAAGAGAATGATTTTGAAGTTTACGATGGACCGACACCAATAGGGATGCTAAAAGACAACATCCAACGCCAATGTCTCACCATAAATAGAGATATGCTGTACAGTGCTGCTCACAACATTGTCCCTCGACTACAGCTATTGATGAGGAATGACGGCATTTGTTCTGAAGAACATCATCTTTGCTTTGTCATAATTTGTTATGCTAGTTATTGCTTTTCTTATCACATGAAACACCATCTGTCGGCCATTTTTTGAAGTTTTTTTTTGTGGTTGCAATAAAACCTCATGTCATTCCAAGCATATGTGTCAATTTTTACCTCTCTGCCTACATTATTCCACGAATTATTACTTTTTCAAATGTATACTGATCACCCTGTATACTGGTGGCAGTAGGAGTGATGGCGCCATCTCCGGTAGCGGGGTGTACTTTAAGCAGCGGAATGACATTAGGACATGTAGGAGAAACCCCAACTACTGCTCAGTTTTTCGGGCGGAACTCATAGCTATTGAGAAAGCTTTGAATTATTGTCTGAATGAGGGAGCAAATACAGACATCTGGATTCTAAGTGATAGCCGTAGTTCTATTCAGCACCTGGCTGAATGGGGGAAATATGATGACAGAACGACAGTAAATATTGTCCGGCTTGGGCTGATTGAGTGTCCATAATAGGATATTTTTTCAATGGGTACCTCACACGTGGATATTTACGGTAACGAGGTTGCAGATGATATGTATAGAGAATTTGCACTTCTACCCTCACTTTGGGTATGTATATCTCGAAGTGTCACTCTAAATAATTTCATTCAAACACAGTTCTTACACAAAAACAATGTTTAATCAAGCATTTGCACATATATATTTTCTTTTCGACATAAATCATACGTACTACTAGTACGAGATATATATAGCATTGATGCAAGGGAAATACAATTCAATATATTCACTTGTATAACTACTCATTCAAGAAAAATACACTTTGCAATACTCACAGATACTTTGAAAGTCAACCAGCAGTGCTGCCTCGCAAACTTTGGGCCTAACTCGCGTAGGTTAGCATCAACCTAGATAAAACGCCACAAGCGGCTGCTCGCAAACTCCTTTCACTTCCTTTCACCTCCTCTCACCTCGTTTCTTTAATCTAGCTGCTTGGTATTTATACCAACTGCGTATGCCGCAATTAGCATATCTTAAAGCGGCTCCTTTAACTTTGTTCACATAAAGGTTCGATTATTGTGAATCGAATGTTATGTAAACCTTACGCATGTATTTAATCAGTACTGTATATTTTTGAAAAAAAAGGTGTTCCAAACGTGGGCAGATATTTTAACTATGAATCATGAAGTCACGTTTCTTTTGGAAATAACATTAAAAATTATTCCATACCTCACAACAGATCTGTCAATGCACAACTGCCTACTGCAAATGAAGTACTCTGATGTCTCGACAAAATGTAGCAAGGTGTTTGAGACAATCAAAATTCATGTACTGCCACTTTCTACATATAAGTCCAATGGGACATCTTTGGGATCCGTTCGAGAAGTGCAAAGCTGCTCAAAATTTCCATTCAAATTATAAAATAGGCCCCAGTCTGAGTATCGGAAAGGGCAAGTTTACCTTGAAAATTCTGGTACTCATAAAAGCTCGATGCTCGTATTAAGAGAGCCTCATCGCAATAAAAGGTAGAGGAATTTCAAACTAAAATGTCTCTACTCTTATTTCACTGTTCACCTTATACATAAAATCCCCATTAGTATCTTTAGAAACTTTGTAACTACATTTAAAACACGTATTGCAATTCCATTTGGTCAAAATTTAAAGCAGGTTTTTATACTAAGAGATAAATGTCATATATTTTTTAAATATACAAGAAAATTTGGTATCGAAATTTGATTCCATGGTACGTTTTTTCCCCTATAGTTTCGTCCACAGGTTTTGAATACTAATGTAAAATAGTTATTAATCAGTGTCATATTTGTACACCTTAAACTATCACTTAAAAAGTTTATGACTCAACCGTAAACGACAAGAAAGAAACGAAGCCGGTTATAGAAATTATTATTCGACACCAGTTTTGCAGGCCTTAAAACTGGTGAGGGGACATGGGAAGAAAAATACCTTGAATATTTAGCGGAAGATAAAATTCTATTTATTTTCGTATATAATTCTTTACTATCAGTTTATCTGAAGGAAAACTTTCGTTTGTTTTCGTTTTAACGAAAATTTGCATCCACTGCACAGGCGACAGTTCAGACGCTTAAATTTTCTTTGTCCTTAATTAAGCAAGATTTACGAGTTAGGAGTACCAGTTCCTTAACCAGTTATATATATATATATATTTTTTTGCGATGTATAGTGCATTAAGTTAGGAACAGCTTCCCCAGAAGGTGTAATAAAATCAGAACGAAAGTCTCGTACCATTTGTGCTGTAATAACAAATACTCTTGATTTACAAACAGACATTTAAGCGTGCTTGAAAAGTAAATAAAGGCGTATCTTATTATAGATCAACATTATGTTGTATCGTCACACACATACCGGCAGCTACAGTTACTCGAAACGGGATTGCCTTGGGCAACAAGTAAGAAAGAAAATTCTCCCGAAACTGAAATGATTACATCGGATTTAACCGGGGTAAAATTGGTTATTTCTGCAGCGACAGTGCCTCCGTTTTGGATCTAGAACCATTAAGAACGTGCAACGATATTTTGACCAAGTTCTTCATGGGCATGATATCTGTTTTACGTATAATCTTGACAGATTGGTTATGCCAAAATCAGTGGAGGTGCATCTAAAATATTTATAAAGCAAGGTCCGGGTCTGTCTGTCGGTCACACTCTCCGGGTGTACCGCCTCAATGTGTGCGGCCTATGAAACTTACAGCCATGAAATTTGGCACACGGGTAGTGCAGACTATGGGAAAGTGCACCTCGAAGCCCGAATTTTAAATTTTATTCTAGAAAATTTTTTATTTTATGTTTTGTGGGATATTTTTTGTTTTTTTAACTTCAGATTACGATATCTCGTTAAAAAATGATCGTAGAATTTTGATCTTTTTACAGTCTACGACTACAGACACTTCTCCTTCAAACAAGACCTCATTTGTTTAAAAATAATTTAAAACAGACTAATATTTTCATCAAAATATTAAACCCACTTTTTCGAGAAATTTACGGGCTTTTGAGGATCTACGGTCGATGCTCTTCGAGTTTTTATCTTACAAAGAAAATATTTACATCATCTGGAAGATGAAAGCTTTCTCATTCATATGAACCTCGTGTCAAGTCTCTATCTTAAAATTTCGATTTTTAATTGAATTTTAAAGAACGATACTTAACAGAAATTTTCTGTCGGTTCTTCAAACGCGAAAAACGGTAAATTCTCCCCTTGGGTTGTAAACAACGATTGAGTTATTCATTCACTTGATTCATTCATCGTCTTCCTTTGATGGCTTGAGCGTAGCTGGGCGAAGCCCGGCTAGTCTAAAATATTTAAAAGTTGTATTTGAACTTTCCATGAAAATGGGCTATTTTAGGCCTTTTGACATTAGCAAATAGGATAGACCTTTAAATGAGACATTATTTTAATTGCAAATTCTTCTTCGCTTACTAAAATCCACAAACTTCGACTTTCACTACAGATTTTTGCCTCAAATTATAGTTTCAATTCTTGTTATGGTATACAAAAGAGATGACTCCTAAAAAATGGTTTCAATGCATTTTGCTATTCCCTGCTTTGCCAGTTCTCTATAATATAGGATATGGTTCATCCCATTCTGAAGAAGAATACAAGAGTTAAAAGAGATCGGACATCGAGATATAGTCGGTACGTTTATTACCTCATTGATCAAGTAAATGTCCCCTTTTAATATCCTTGAGGGAGTTTCTTTATGATTCTAGAGCTCTTAACCAATTCCTTAAAATTGGCAACTTCTCTGAGGTTTTCTGCTTTCAAAATTTTCCAGAAGTGAGTTTGACGGAGTTAAATATGAAATATTGTCTTATCACTATGGAAACTGACAACATATGTAACGGAGGAGATTGGAGCTCCTCAAACTTGATTATCTGTCAATAATTGCCAAGTGTCCCTAGTTTTCCGTTGTTCTCTCGATCCTAAAAGCTTCTTCGAATTTTGATTTTTAATGTTGACTTTATAACCTTCGGGATACTTTATATAATCCCAGAATATACTCTGATGGTTTCTAACAGAGAAATTTTTCGGATGGCCTACAATCAATGTTTAGGAGAATCTGGTTAGGAGAAATCTCGCGACATTTTAAGGTTTCCCTTTTAATATGATCAATGGATTTTATTTCATCTGGGTCCAAGGGGGAAATTCACACAGCGGGATAAAACAGAAATCCCTAGAAAACATTTTTGGTATAATTTTCCTTAAAAAGAGCAAAACCATAACAAACTCCGCTACACAAAGTTCAGTACTTCATAAAATCGTTTACCTTCTGAATTCATTAGTATATTGTAGGCAAATCATTTAATGCTGAACTCGTGTTTTCACTATCTCGTAAGCTTATGAGACATCTCTTGCATACTACTTGCTGGCAAGTAGTATGCAAGTATGCTTCCTGCAAATGTAAGCCAAATGCAAGTGAGATGGTTGGGGCACTATTTTTCGAAAGCAGAGTAATCGGCTTCGTACCCTGCGGCTGGTATAGTTTGAAAATGTTAGTATAAGGCTTTAAGCTGTAGATCCGGCACAGTTTAGTTCTCGTTCTGCAAAAGATTACTGTAGCGCGCTCACAAACTACCAACCTATGAAAGATTTATTTATTTTTAATGCGGCAGGCACTTGTCTCTGATAGTAGGTACTTCTTTTTCTTTGACATTGGCCCATGAAGACCCGCGTATTTTTGCTGGCTACTTTATTATGGGAGCACCATTTAGGCGAGCCAGCATTGCTCCGTAGGAGGGGGACGACCTAGAAACGACTAAGCCTAATTCGGGGTTTGAACCCAAGTCCAATGCGTGGTAGCTCAGAACGCTAACCACTATACTTAGGGATACGTAATTTTCGTATTTACGAAATAGATGCGAAATTAGGCGATATGAGCGAATAAATGCGAAAATTATTTTTGCACTACTTTTCGGTGACAACTCGGTGATAGATGGCTTTTTAAGCGAAATTAGGTAATAATAGTAATCATTTATTAACATAATTGCTTAACTAAGACCATCCGCGGTCTTTAAGGGAACGGTGGACATTAAAATTTACTTTTTTTACTTTTCATCATAGAGATACGAAATTTTGTACATATACACATTTCACTATAAATAAATAGAATACCTTAAAAGAAATTTCCAATCTTATTATAATTTTAAGATTTTTTTAAAAAATTTGAAATTTATTAACAAAATTTTAAAATGCTCCTTGCTACTTAATTTTTGAGATATTTCCTCGATTTTGCATTTTAATCTCTTTAAACTGTATAACAAACAAATCTGCGTATCAATTATTTAATCCCTCGAATAGTTAATTTTTGAGAGATTTTTTTTCTGAATTCCATCCCGATTTTCATCAAAATTTTGCCTTTTGAAAAGTTATAAATCAAATTTAATTACCTTAATAAAGTCGAATTGTAAAATGCATACCCAGTTTTTTTGTAAACAGCATCGGGATTCTACCTTATCAATTTCATGAATTTTGAAGAAAAATTAAGTACCATGGAGCATTTAAAAAATCTAAAAACCTTGAAAAATGTGGTTTGAGAAATGCAGATTTAAAATTTATTACTACACTTACCCATTATAAATTGCTTTGTAGAAGCTTCATAAATGATTTTTTAATTGAAAAAAATTATTTTGGTGCTAATAATCTACAGAAATATATATATTATTTACAATAAGACAATCAGTATTTCAATGACGAGATTTGCTGAAATAAAGGTCCACCGTTCCCTTAACTGAGAAATCTCACTCTCCTCCAGATTTGCCCCGAATTTCACCCGTACAGTTTGTCCGAGTCGAACCTAAAAAACTAACTGTAAAAATTAACCATTAAGTTTTGTGGAACGATTAAATATATTTAAGAACGTCTCTTGAGCGCCAAAGTCAAAGGTATTTCAGCTACTTACAGTAGCCAACCAAGAGACTCCTGTTGATGTTATACAGATTTTAATTGCAACGAAATGCTGCTAGCTTAACTTTGCAAAGGCAGCTATACAAAGCCTCTATAACCTCGTTAACAGAGTAGATGCTGAGATATTTTAGTATGTACAATATAGGAATTAATGGCAGAAGGCAAAGACTTAAGGAACATAATGTGGAGACTACTACAATGTTAGCTTTTAACTAAGATTTTTGATACTTACCTATCCAAGTAAGTAAAATTATAATTTTTTTTAATAAATGCGAAATTTTTGAATTTATATATATACTAGCTGAAAACCCGCGCTTCGCTACGGAGTACATTCAAATTAAATACAACGGTCAACGTATGCAATTTATGCCAAAAAATAAATATATATATTTATAATAAATGCGATGATCAATGTATACAATTGATGTAAAATATATATCTATCTATATATATATATATATATTTATAAAAAAAATCGTAAGGGATATGCATTTTTTTTGGATAATATCCAATCGTCTGCTGCATTAGGAAGAGAAAAAAATATTTTTTTTGTTTATTTAGTTGTTACGCACGTGACGATAAATTTATTGAAAGTACCAGAAAAAGAAATCACGTGATCAGCATTTAATAAATTAAATTCTAAAAATCAATCTTTAAAAATTCACCAAAAATCAGGAAATGGAGGTAAAAATTCGAAAAAAATTTCATTTTGAAGGAATTTTTATGATCTTTTTTCGTGATATAAATTTTATAACCCTCAATGTATTATTTTAAATGCAAACGTAAAAAAAGTTTAAAAAACAGCTTAAAAATTTAATTTAAAAAAATCTAAGAAGAATTTTTGAAAAATCTTTCTTAGTGCACCCCTACACTATTAGAAGAATCGCCATACAAAATTTCAGCTCTTTAGGTCCAGCGGTTTGGTCTGTGCGTTGTATGTCAGTCAGTCAGTGAATGAATGAGTCAGTTACGGAACTGTTTTATATATATAGATAATAATTTTTTGCGAATAAATGCGAAATTTTATATATTGAATTTTTTTGTTGCGAAATTTCGATATTTTTTATGCGAAATTTACGTATTCCTAACTATGCTATGTGGGTGGCCCTATGAAAGCTAATAGTGATGATATCCCAATAAATGGTTTGCAATTTTCACAACGATAAATATTTCTTTTTTTAATTTTACCTCATTTTTCTCATTAAAAAATTTGCTTTATAAAATAGCAGCAATATTGAACATTTTAAAAAAATTAACATCTATTTATACTGAATTCGGTTTTTACATTAGTGCATTTAAGTACAGTGCTTTTACTTTCAAATATCTACTCTTATTCATAAATTATCTACTCACTTTTTTTTTTCAAAACAAAATTCCTTTATGCTTTTATGGCTGATGAAGTGGCAGCTATGTCTGTTTAGGCATTCTCCGATGTTGTTTTAAGCCTGAGAGTAATATTCAAACGCTTCCAGCAATGCAGGGACACCTCTTCCTTCTTATTCAAGCAAACTAGACTGCACCAAGCGAATTCAAAATGAATGCAAGTTGATACTTAATACACTCTGCTGTTCCTAAAGCGCGTCGGGAACACGGGGCTTTCATTCCGGGCATGTGATCATCCGCGGCAACGTGACAGAAGAATTAGCACTAACATGGTAGAATTAGCGCGGAATGATTAAACCATCTTGAAAGTGATCGATAGGTGAATGGGGATCCATCGAATACGAGCTCATCTGTCAAACGGGGAATCGCCAATTCATTCCATTAAGGAGATATGGAGAACCGAAAGACGGCGTCTTTTTTTTTTTTATTATTATTATTATCAGATGAGATCGGAAACATGGCCAGAATTTAAGTAATTTTTCCATGTTAGTGATACCGTAGCCATCTAATAGTAGTATTCAAAATATCGTCTACTTACCTGTTACAGTCACGAAGTAATTCGTACGATTAGTTTAGCCTGTTTTTAAAATGGGGGGCTCTTTTATGTTTACTATAAATTTCTCACAACCTATCCACAACTTATATGTTCAGGACAGTTATATAGCGCTGCAAAAATTTAATTATAAATCAGCCTATTTGCATTAACAGATTATGATTTTGAGTCATTAGAAAAAAGCAAATAAATTATTCACATTACATATAATCATTACATATAATCATACCATATTACATATAATCATACATATAATACATACATACATATTACATATAATCATACCATATTACATATAATCATACATATAAATCATATCAATCATATTACATATAATCATACATATTAATCATTTGTACAGTGCTGCAAAAATTTAATTACAAATCAGCCTATTTGCATTAACAGATTATGATTTTAAGTCATTAGAGAAAAAGCGAATTTATTATTTACATTAAATATTTTCAAAGGATTATCATCCTGATAAATTAATCAACTATCTTATCGATTGAATTATCCTGAAACTGCTTAAAAACCGAGGGAATCAAAAATTTAGGCACAAACCAGTTATTTTGCATAAAAGATTATGTACTAAAAGCAATAGAGAAAAGTACATTGGCTGTTTGCTATAACTGCCAAATTGATTTATTGGTTAGTGCACTATTTTATCTACTATTACAACAACTTTTTTTGCGTTCATTTTACTTTAGAAATTATATATTTTTTTAAAACTAAATCATTCGGTAAAACTAATGAATCTCTGCAAAATTATTCATGTTGTACCGGGTGTTTCAAAACTCGAGAACATGCACATGGTAATCCTTGTTGCTTAAAATCCTTGTTGGTTGCAGCAAGACGGCGCAACGTGTCACACATCACGGGACAGTATGGAAGTTTTAACTGAATTTTTCGATGATCGTGTCATTTCCAAAGGACTTTGGCCACCACGTTCACCGGACTTGTCAATTCCGGATTTTTTCCTTTGGGAATATCTGAAAAAAGTCGCCTACAGCAATAATCCCCATACGCTTGATGAACTTAAGAGTAACATCCTTCATGCAATATCGGACATTACTTCTCACACACTTCGTAAAGTGTCGACTAATCTGGTAAAAAGAGCTCGATTGTGTGTCGAGAAAAACGGACATCAGTTTGAACATTTACTGTGATTTGACTATGTCTGACACCTCATAATAAAGATAATCGTTCAACCTTTGTTTGTCCTTTATTCTGTTTGTTAACATAATTCATCTGTCTTTAAAACTCAACCACAAAGGTTGATGTGCGCGAGTTTTGAAACACCCGGTACTTAGGTTTGCATATAACCTTGCCTTTAAACTAATTAGTCTCTGGGTATACCGTGATTGTAAATATACCAGATTTTAAAATTACCCAGCCTCTTTTTCCTTTTGCTGTAGCTTAAACTAGTTTTCCCCCAAAAAAATCTTGCAAATTTGCAACTTTTCCTCGAAATTTTTATAGAGTAACAAGGGACAAAATGTGGTAACACCTCACTTATGCAATGAATTAGACAACAATCGCCTCATGAATATGACCTCTGGAAAAGTCAAACTTTTTTTCCCATGGAAAAACCACGTAGCTATATTTATCACCCTAGTCTAATAACTGTTACCCCACATCCCGGCATTCTGATCGTGGTAACGAGATGATGAAACATTTCTCTCGCAAACGTCACGATAGCGTATTTCCAAATAGAATCATCAGATTCTCCATTATTCCCTATCTAATAGCCGTGCTGTGACGTATATGAAAATTGAGTCTTCACCATGCGGAGCCATTATATATCATTACATCTCCGTTCGCATTACTTCGGCAATTTTTCGGCCTGTCAATACAATGACAAAGTAGAGCACGAAGCCGAGAAATCCCTTCTCCCAATCGATTTCGAGGAAGTCTGAAGTGGCACGCCGGGTAAAGGTCGTGACGTGGAAGGAAAACCTGTCAAATATATAGGGATTTAAAATATAAGAATAGAGGGATTTGCTCAAGAATGGGGAATATGCCAAATGCATGGGGATGTATTACTTAGCATTATATATATATATATATATATATATATATATATATATATATATATATATATATATATATATATATATATATATATATGTATATATATATATATATATATATATATATATATGTATATATATATATATATATATATATATATATATATATATATATATATATATATATATATATATATATACATCTCTGTGGTTTGGTACAAGAAGTGCCTGAGTCAGTTTTTTCAAGATGACTTTGTTTGCTTATGTTTCTTTAAAAAAATATTATTTTCAATGTTAGAAGTACCCAAGTCTGTCCGATGCTTTAAAAGTGTTTTCTAAACCATTGTACAGGCTTGGGTACTTCTTACGTTGAAAATAATATATATATATATATATATATATATATATATATATATATATATATATATATATATATATATATATATTTTAAGAGACATAAGCAAACAAAGTCATCTTGGAAAAAACTGACTTAGGCACTTCTTGTACCAAGCCACAGATGATATACATATATGTGTGTGTGTTTGTGTGTGTGTGTGTGTGTTTGTGTGTGTGTGAGTCTATATATGTATATATATATAACTGAAATCATTTTTAAAATATTCCTTTACATATTAAGTTTCATACATTTGGAAAGAAATTCTGAGGTTTATTAATGCTATTCTTAACAGCAAAATTAGAACCTTACAACCAGCAAATGATAGTTCTTTCAAGTTATAGACTTTATGTTGCCGCAGAAAAATTCCTTGGATGCTCATGCTATTTTGAAATGGATTAAGGGCATCTGCCGTCATGATCAGCACTGTGAAGCCTCCCTAGATCATTTTACACTTATAAATTGTACCACGGCTGAGCAGTGTTCATTCAAACATTACATTATTGACAACCGTAACCTAGGCTTATTTGTAAATAAATTTTATAATATGTGATTAGTGCGATAACACAGGAAAGTATAAATTAGATAATCAAAATCTCTGACATTTTATCCTGCTGCTTTCAATTGTATCATTTAAATAACATGCAGATAAAACTGGTAAGTATTCCTAATTTAATTTGTATTTAGTTTTATTTTTATTTCGCTATGTAACACTTAAGTTCCAGATTTCAATTAGTTCTGTGTTTGATTATGCTGTCAAATATTGTGCGTATAAAATGGAACTCTAATTCAATTCATTCTCGGGGACTATTCAAAAATATTCATTTATTATGAATTGCTGTACTAACGCGTGGAGAAAAAATAATAACGGTTTCGAAAACCTTCAATGTTAATATTAGATTCGCTAAATACCAGTTCGTTAGCCTTAAATACTAATGTGAAATTCATTAATCTGAAGCTTAATTTAGAAAAAAAATTCAGGTAGTCTCTTCTAACGGAACTACCGCGGGTTATTATCGTAGGATTACTTATCATTGCTTACCTCTTTTGTATGTGTATATGCATGTATGTGTTATGTATATATGTATCTATATATATGTAAGTATGTATATACAGTCAAACCCCGTTATAGCGAACCCGGTATATAACGAACTAACGGATATAACGAACGAAAATTTTGGTCCCGCCGTTTTCCTATTGTACATAATTTAATTAGTATTGTGTCAGTTTAATGTAATCGATTTTAGTCGATTTAATTCATTAATGATCATTTCTTATAGATCATTTCTTAATGATTTTATCATTTGTTTAATAGATCATTATTGAATATACATTGCATGTAATGAGTTATACATTTTGTGAACTCTAGCATTTTTCTAACGTTTCGGATATAGCGAACCACCGGATAAAGCGAACAAAACCTTTGGTTCCTTGAAGTTCTTTATAACGGAGTTCGACTGTATATACGTATATGTATGTCAAAATTTTAACGCATTTTGGTACTTTTCTGTTTAACTGTTTACTGCTTGTCGAAGCGATACAGACTGGGTTTGGCACGCTGCCAAAATTATAACTCGCGAGGACGGGCGGGTGGTCAGTTTTAGCGCCTGAAATTTTGCTCTCCGAAGGACCGTTCTGGAGGAACGTAATCCTACGTTAAAAACTGAAAATTTTGAGTATTGTTTGGAGGACATTCACATTGACTTTAATTCGAACAGAACTGATAAAATGGAACATCTGTTGTTAGATTTTTAAAAGAAAGTAAAACATTAGATTCGAAATTGTTTTTATTTAAGTGGTAAATAATTCAAAAAATAATTCAAAAAATGTGATATATATATATATATATATATATATGTGTGTGTGTGTGTGTGTGTGTGTGTGTCTATATATGTATATATATAACTGAAATCATTTTTTAAATAAGTTTCAAATATATCGCGGCAATTGAACGATTTACGCAAAATAAAAAATAATAATAACAAGCAAACTGCATTCTTGCCTTTAAACGGAAAAAAAAAAATGCAGATTAGGATTACCGGTGAATTCTGTTATCGTAATATCCTAATCTTGTATTATGTTCAAACTGCGAATCCTTAAGCCCGTTCTGGTGACAACTTAAAGAAACGAAACTCAAACGAACAGCGGAACAATGAAATCTCATCCGCTTAGGGAAAAACCAGCGCCAAAAAAAAAATCCCTACTCCTTTCTCACCTGGCTCTTCACGATCTTTACCGATTCCGGCAGCCGGGTCAAAGGGATCAAATCGAGAGCAAAGGCTGCGGCTGCAGATAATTCACGGGTTTCGAAGGGGCGGCAATTTACACCTTCGGAAAATTACCTCCTTGTTGGATGTTTAGCAGTGTCTGACCTTCTCTGAACTCCGCCGAAGTGGGGGAAAAGAGAAAGGAAAATAATAGCTTTATTTGACGCAAGTAGGAAGACGTCTACGAGCTGTTTAAAACAAGCATAAATGCTGCTTTGAGTTAGTTCTCGATGCGATCAAAAGGTGGCATGGTGTAATTATTCACAGGGATGTATTTCGAAAAGCAGACAAGGTGAAAGAGAGACGTATATTCGGAGATTTGCGTAAATGAAGGAAAAGAAATGGTTCCCCCCCCCCCTTTCCGTTTGAAATAAAGGGTTATTTTAAGATATTCTTGGAAATTCCAGTCACTACTTTACTGAAAGTGAAACTGTTTTTAGTGTCTGTAGAGAAAGAATAAAATCCAGCAGGATCTCACGAATGCGAACCCCGGTAATCTGAAAGTTTATTTTATCGGAAAAGCAAAAATAATATTGCCAGCAAGGTAGATATCAATCACTTGTTGAAAAATTAGGAAAGATAGTATATGTTTATTTCTGGGGAATTTTAAATGTATACTCAGTGACTAACATTTTTTTACATTTGACAGGAAAAATTCGAAGAGTGCAAAAATTATAGGAAAAAACAAAGGAACAAAGAGATAGAGAAGAGAAGAACAACAACAACAAAAAGATAAGATGCAAGAAATTACGCCGGCCCCAGCTTATCGCTGATACGGCAAATTTTACTACAGATAACTCGTCGTCGCGACGGCAATCCGTACGACATCAAGCTACCACCCATTCGGCCACCCAGCACCGTCCCAAACCTTGTGTCCATCAGGTCCAGCCTCATCATCCCTTGTCCAAGTTCAGCTAAACAACAGCATCCACTCCTCGGCCCACGACCAGAGACAACAAGGAGCCAAACCGAATTTTCTTCTTTCCCCAATTGTTACCCAAATTTTGGACAACCACCAAAATTTTGGCCAAGTACCTCGACTCTTCCCCGACCGGAAGTCAGCTTTATTAAAAAAGATCTTTACATAAATTAAGCCGATTCTACATTATAGTTTAACAACCTAGGCCTGTACAACTCGTACAGACAGCAAAAGAAATAACAAGCGTATGAAACACTTTGCCATATGAAATAAATAACAAAATTTACATAATCATCAACTCACATATCTATAACTTACAACAACAACAACAACAACATAAGCCTGTACAACTCGTACATGCAACAGAAGAAATGACAAGCATATGCATCATTTACTAAATGAAATGCATAACAAAATTCACATAATCATTAACTCCAATAGCAAAGCAAATGCAAACATCCCGCAGAGGGTCTACCGCCCGCTCTTAGTCGAACCATCTTAGTCTCTTCTGCTTATCAATTAATTTACTTTGCTTGTACCTAGGACAACTTGTGCCGGTAGGTATATTGTTCCGTGGTCCGTGGTTTATTGTTCAAGACAAAAAGATAAAAGAAAATCAGCATTTGCTCAAAAGTTCTCTCACTCGCCAATACCGCTTGAAAATATCGCCAGCACGAAGAGCTAGGCAGCGATGAAAATGCAGGATGTACATTTCCTCGGAGGAATTGCACAGGGAGATAGTACGGTGTTTAGAATATGCTTATCTTGAACAAGTGCTTAGCGAGTCACTTATGGCCTGTGATCGGGCAAAAAGACGCCCCGGCATTACACCTGGAGGCATCTGGGACATATGCTGTCAAGCCAGACCTTACTGCAATTTCCATCAGTCCTCTCACGAATGAAATACAGCCTCGTAGTTTTGCGAATGTATAATCTCATTGAATGGTATAGATCTGGTCTATTTGAAATTAGGGTGGCTGACGTACCTTTCTTAGCTAAGTTATCTGCAAACTATGATTTTATGACTAACATAAAATATGTTTATATACATGTAAATTACGATTCTTTTACCTACATAAAACTAGTTTTTTTTTTCTCGTAGAGGACTAAAATGTTTTTACGCTGCTTTGTTGCTCAAAACCTGCTTGAGCATTCCTTAGGAGAGTTTCATTGAATTGTTGTTCGACGTAATGAAGGACTTACACGAAATTTGTGGAACGTGCATAACAGGAACACGCAGCTTTTCCAAATTTCCTATACAAAATAAGGAAGGGGACTAATTTTGAACTATTTTATATAGTTTGTCATCAGGCCGGTATCAGGCAAGTATTTGATGGGATTGTCCCGATGGACAAGTCCCATTTGTAAAATGAGGAATACGCATAGCAAGAACACTACATTGTTCACTGTTTGTGTGTGAATTATCCATAGATATAATCATAGAAACAATGCTTACCGGCTTGGTGAAGAACTGCATACATTAGTTCGAAACTAGTTACCATCCTTATCTTTTATTTTGAATTTTAAAAAGCTGTGTGTTTCTTTTACGAAGTTCCTTTTTTAGCTGAGTTGCATCTTCTGTGGATGGTACCGGTGCTTCGCCATTTTTTTTCTCCTCCTCAGCTACAAATTTTCTCTATCACCCTAAGCTGCAGGGAATTCAATCAAGTGGATTTCATGATCATGGTCATCACCGCTGTTGTTACCCATTCAGAAACAGGTGTAGAATGGCGTCGGTTGCTACCGCTAACTTTCCGTTGCCGAGCTGGTAGAATGCAACTGAGGATAGTTTAGACCTGAGACGATCTTAGGGTTGCTTTTGGGGGCCAGTTAGTTGAAAAGTTCGTCGTACACGAAAAAAAAAATCGCTCAGCACAGCACATTGGGTAACAATGAGGGTTTAGGGGAAAATTATCAGGAAAGAGTAGTTGAAGATGTGCGTTGCTTCTTTCTCACTGGTCTGAGGAAAATTCTGTTTCCAGGGGTGGTATTGCTTCTGAAACAATAATATTGGCTGAGCGAATTTTTAACGTAGGATTGCGTTCCTCCATAATGGTCCAGGGTAAAGCAAAATTTCAAACGTTAAAACCGTCGTCGCGAGTTATATATCAATAGTGGCAGAATATTATTTCTAAAAGAAGTTTTTTGGTTTTATCCCTTTTCTCCCTTCATACTTAACTGAAATCGATAAATGAGGTACCATTTTAAAGACTAAGATCTCCACTTCTGACAAATTGTTAATTTTTGACATTTACACGACATTTCTGACATTTGCACGACACATTACCCCCGATTTTCTGACATATGTAACTTATTTTTCTTACCATCGACCTATTCTGCATAGGGTTATCACTCATCTTTCTCTTTGTGTGTAAGAATTTTATTGTAAAACAAGTAATATATAAAAAAAAAATTTTAAGTCAATTCCTACTTAGGTCAACAAAGAAAAATTTGAGTGTGAACTAATAGTAGGAATTGAAAAAAAAGGATTGCCTGCCAGAACCTTGCCTACTGTGCGAGATTAGGAGGGGGGGAAGAGAGAGAAAAAGTTTGTCAGGTTGGGGATTCGATCTCGCAACCTACAGGACGGGAGAAGCCCGCGATACCGCAGTGCTACCATTTACACAGTAACAAGAGGGAAATTACTATTCAAGAGCAAGAGACGCTCTCGGTCTAAAACTAAAATTGATTAATTAAATTTAATGAATGAATTAATATTTGAAAAAACTGTATTAACATCAAGTGTCATCCACTACAAGTTTAAAAAAATGTATTTGAACTTGAGTGGATGAATAAAAAGTACTTTTATTAACGATTGAAAATTTGAACAAGATATATATGGTCTAAAACTAAAATTGATTAATTAAATTTAATTAATGAATTAATATTTGAAAAAACTGTATTAACATCAAGTGTCATCCACTACAAGTTTAAAAAAATGTATTTGAACTTGAGTGGATGAATAAAAAGTACTTTTATTAACGATTGAAAATTTGAACAAGATATATATAGAGAGAGTGTGAACTAATAGTAGGAATTGAAAAAAAAGAGAGGTAGGCAACTATAAGTAATCCTACGTTAATAACCCGCGGTAGTTTTGAAAAGTCTACCTGGAATTTTTTTTGTCGGATGCTATGAACTCAAGGGGTCGGAAAAGGAATTGAAAACATCAAATGTAGGGGTAACCATAATGGGTATTTGCCGCTGTTCAGGCTATACGGCATGCAGTTTGTCCCATTGCAACTTTTGAAAAATCGAAGGGGAAAACGAAAAAGAAAAATCTGTTTTCGCCACCTATAACAATTATAATGACATCCTGTTAATGCTTGTTGTCTATGCTCGTTGCGTATCAATATAAAGCAATAAGTATTCACGGAATCTTTAAAGCAACATTGAAATCAGCTTACAAAGTTGCGGAAAAAATCGCATGTCTTGTGAAATCACCCGTGATTGTGATACCGCCTTAACTCTCCTATTTTTCACCCCTCCAGAACAAAGAACCGTGCTTGAGTGACTGCTAGGCGAGGGGTTATCACTCCAAGGATCCTCTATATCCTTAATTGTCTAGAAACAGATTTTTCAGGATATTGTTGTAATCTTATTTTTTCTTCTTCGAAACACCTACTACATCCGTTTATCGTACCTGCTTTCGTAGCTATACTGAAGATATATTAGCATAAACAATTCTCTGGGGAAACGAATTTCGTTTATTCTGAAATATTATGGTTAGGGAAACGTAATTTTCGCATTTACGAAATAGATGCGAATAGATGTGAAATTTGCCGATATGAGCGAATAAATACGAAAATTATTTTTTTACTACTATTTGGCAGGCCCCCGCGTTGCCCCAATTGGTCGGCAGATCTGTACTGTCCGGCCGGCGCCCAGGCCCTAATCGTAAACCGAACACGGGAAATAAACCCTCGGCTGAGTTTGCAGATATTGCTACGCAGCTTCTGGTCTTCAGGTTAATCATGGCCGATACGAGAAAGCGAAGGAGGCCGAAGTGGATTCGAGAGATTACTACTTTTTGGCGAAAACTTTGTGATAAATGGCTTTTTAAGCAAGATTAAGTAATAATAGTAATAATTTATAATTTATTAACATAATTGCTTAACTAAGACCATCCAAGGTCTTTAACTGAGAAATTTCACTCTCCTTCGGATTTGCTCTGAATTTCACCCGGACATTTTGTCCGTACCTGAGTCGAACCTAAAAATCCAACTGTAAAAACCAACCATCAAGTTGTGTGGAACAATTTAATAGATTTAAGAACGTCTCTTTAGTGCCAAAGTCAAGGGAATTTCAGCTACTTACAGAATTCGACCAAGAGACTCCTGTTGATGTTATACGGATTTTAATTGCAACGAAATGCCACTATCTTAACTTTGCGAAGGCAAAGCCTCTATATACAAAGCCCAGAGCCTGACTAAGGCAGGGGCATACGGGGCAGTTGCCCCGGGCCCCCACATTAGAGGGGGCCCCCAAATGAATTAGAAAGTTTATTTTACGTTTCCTTCTGTAATGAACTTTTTTTAGATGTGCTATATCCCTTTTAATGATGGACATAGAATTGTCAGAAAATCAATAAAATGGACAGAACGATATTTCGTCTGACCATTGGAGGGGGGGGGGACTTTATGGCTATTTTAGGTTCTAGTCCATTTTCTTGTTATATATCTGTAATGAGGTGAAAAATTTAAATACCTCCATAAAGTTCGGTTCTTCATTACTGAAGTAGTGAAGCAGAGGGGGGCCTCCAAAGAAGTTTTTGCCCCGGGCCCCAATTAGGCTAAGTCGGGCCCTGACAAAGCCTCTATAGTCCCGTTAACAGAGTAGATGCTGAGATATTTTCGCATGTACAACATAGTAATTAATGACAGAAGGCAAAGACTTAAGGCTGCTATGTACTAACCCCATTGGATTCGCTCACCTCAATGTTAACAAATGGAGAAAATTTGTCCACGGATTGCCGACTTGGATTCAAAATTTTTTTTTTTTTAAAAATTGTACTCCGTCATAGAGAAAGAAATTTTACATTTGTATACATTTTTCGTTTTTTTTTAAATGCAATTAATATTTTTAAATTTAAATTATTCGGGGGGAAATCTGGTATAGTGTGTTTTAAACGCTCATAAATTCCTTCGGCGGACGAAATTTACAAAATGAATCCTGTAGCGCTGTGCAGAAAAGTTCAGGCTATCTGACAATACCAATTTTATTTGATTATCAGCATTTATGTACTTGTAAATAGTTGACAAAAATATATTTTAAATAAAAAAATTTGGGTGCAGCGCTTAACCCCCCTATAGAGAGAGAGCCATTACAATCACTCAAAATGTTAATCCTAAGGGGCGGTGGAATTCTTGAACTGTCAACTGCATTCCTCCCACCACAAAGAGTCTGCAAGAAGAGGAAAAGGGAAATACGATTTTTTTTCTTAGTACATAGCAGCCTTAAGGAACATAATGTGGAGACTATTACAATGTTAGCTTTTAACTAAAAATTTTGATACTTATTTATCCAAGTAAGTAAAATTGTAATTTTTCTTTTAATAAATGCGAAACTTTTAAATTTATATTTTTTGCGAATAAATGCGGAATTTTATACATCGTATTTTGTTGTTGTTGTTGTTGCGAAATTTAGATTTTTTTTATGCAAAATTTACGTATACCTAGTTATGGTTAACCCAAACTGGTTCGCCTCCTCCCCCACCCCAGTTAGTACGGATTAGCGGGAGTGCTTACTGTTTCTGAAACTTTTCACCCTTGAAAAATGCAAAATATTGAGAGATATAGAGGATTTTATAGTATTCTGTATTTTTGAGATATAAAGGAGACGGACTTCTGTTTGACAAATAGGGCTTTTCCTCTATTAATTAATTCAAATAAAATTGTATTGAAAAAATCCCAAAACTTCGAATTATTAAATTTCGCACATTTCAACAGGGCCCGATTTATAAAATTCTTGACTATAGGCCCAACTCGGGATAGGGCCCCCTTAACACTGATGTGGGCGTAAAATTACCAAAATTGACACACACACAAAAAAAAATAATAATAATAATAATCATGTATTATTGTGAAAGTACCATTTTACCAAGAATTGGCTATTTGAAGCGTAGAAGCCTAAAACATTATCAAATAACAAAAAGCAATACAACATATTAACTTCTTCATTAAAATACCAATACAATGCAACCAGAAAAACTTATTAATCCCTTATATACACTATAACATATATATGATGAACTACACATAAAGCTATACATATGATGAACCAATCAATCAATCAAATTTGTAAGGATATATAAAAAAAATTGTTACTAAAAAGGGTAAAATTTTAAAAAATTTGAATTGGGAATTTTTTCTTTTTTCCTTTTAAAACTAGAATTTTTTGGGGGGCCCCAACATTCGGGGGCCCCTAGACCTAGGCCTACCGAGCCTAATGGAAAATCAGGGCCTGCATTTCAAAACTTCCGGGTTAATTCGAAGCTCACGTTAATTGAGTGCCCGCTGTCAAATACTCGTAAAAATTTTCACTCTTCAAAATTACAAAATATTGCATTTTGTTCTTTTGAGATATAGGAGAAAGAAACTCCTGTATGGGTTTGACAGACGGGATTTACCCTCTATTTTTAGATTCAAATGTCTTACCTATAAAAGATCCCAAATAACCCTAAAAATTGTCGTCTCGCTTAAAATTTTGCATATCCCGGTACTCTCATGATAATCCGAGCAGGCCTTCATTGAACTCGGGTTAACACAATGCAAAGAACTAGTCACTCTTCAAACCATGAAGCTACTCTTATAGCTTCATGCTTCAAACATACAAAATAATGTATTCTGTATTTTTGAGATATAAAGTAGGCAGGCCATTTTAGAAATTTGAGACAGGATTTCTTCTATTTTAGTATAAATCCAGATTACTTACCTTTTGAAATTTTATATGTAACTCTAAAAATCAAAAACATTTATGGCAATATTGTACGTGGTAAAACTTCTTTTCAACAACGTTACACCAGACCCAGAAGAAATATTACTCTAGACAGAGTTATTCTTATAGACGGTACCCTAAAAACAGTAACAAATTTCAACGTATTAAAATTAATATGCTGTGACTATAAAGCACATTTTATATTGCTCGATATTTTTTAAACCTTTTTGAAATCACATTTTCAGAAGTAAATGTTTCGGATGATAAATATTATTAAAAATAAAAATGTTTACATAATATTAAAATGAAAGCAATATTACATTAAAAAGCTTTCCAGAAACTTTTTTTTTTCTCACTTTTAACGATAATTTTTTGAAGCGAAAATTATCGTTAAAAGTGAGGTTTTAATTTACTATACATATTGAAAAGACTTCATAAAAATAAAAGCGAAATCTTTTTAATACAAAAGCCGCTTTGTAAAAGTTTCTTTTCAAAAATTCTTGTAGTACGATTTTAAATTATTAATTAAAACCTTAAAATTTCGAATAAAATCTTGAAAAATAATTTCGATGTTAGAGATTTATAGATGATGTTTGTTCATATCGTTTAATTTTTTTCAATGTTAAATATACGGTAGAATTTCCATATTCTTTTAACGTGAATTTGAATATCATTTAGGTTCGAAAATTATGTTGATAATAACGTTCCTTCGAAAGGCTGGAACAACAATAACTAGTACCTTTTATTAAAAAGAGATTTTTTAAAAAATCTTCACATCCATCGATTCAACTTGATGTTGCAGAACTGGTAGCGCCATCTAACGGAGTAGAATAAAAATAAGTATAGAGAGAATTTCTTCACAATAGACAAAACGCCCATGAAACTTGATAACATTTACCTTTTGCGCGTATCCTATACATTAGGGTTTATCTACCAAGATGTTGGATTCCAAGTCATTATAAAGACTTTTGGGTTTTTTTTAAATTTCGTGGGAAATCCTGGAATATTTTTATAATGTTATTTTTCAATGATAACTGTTTCACTAGATTGCTATTAAACTGGAAACGAAACCTAAACGGCAATTATTATCGATAAAATCAAAAAATTAGAAAAATCTTTAAAAAAATTTCCATTAAAGAATAGTATTTTCAAAAGTATATGTCAAACAGGATCAAGGTAAAAATTCAAAATTAGTTCTAGAATCTAAAAAAAAATCCAGTAGCCTCCATGTTAGAGACGGGAAAATTCATGGAAACTGAGAAGACTTTATCGAACACTTTCCTTCACTGTAGTCAAAACTTAGGTTGTGTTGATCTCAAAACAAGGAAGTGGTAATTTTCCAGTATAATTCTGTGGAATTTCCACCAGTAAAAGTTGATGCAGCTTGGCAAAATGAAATAATATCCACTGTCAACTGAATACGTCTTTTTTTTTCTCCTCTCTAACTGATTAAATAAACTGACTGATTAAATTTTGAACTGATTAAATAAATCAAACACACCTCTTGCGAGAAATTCAAAGGAGCCACTCATTCAACTAATATAAAAAATGAGGAATGAGAAATTACACGGTACTCTATGTAACTATGTAAGAATAACAGAAAACAAGCAGACAATTAATGCTTGTCAGAATTGTAAATGTGATCAGTCCTAATTGCATTTAACAAACCAGACGCTGAATCACCTTTTTGGGGCAACTGGTGACTCTGCTTCTAAAAGGATAGAAGAAGGTGTTTAAGATAGGGAGGACATGTTTTCTGAATAACTCTATAGGAGAAGTTTTTATCAGAATTTTCCGGGAATTCCTTCTGAAATCCTGAGATTCCCTGAGGTGTTCAATTTGAGAAACCTTACAACAAACAACGTGCTCAAAGCATTCCTCAAAGGGGGGGAGGGGGCATCGACACAAAATTGTCAGAAAAAACATTTATCAGCATTAGGGTATATACCCTATTTTCTATTTGTACTTTAAGCAAATATATATATATATATATATATATATATACACTCAAGAGCCAAAACATTATGACCACCCCTACATTTTGCAATGAATTCACCTGGATGACGTGGAAGGCACGTGATCAGGTGGAAGTGGTATTTAACTGCTTCTGGAGAGTCTGAAGAATCATTCTTTCCCTTACTTCTGTGTGTGATGGGAAAGGCTGCGGATCTAAGCGACTTTGATAGAGGGCAGATTGTAATGGCTCGAAGGCTCGGTACAAGTATTTCCGAAACTGCACTACTCGTGGGTTGTTCGCGACCTACAGTTGTTAGTACTTATTCAAAGTGGATGAATGACGGTGAAACCAGCAGTAGACGACATGGTGTTGGACGTCCACACACTATCAAAGAAAAAGGTCGTCGGAGACTGTCTCGCATGGTGAAGCAAAACCGGAGCCATACAGTGGCTCAGCTGACAGCCCAATACAATGCAGGGCCAAGTAGAATAGTATCGCAGCACACTGTTCAGCGGACACTGTTGGATATGGGGCTACGCAGCAAACGTCCCACTCGTGTGCCTTTGCTGACCAAGCGTCATCGCCAACTGCGCCTGCGCTGGGCCCGGGAACATCGCGACTGGTCCATGGATCAGTGGGAGAGAGTTGCCTGGTCAGATGAATCACGGTTTGTCATTCATCACGCCGATGGCCGTGTCAGGATACGCCGTCTTCCAGGCGAACTGTTGCTCCCTCAATGTACAGTAGGTCATACACAGGCCGGTGGTGGCGGTATTATGCTTTGGGGGACGTTGGGCGTCTCTGGGACCCGTGGTTGTGGTAGAGCAGACCATGAATGCTACAGGGTATCTGAACATCATTGCGGACCAGTTGCACCCTTACACGGCCTCTGTTTTTCCAGCTGGAAATGGAATGTTCCAACAGGACAACGTCCCGTGTCACAAGGCTAAAATTGTGTTGGAGTGGTTCCAGGAACATGATGCTGAATTCCAGTTAATGTCCTGGCCGCCTAACTCACCGGATCTCAATCCGATAGAACACATTTGGGATGTCATGGGACGACAGCTAAGAGTTCAAAGACCACCAATTCGCAATATCTCGGATTTGCGTGACCGTTGCTTAAACATCTGGTACAATCTGTCTCCGGCCATCTACCAAGGACTTGTGGCATCCATGTCAAGGCGGGTTGAAGCTGTGTTGCGCGCCAAAGGTGGGCCAACTCGTTATTGACAGGTGGTCATAATGTTTTGGCTCTTGAGTGTATATATATACATATATATATATATATATATACCCTCGAGTGGAATTGTTTATGATTATTCTTTTTTTGGAAGATAAATTTTAAAATTCCCTGCATTGTATCGCAATGAAATTTTATAGAGTTCCTTTGTTCTATCTTCATTAAACTGTGTTCAGGAATTTTTCCTTTAGAGTAAAATTTCTGAAAATATTTACCCGTAAACAAAAATTACACCGAAAAAAAAAGATTCATTTGTGAAAGTGATTGAAATTTTTACAGATAAAATTTTTATAAATCTTGTGGGCCAGTAATTTAAAAACCTTCCATATGCACAAAAATGACAAAACTTTGAAATTATATCTATTGATTCATTTGATATATCAAAAATCAAGCAGGCTTTGAATTCTGAATTTAAAGTTTTTATACAAATTTTTAAAATTTACACTTTTTTATAGAAAATTTACTTTGCGAAATTTGCTTATTGTAAATCTTTATGATGTGTTGGGGATTTCACTTTCATCACAATCTATAGTAATAATGTTCTTAATTTCAATAAACCGTTTCATTGCATTCCTCTTGAAATTTATAGTTCTCACTCAAGTACATTAAAACGGAAAAGTTTTTAAATTTTACTTTGGACCTATATGACGTATCCGTTTGTAAGCTTTCTAATCAAACCATCTAATGGAATATTTTGCCCCTTTTTGGCTAATACAGTCAAACCTCGCTAACTCGAACCTTGATTTCGCGAATTTTTCGATATCTCGAAGAAATAAAAATTCCCTTCAAATTTCCTATGCACTCAATGTTAAAAAAACCTTGATTTGGCGAACTTTTTTTGGCTCATCCCTCGATAACTTGAATTTTTTTCCATGAATGGAGGAAAAAATTTTTCTCTAAAAGCAAAAAAATAATATCCAAAAAATAGAAATTTCTAAAAAATAGAAAAGCTATTCAAACATTACAGTGGTAAAACACTGCATAAACTTTAAAAAGAAGGGGTATAAAGACGGAAGATAACACAGTGAAATAACAACTTCTCTTGTCCTCCAAGATGGGATTTGAAATTCTTGTTTATTGTTTTCTTATCTCGTTTCAGTTAGGTACCATGCATATGCTTCAGTTAGGTGCCATGCATATGCAGTGACCATCGATCCTTTCTTTTAATTTTTCTCCTTTTATTCTCCAAGGTTACTTTCTAGAGGGGTTGGGGTGGTTTTAACAAAACAGGAAATTAAGGCATGGACAAAAATCAAGAGGTGGGTGGCTTCCAAGAAGATTGCAGAATTTCTTATCATTGCAACAAGGAGTGAAAGAAAAAAAATTACAGGTGTGAATGCATGCCTGTGCTGTCTTGCATTCAAGCTAGAGCCTCAATGCTCATGCACCTCGATAACATGGAATTTAATGACTTTGTCATCGTAGATGATACAGTAATAGTGTGTGGTCAGTGGGAGGACAATGACATCATCCGTCAGACGAAAGTTTCTTGTGTATTATCAGAAGAGGAGGACGAAATCCGCCATTTGCCACCTAATGTGACAAACAAAGGAGGACTATTTGCAGTAGACGCTTTGAGAAGATATGTTGAAAGTCAACCAAATAGGTAAGAGGACACATTTAAAGCCATTGTCCACTTAGTGTAATAGATAAAATTTCAGACTCTTTTCTGAAGCAAACAGCAATTGAATCTTTTTTCAAAGAATTTTGTAAATAGTGTTTATTAAAATAAAAATATGGATTACTTTTTAAAAAGGTATGTAAAAAAGCTTTTATTTTCATTATTACTATTGATAACATGCGATTTTCGATAATTCGAATTTTCGATATTTCGAATTTTTTTGTCTCTCCCTTCAAGTTCGAGATATCGAGGTTTGACTGTATCACTAAAAATATTTAAAAAATTTTATTTTGAATTCATCGTAATATATAAAAAAATGAATTATTCTATTTGAAGTCGAGCTTCGAAATAGGTATAAATGTTCCGCCAAAACTGCATCAAATTTTGAAGATTATCTTAAGGAAAGAAAAAAATTATATATATAATAGCCGTTGTCTCTGTATAACACTTCCGGGCTGTACTCATCTTTCAATTGAAGCCCTCAGTAAACAAACGGCCGGTTAGGCCTAATTTCAATTTCAGATGTGGATCAGAATTTTTTCTTACCTAAAAACTAATATCTTCTCCATCAAATCACGTTTGTTCAGCCTATTTTTCTATAAAACATTCAGAACTAAAAAAAGTTGGATGCTTTTAGCTGTATATTTAACAGTTTTTAAAAATCTGTTTACTTTTGCGATGAATTCTGAAAGTAAACAAACTTGAATGTGAATGAATCAAGTAGCTCAAGTATTCATATCGCGTAGTGAGCTGTAAAAAACTGGATGGCAGTCTACTGCTCCAATCGCATGAAAAACTAAATAAATAAAAAAATAATGAAAGGGTTTGCTTTTACAAGGTGTGGATTAAATGCAATATTGTTAGATAATTCGGGATATTTTTTAACTTTCATATACTTTTTCCATTATGACGTCATTATTAGTATTATGACGTCAAAATGACGGGTTACCTTCTAGTTATCATATAATTCTAAGGATGAGCCTGTCTGGATAAAATTACTACTGCATAAATTATTCAGTCATTTACTGAATACCAGCACATATTTTTTTTTCGGTCTCATACAATTTACGTACTTAGAATCCCTAATATCATTTCTAATATTTTTTTCTCAAATTTATACGAAGTTGAACAAAATCGGGTGTATTTTTTATATTAGATTCGCATATTTTATAATTATTAAAATTATGACCCAAATTTTACCATTCTTTGCATCCGTATTCATCATTAAGTTGCGGTTTACCTTTTTCGAAAATTCATTGATTGATTGGCTTTAGAAATGGATTGGCTTTTGATTCGCTTTTAAAGCGAACTAAACAGCGAATCTGCCAGAAGTTGAGTCTACCGCTAAACTAGTCAAACAAATTGTAAATCTATTTCTCCATTTGAAAAAACCTGCCTAAATCATCTAATAACAGGTGGAAATTACCTTTCTAAAACGTCTCTGGAGATTACTATTTGGTTATCTGGAAAGGAGGTCCCAATGCATTCTTTTCTTTAATGCTTCAAGTTTTAGAAAAAATACTAAAAATTGAACTAATTAAATCATAGTGATTTAAGCCGTATAGTATCTTACATAATTTTAAAGATACTTTATTTCAAATTATAAATTGCTTTTTTGGCGATGTTTTATCAGAAATGAATGCAATAAATTATTTTTTGTTTATATTTAAAATTAGATTCATCTTTTAGTATTAAAAACAAAATTCATTCACTTTTTTCTGATATTCACTCAATTGATATTTTCACGCTCAGTTCACTCAGTTCAGGCTTTTGATATACATTATTGAAGGTTATGTATACACTAGGGTTTCCAAAACGGATATATCCGCATCCGCTATATGTGATTTTTTAATTCTTAAACGTATCCGATATCCGCCTAATATTTTCCGTATACGCACAACTTACATTTTTTATAATTTTCTCTCTATTCTAAAAAAAAGTAACTGACGCCGCCACCGCTGCCGCTGTCAAAAGCTTGTCATGCTATCTCCTTCGAAACCGCTGGGGGTATGGGGTCGAGACCGATACCAATAGATGAAGAAAAATGCGGGGAAGAAAGTAAGACATGTCTCATCTTCGTCGGACTTTAAGTTTTTTTTTTTTTATTTTATTTTATGTTTTGGGGGAAAATATTGACTTTTTCATGTTCAGATTACGATAACTCGCCAAAAATTAATCGTAGAATTTTGATCTTATTACAATCTAAGACTACAGACATTTCTCCTTCAAACAAGACCTCGTTTGTTTAAAAATAATTATGCATATTATGCATATTATTTAAAACAGACTAATATTTTCATCAAAATATTAAACCCACTTTTTCGAGAAATATCGTCACATATGTGGATGTAATGTCGATGCTCCTCGAGTTTTTATCTTACAAAGAAAATATTTACATCATCTGGAAGATGAAAGCTTTCTCATTCATATAAACCTCATTTCAAGTCTCTATCTTAAAATTTCGATTTTTAATTGAATTTTAAAGCTGAAACAGTGATTCAACAGTGATTCCCCTTCGCATAAGGGTGACTGACAACAGTAAATGGCTGTTACATTGCCCGAGAATCACCCCTATGTATCTCGCTATTAGCCATAACAATGGAGCGAGCCTAGGGACAAAGCCCCTAGTCCATATAAAAAAAGGCTTTGAAATTTGAATTTTGACATATTATTTTTTAATTTGTGAAATATTTGTGAAATCAGTTTTGGAAATTTATTCAAGACACTGTGCATTAAAGCAAAACTTTTGCGTTCAATTCGTATAAAGTGCTAAAACGCCAATTTCCCATCTTTTGGATCGCAAAAAAATGAAAACATTATGGCTTTAATAGAATGTCTTGTTGATCCTACAAATGTTCAACAAAATCTGTTCTAAATTTTTCTGCAGCTCTCATGAAGAGACTTTTCTCTAATGAGACTATACAGCATTCTGAGGATGAAGACGACATTTTGTGTGAAGAATTCGCATCCCCAGGCGAACCAGAAAAAGAATTACATGAAAAAATAAATTCATGCATTTTAAACGCGTTCAACGTTACACATGTAGGAATATCAAATGATAGCGACACTTTAAAGCGGGAATTTAACATCTTCAAGAGAACTTCTAAGTGAACAGCGAAACCGACTTCAACAGATTCCAAGAGAGCCTTTTCCGCTTCCGGAAAATTCTGTACAGAAATTAGACCAAAGCTTCTTGCGCGTCACTGAATACATTAGTATAGGGTGAGCCAAAAGTTCGTAATAACTTTAAAAAATCATAAAAAAAAGGGGGAAGAAATCATGATAAGGAAGTGCAGTTTGCAAGAAAGGGCTCCCAAGGAAGTCGGGTTTTTTTTAGCAGCCAAAAAAAGTTTTAAAAAAATACTTTTTTAGTTAAAAAAGTCACCGGTAGATGGCGCTGACATGCGAGAGATTCAGCAGAATTATGCAAATCAATCTTGCAAAGAAAGACCGTGATACACGAGGATTGGGGGATCGGCCACGAAGTGGAAGACCCTCGTTGGCGGAGGGCCGCATTACTGCGGTGGAAACCGTTATGAATGATATGACGGCGGAATCGTCCACGAGGAGTAGCAGTGCTCTCAAAGCTGGACTAGTGACCTTTTTAAATTTTTATTTCGCTGCCAAAAATATCGACTTCCTTGGTAGCCCTTTCTTGCAAACTGCACTTCTTTATCATAATTTCTTCCTTTTTTTATGAATTTTTAAAGTTTTTATGAACTTTTGGCTAACCCAATATTTTTGAAATATTATTAAAATTTGTTTTAAAAATTAATAAAATTTTGCATTTTAAAATTTAAAAGAAATAAAAGCAATATTTATAAAGTTCAGTAATGTTTATTTTTATTTGGTTATCCGGTATTCCGGATAATTTTAAAATTACTCTCTGATAACCTAGTTTACAGGAAATCCGGATATTTGGAAACCCTTGTAGGCGTGAACATGTGTGGGCGTGAGAGAAAAGGGTGTTTGGGTAATTTTTCAACTTATCTTCCATATATTTCAACTGGGATACCGGGTCGAAGTTACGACGTTGGAACAGTATCTCATCCCCATCTTATATTAACTCCTGGTGCAGAAAATTCAGAACCTAGACGTACAGCCCATGTAAAAACAACAGAAATCCTAGTAATAACATAACGTTAGTGCTGCCATCTGTTAGTAGATTGGAGTATTATGACCTCCTTCATATTATGCATATTACGACTGCAAAGGTAAGTTCCCAAAATCTTTATCCCTACCCTTAATTGTTAACTAAATCTCTTTTATTTTACTATGCTCTGCAACTATATATCCAAAATATTCTTTTGAGCGCACTAACGAAGGAAAGAGAGTTCCTAGAAAACATCAATCAGATTGTACTTTCGATTTACCTCTAAACGTTGCTTGAGAACTTCACTAAAAGATCTATCCATGTTGACCATCATGCCATTGTGTATAATACCTTTCTAATTTTGTTCTTACTCGAATTAAATAATAACACCGAAAAAATCTAAGGATGCATAAGTCGTAAAATGTACCACTTACTAGTTCATTGATAATTTTGGGCAGTGCTGCCATCTTTTGGCTACATTTATTACTACAAGCTTATTTCGTGTATTAACTAAGTTTTAAAACTAAAAGTATTTTGATCTTTAAATAAGAATGTCTTCCACAAAATTAAATTCAGGAAACTTTAATCTGATGAGCACTTGATAGATATTAATGTATCAGTAGTTCTAAATCTTCGAAAACTTATGCCCATAAAAGGGCTATATCGTCGCAATAATTTGATGCTAATAGCATTTCATCAATAAACAGAATGATCTCCTTCGGGGGAGCCTTTAATCTCTAGAGGGAGCCTTCCAAGTGGTGGATCGAGGAATGCCTCCACTGGAATTTCAATTGGGTGGTAGAAGGGAAATAAAATACCTTCCGCAGGCCAGCAGGTAGAAGTCCAACTTCTTTCGAGACAATAGCACTTCTCTTCTATGGGTACTGCATTCTTTTTTCCTTCTCAGAATTCCTAGACATGACAACAACAACAACAGAATATCCAAAGTAGAAGCTTAATGACATGAAAGTAAATAGCTGTTATTAATATTTGATTTACGTTGTTTAAAATACCTACTTCAACTCTTTTCACTTGTTTCCATCATATATATATATATATATATATATATATATATATATATATATATATATATATATATATATATATACAGTGGTATCTCGACTTACGAGTTTAATTCGTTCTATGACTTAGCTCGTAACTCGAAATACTCGTATCTTGAATCAATTTTAACCATTGAAATGAATTGAAAGGCCAATAATTCGTTCCGGGATCCCCCAAAACACCGCAAATTTTTTGTTACATGTTTTTAAATAAGAAAAACGTGCTTATAAACGACGAACATTGTATAAAAACGCAATAAAATAGAATGTACTGAAATAAATTTGTTTTATTAAGTGTAATGTACAACATTTACCTTGGAGATCAGACTTGAAGATGCTGATGGAAGAGGAGGAGAAAGGTTGGACTGAAAAACTAAATCTTATTCGTTGATTTTTGATCTTTTCGCCCCGCTTTCCTCACTTTTGCTTTTATTACCAGCTGCTCTCGTAAAGTAAACGAGTGAGACACGGAAGCTGGGCGATTGTTGCATCGTTCACTGTGGCTGTAATGTCCAGATTCTTCTTTCTGAGAATCCGAAGAACGTTTTCTCAAAATCCAATCTCTCGGTTTAAGACTGGATAGTAGTCTCAGAATAATATTATACAATTGTATAACAATTGTACATAAAGGTTGTAAATATTATATGCTTCTCGTGTTCTCATTTGATGAGCACGTAACATGGCATTCGCTGCTCAAACTAGCGGTGGGATATCTGAAGCTTGCTCGTAACCGGAATTTTAGCTCGTAACTCGAAGCAAAAAGTCTCTCGAGAGAATACTCGTATCTCGAAAAACTCGTAAGTCGAGACACTCGTAAGTCATGGTACCACTGTATATATAGCTAAAAATAGGGGCTTAAATCCTCAAAATTAAAAAATTAAAATTCATACTAAATGTAGGGTCACTCCTCTAAAGAATTACAATACTTTACTGCTAAAGGTAATTTAAATTAAATTAACCAAATTACATAATTGATGGGTGTATTCTATCGCAAAGTACTGGTATTCAGCTATTATATAGAGACAGGTGTATAAAAAATTCATTCTGGTACATTCAGTTAGATACTCCTGAATACAATTAGTAATCTCTTATGATTTCATTTATTCTGGCGGTTGATTTTGTGACAAATTTGGCAAAATTTTTAAAACTTTGTACATTTTTTTGTGATATGATAACACACACACAATTATTCAATGATGGGATATAAAGATGTACTTTTGGAAAAAGAGGTTATTACCTTTTGTTGCTTTATGCTTTGTTTTTCCTAATGCAGAAGCTTTATCATCAGATATTCACTATTCACCACAATTTATTGGCTACTACAACACAGAAATAACCAAGCCTTATTCAAGATTTGAACCCAAACCCTCTGCGTGGCAGCTCCAAATGCTAACCACTATTAGCCCAGTCAAAATAGGTTTTATGTCTAAAAAAAATATGAAAGTTTTTAAAATTGGTGGAGATGTTTGTTTGGGCATACTGTTGAACATACTAAAAGTCCCCGCCGATCAGACTTGAGCTTTCGCCGCCATCTTGGAAAATGTGTATACTTTTTTGGTTTTTTGCAAGTAACTTCAAAAATATTGATTTTATGTAAAAAAAAATTGAGTACAAAAATTGAAGAGCATTAAATTATGAACAAAAACCTCATTTACATTTTTTTTTTATAAGTCTAACACGAACAAAGATAATTGACTTTGAAAATAGCGAACAATCACGCGTAGAACGCGAATGCGCTGGTCATCCCCATTGCGATGGGGGGATGACCAGCGTATGTGCCCCAAAAGTCTTGCACACTCACGTTTGTCAAACCTCAGCATATCAAAGCTCGAGATAAAGTTGCAGCAACATCCACTCCATTGTTATCAGGTTGTATTGTGGGGTTTGGGGGATTCTATCTTTTTATGTCATACTTAGGCTGCATTGGGTACATAATGGCTGGAAGTGGGTAAAAATAAATACTAAATTTGATGTATGCAACTACGTCAGTAAAAAAAATGTTTCCTGGCCATGCATACACTAGAAAAATCCTAGCTCATTTATTTACCCACACAGCTTTAGCAAAAATAATTTCTGACGCCATGGACATCTGATTTCTAAAGCAGCAATTTCCATGAGTTGTTTAAAGATTTAGAAGGCTTTTTTTCTGTTTTTGTAAATAACTTGGGAACTATTAACTTTATGTAAAAAAAAGTTTTATACAAAAATTAAAGAACATTAAATTGTGTACAAAAAATATTAAATACATTTTACCGTAACCCCAACACGAACCAAAATATTGACTATTAAATGCGGGTTGATTATGAATGTAGCGTCAAGTCTCGGTGCAGGTGCTTTCCTTTGAATTCTCTCCTCTCCCTCATTTGGGCAATTTTTGAACACAAGAAAATAGACTAATGTTTTTTGGTATGTAGATAATTGATCATTTTTAATTTATGAACGAATGTAATAAACTTTGATTTATTCACTACCATATTTTCACTGTATATAGTTTTTTAAGCTTACCTACTTTATGCTTGTAGTGCGTTTTTCGATACGGGATTGTTCGCGTCGTCAGTCTTGAAAAGATCATCTATGGGGCAGCTAGCACCACCTCATTCATCAATTCTTTTTATTGGATTCTCATGATCTACAGTGCAATAACTGCAATGTGGTATGTCGTTGTGACATACCACATTTCAGTTATTGTAGGCCATTGTGCAGTTGATGCTTGCTTTCCGACACACGCATCTTTCTCCCCAGTCAGTCTTACAGTTGTGAAACACCATGCTTAAAACTAAAACGGGAGTCACTGCATCCATAGTTGTGATGGACACGAGGGTTTTCTTTTGACATTTCCAGTCTCTTCAGTTGAGGGAAGAGACGAAATATATGGTTTTATTTTAGTGACAAATTTTGCGAAGCATTTGTACCTAAACTTATTTAGGGACTTTTCACTGGGATGTGCTCCATACCAGATCAGAAAAAGCATTCTCCTGCTTAAGCAACATCATTATGCGATGAGTTGCATTTATTAACTACTGTCACATCGTGTTCCATATCTTTACTTTGGAACATTTTTATACAATTTTTCTTTCCTTTGTTGAATGCTGCAGAAGTAGTATCGCATCCACTGAACGCATGGAGAAAAAGGATACTTTGGTAAGTCCCGATGATTGTATTTTATTTGACGAATGTATTTTTTTCTCTGCTTTCCCTTTGCATGTTTTGACAAGGAAAATGCCTTTTCTGTAGGAGTGAGAGCTGTTAATTGAACCAGGTGGTCAACATCTTCACCGATGATTACAACGATGTTGTTACCAGAACATGCTTTATTAATTGCAGTATTTACAATGAGAATTTCGGCTTCGTCATTACATTATCGGAACCGAATCCCACTGTTTTCCAGCTCAGCTGATAGCATGCTGATCAGTTTGCTCTTGTTGTTTTCATTTGAAAGGAACTGTTATTGTTGAACAATAACTCGCATGTTTCCATCAAAACTTATGTCTACAGATTTTATCACAATAGACCGTAGATTTTGTTCCATTTTTAGTACTGTTATTGGTGTTGGATTAGCCATTAAAAACGACTATACAGCTGGTCCCATAATGCTTTTTAGGAGAAAACCACTGTCCACAATGTTGACGCAGTTCAGGAGGTTAAGGTCTTTGTTTGGAACTTCAAAAACGTCGTACCTAGCCAATGTCGTTGTCTCTCGCATGCCAGCTTCATTAAACAGAGCAAATGTAAAAAGAGCTAACTCATATTCTAAATAAAATGCTACTCGTTTCTTCGTCGTTTTGTTTAACAATCTCTATCCTCTGGAAAAGCAACAACGGGTTTACTAATGTATTGAAACCGTATACTTTCACCGCACAATTGACGGTGATCAAGCTTTCATAAGCTTTACCATTTCAAAGTACTGAACCCAGAGGGATGCAGTTGGGCCATTCTCTTTCAACTGCTTCAAAGTCTTCCTCATTTTAATCTCGATATCTCGTATATGAGTATGTCCGTATATGGTTTCTAGTGATAGTAGTTCAGTAGCAAAATCTCTAAACAACTCATGGAGATTATTGCTTTTGAAATCAGATATATACATGGCGTCAAAATTTATTTTTGCTAAAGCTGTTTGGATAAATAAATAAGCTGGGATTTTTCTAGCGCATGCATGGCCAGACAACGTTTTTTCTACTGACGTAGTAGCATACATCAAATTTAGCATTTATTTTTACCCACTTCCAGCCATTATGTACCAAATGCAGCCTAAGTATGACATAAAAAGATAGAATCCACCAAACCCCACAATACAACCTGACAACAATGGATTGAATGTTGCTGCAACTTTATCTCGAGCTTTGATATGCAGAGGTTTGACAAACGTGAGTGTGCAAGACTTTTGGGGCACATACGCGGGTCATCCCCCCATCGCGATGGGGATGACCAGCGCATCCGCGTCCTACGCGTGATTGTTCGCTATTTTCAAAGTCAATTATCTTTGTTCGTGTTAGACTTATAAAAAAAATGTAAATGAGGTTTTTGTTCATAATTCAATACTCTTCAATTTTTTTACATAAAATCAATATTTCTGAAGTTACTTGCAAAAAACCAAAAAAGTCTACACATTTTCCAAGATGGCGGCGAAAGCTCAAGTCTGATCGGTGGGGACTTTTAGTATGTTCAACAGTATGCCCAAACCAACATCTCCACCAATTTTCAAAACTTTCATATATTTTTTTAGCCATTCGTCAAAATCGGGTCTATTTTGACTGGGGTATATACCATGTGGACAGCTTGTTACATTATATTTAATATGAAAATAATTTTATATGTCTTAAGAAATGCACATTTTAGTTTGCTGAAAGTAGTATTATGTTAACTAAGAAATCATTGTTGATAAAATAAATCTAAACCTGGAAAAAATGTAATATTGCAGGCCATCAGAATCAATACATTTTGGGATAGCTAACCTAAAGTAGTCAAATTTTTAAAAATATTGCACTTTGGTAGTAGAAAAGAATACCATCTCTCTAAAATTGTAATTCTGCTTAGAAATTTAATTGCTACTCACGTCTGATCAAAAGTTCTATCATGCAATAGAGCCTGTGATTAATACAAAATCCATATCAAAATATATATTATTAAAATATGTTTATTCAATACCTTTCTCACCATAGTTCATTTCTTGTTAGCTTTATATCTTGATATGGTTAATTTTACAGATGTTCAGTTTACATGCTGAGATAATACATCTCTGGAGTAGATAATTAGCCAAAATAAATGTTAGTGGTTTTTATTCAAAGGGACTAATCTACAAAAACTGCTTTACCCTACAGGTGGAATGACTGTATGAATTTAGCTGTATGAATAGATCCAAAGTAAGTTGAATTTTTTATGTATACACAATGCTTTTGTTAATAGGATTTTTTTATTGATTTCAACGAAATTTGATTTAAAACATTTTTTAATTAAGTTAGATGGCAGGACACGATTTGTTATTTATTAAAAATTAGATCAATCCTAATGTTTCTAATAAAAAAAAATACTGCAAGAAATTTATAAATATTTTTGAACAACACACACAATTTAAAAGTCATGTGTGTTTATTTATAAACATTTAAATTTCCAAACAAAAAATTAATTCACTCTTGCACTTTCACCAAGAGCATGCATTATTGTACTTTTGAAATGTCGATGAATTTTACAGGCATTTTTAAAGAAATGTCAATTACTGAATATGATTAACTAAGCTGTTTACTTGGCTTTATTTCTCCTATAACTGTATAAATGCATGGAACTACATGGAATATATTGTTACCACCACGCCAAAGACACGAATCTGCATTGTTGTCCATTTCCTTCTAACTGCATTTTAATGGCTTTAAAAGAAATAGAGTCTGACAATTACTTCCAGTGTCAATAGAGGGGGTTCCTAAGATAGTAATCATAAACTGACAACAACCTTTGAGTCATATTTAGATTTTTCCAAAACCATCAAAACTTTGAATGCAATTTTCTCAAAACTATGATTTTACAGATTAGTGTTTTTGGCATGGTGGTAATGATATATTAACTGTTACAGTCACCATATATAGCTGTTACTAATTTAGACTATAATTATTAGAACATGTTAATAGATTATTAGAACATATTTATTAGAGTTGTAAATGAAAGCTGTAGGAGAAAAAATGTACAATAGCTGTGGGGATGAGAATAATTGAATATTGGCTGTGAATAGAAAATAATTACCACATTCATACCAAATGTTTTTTGTTTTTGTTTTCTTAATGCTCAGTATTTTTCTTTAAGTTTGAAAGACAAGCTCTCTATTGAAACTCCTCAGACTTTAAATGTGGTATATGATAGAATCTTACTTGCAGTCATGAACAATCTTGTAAGGAGTACTGGTCACCTCTGAAGAGAAGATCCCTGAGAAACTCGTCACTCGGGGAGAGTTCTTTTTTGATCAGGGGTGGAACGAAGGGGAAGCGAAGGTCAACGAGAGAGGAAGAGATTGTCCCCAAACATCCCCCACTTTTCGCCAAATATTGGCATTTGTCCCAAGGAAGAGTCGAACAGGTGTTTTTCTACCGATTGACAATGGTTTAGTCTAAAGAAAATGCAGTGTTTACAAGAAACAGATGAGGAGAAATACACATCTGCAGTTACAATTGAAAGGAAATTTTAAACACTATATTACCTATTGGAACTATTATACCTTTTGGAATATTAACTGCCATGATGTGCTTTATAATCTGAAATGTTTAAATGCTCATTTCTGAAGTTTATTTTCCAAGGTATAAATTTGCAATCAAGCAAAACATCTTTCCCGTTTTTATTAGCCATATTTTTAGCCAGTTTAAAAGTTAACAAAAACCAAGTTATGAGAAAATATTTCAAAGAGGGGGAAATTAAAGTTTGAAGGAAATTTTCCTTATTCAAATTGATGAAAATGGGAAAATTTTATAGTGTTGATAAAGTTAATTGTGAATTTTGATTAGGAGAGGTCATTTATCTAAAACATTGATTTTCTGCTTTAATAAAAATATTTAAATAATACTCACGCTGCAATCTATTATTATAAGAAACACAAACCAAACAGTAGGAATTGCGAAAGAAAACCAAACAAAATCAATGAAATTACTTCTGACCACTTCATCAGAATAATAATACCGTTAGCTTGTTAACAATGTTGTTTTTAAGACACTAGCTAAGTAATATATGCTAAAGCGTAGTGTACACTGAAGTCGTAATAATCAATAATAATTGCAATAAGCAAGTTACTTTTATTATAATTATTAGGAATGGACTTATTCCACTTAAAATTTTTTTTGTGATAACATTTTATAGCCAAATTCTTTTGTTTACTCTATGAAAAAAATTGTACGAAAAAAAGGTGTCTATATCTTACTAAAATCACCGTTAACTCATTTTTTTAAAGTGGACATACACCACTTTCAAATTTTTCATTATGGGGGTGCCATATAAGCGGACCAGCACTATCCCCCTATAAAGGGACGACATAAACAGAGTCATTTTCAGTGGCGCATCGCCGGGATTCGATCCGAGCACCCTCAGCACCGAAAGCCAGCACGCTGTACCACAAGGACGCCATAGGCCAGTGTGTAATTATATTTTTATCAAAATATCTGTACATTATATTTTTATCGCAATTTCTGCAGTTGGGCCCCGCAATAACTAAGGCCGGCACTTTTAAAGTGAAGTTCTATTCCGAAATTTGGAGGGGGAAATTGGGGTAAAATTATACTAGAGTTGTGTCGTTTTTGCAGTCATTTTTTGACTGATAAAGCAATTTCTATAAAACTTGGTGAATACGTTTATTTTGATGCAAGGAATAATGTATACTTCAAATTTAGTATTTTTAATTGCATTAATTATTTAAAATTAACATGTTTTCAATAAAAAAATACATTTTTTAAAAGTTTTGTAATTTTAATTTAAAAAATTTAAGTTTTTAATTGCTTAAAAATGGAGTATACTTTAAATATACATTAGTTTTACAACTTTATCAATATTTTTTGGGAATCTAGAACCAATAGTTTTGCTACAGTCTTTCGCGCAATGGATGCAAGCCAAAACACAATTTTAAAATTTTCATCAAAATTAAAAATGGAAAATTAATTAAAATACCAGTTGTAGAACATTGAAATAATTATTCTACATAGCACATATATTAAGCTTTCAGTGGCAAAAATTTCATGTATTTATGTTTTATAGGGAATGAGAAATAAACGTGAGAAACTAAATGTGACGATGCTAAATTGCACCTTCAGTAAAATAGTAAGACTCCCGAGACCCCTTAAATGAAAACAAAATTACCGAAAAAGATCGAGTCTCCTTTGGCGAAAGAAAAAATAACAGTTGCAAAACCAAAATACTTGAAATCTGTATCTATAATAATAAATTTTTGTATGATCCAGTATTTATAAAAATAAACATGACTCTAAATTTTATTGAGGTTTTCTGAAACTCCCTTACATTACTTCGGAAAATAGTAAATAATATGATGCAGGGTAAAAAGTCCCAAAATACGTTGATTACATGAAAATGGAAATCAAAACATGCGATGGTTTTCTTAAAGCCTAAATAATTAAAACCTTCATTTATTTCTTAATGCCTAAAGAGCGATAAATACTTTCCGCGGGAAATGGTACTGGGGTGTTGATTATCCCTGACCCCTCATTTTGAGAATCGACCTCCCCGAGGCAGCAACCTTAAAACCGGTCTCAGGTCTCTTCTGAAGGGAGGTCTGCAGCATGTGCTAAGTTTGCAAATGAAGTATTCCCTCAGAAATAGTCAAATACTGAGATGAAGATGAATTCAATTCAAGAATGGAAAATGGGGGGTTGGGGGGGGGGGTCATTTTTTTTCTAATACTTTTATCAGAACTGCTGCAGGTATTAATTCTTCTGGGGGATAAGTACACATGCAAATTATCAGAGCTATAAAGCAAATCTTACTCCGAGAGATTGATTCCTTAACCTGATAATGTTGTTCCTATGGTGCTGTCAAGATATAAAGACCAGTTGATTTATCTTTTTCCCCACAGTATTTTGTGGATAGAGGCTTAATCTATTAGCCAAAGATATGGTAAGACCTAATTATATTTAAAGTATGTTGAAGTGTCCAAAATAGTTGTAAATTTCAGCTAGTTGCAAAGTCTTGAACTAGCTGAAAGTTTTTTTTAGTTAAAATTTAAGAAATAATTCTTAGTTTAAATAATCAAAGGAACCTAAGTACCACCCAGAATAAATTTCTTTTTGTTTTAAATCAGTTACAGCCAATTTCTGGCATTGTTTCTTTAAGACATCTGTATTCAACCAAGTTATTTACTAGACTCTCAATGTATTTATTTTGCCTTCAATAGCTTTTGTAGAGTGAACTAGAATTAAATATTGTTGGGGAGAGAAAAACTAAGTAGCTGGGTGGTGACTACAAAAAATTTGTCTCCATTATCTTGGGAGAAAGATCCACTTATATAAAAGTAAAAACATGTCAAACTTAACTTTTGTCAGTTGCACTGCTTAAAATGTATCAAGTGTTTGAAGACATTAATAAAAAACCTTAAAGTTAAAAATGACAGGCTGTAAAAGAAATATTGCTTCAGTAGAGGCTATAATTTCTACCGAGATGTAAATGAATAAAATGCTGATATATTTAAGCTATAAGAAATTAGCTTATTTTGCGACAAACTAGGAAATTCAACTGTTCCCCCTAACCACATATTTGATCATTGGGCTATGCAGGTACAAATATTGGCCCAACTGCATATTCAGTCAGTAGGTTAAAAAGTGTGCCACCCAATTAATTTTGAGAGTAATTAGTCTTAGGTCCTGTTCAAATAGAATCTGACAGCATCAGCATTACTTTTATTGATATATTATAAACCACCCATAGATCATAATTTCATGGCTAATTGTTTGAAGGTTTGTAATTGGTTACATAAATTTCAATACAAGTAACACCGATTCTAAGTGAACAGGCCCTAACTGTGCAGACTAATCACTGGGCCAACCAATGAATACAACTGTTTGCAATAGTTTGTTCAGAATTGTTTAACAGTTAACCTGAAGACCGTGCACACTAAATGAATAATGCTGCTTGACTTTGTTATAAGATATATTGGCCCAACAACTGTCACATCAGAAGTAATAAGACTTTCTTCAGAATTTAAAAAAATTTTTTTTTTTTTTTGGGGGGGGGGGGGGGTCCTGATTAGCCTTTTTGCCTAGAAAAACTTTTGCAAAGTTTCATATACAGTTTTTTTTACACATGTCAAAAGCCTCTTCAAATAATCTCCTAGAGATTAGATAAAGGGAAAAACAAATTGTTTATCTAAAATGTTTCCAACCATCTGGTTTGCCAGTTTGAATCCAACGGGAACCTTGAATCAATATTGATGGGGAAATTAGTCAATTACTAAAGGAAAGGAGTGTTTGTGCCAAACAAACATTGCTATGTTTAATGCAAATAAATTACTTTCAGCCATTGGTGATACTGAATGAGCTATTGTGTTGCAAAGAAGAAAAAGGACTTAGCACTAAAACATTTATTAAAAGAAATTGAAAGTTTGTCATTAACAAAACAAAGTGGAAGACATTTTTAAAAATCTACAACATATGACAATACAGAGAAATAAGGAATGTAACATATAGCTTAATGGAAAGTTGATGTTACTTTTTCTTTGTAACATAGTTGCATATCACAGACATTACATTATGTACACATGACACACAAGGACATGCACAGTATGAAGCATATAGAAATACAAAACAGTGAGATAGTGTAACAAAAGTTCTATGTAGTTACAATTTTAAAACTAAGAGCTTAATTACTTGTTTAGAGCTATCGATAAGATTTAGTCCAATACAAACTTGACAAACATGTAAAGACAAGAGATTAAAGTAACATTAAGAAGCAATTGACCTTTTTCCTGATGTTCTAGTCATGCAAGAGCTTCTAACAGCTTTTCCTTGTGTGTCATCAACAACACAAAACATTAAAGAAAAAGGCAAGTCACCAACCATGCAAGCTAACTTGGAAGAACAAATTTTTATAGACGATCATTGCTACTTAACTGCATTTTTCATCATGCTGACCAATTAACCATTTTAAAAAAGGTCACCATAAATAGTAATTGTGACAGGAAATTTAAGTCTAAAACTTCAAGTTATCAAGTTTATCATAAAATAACAGTTCTGCTAATTAAAGAGCTGCCTAAATTTTCATAAAGAAACTAAAATGCAGATACAGTAGCAACAAGTTCGTCTAATCTGAAGATTCAGTACACAGAATAAAAAGGTCTTAATCCCATTGGTTTATGACAATAGGATAAAAATAAGAAGTTTTTTCCAGAGTAGCAGCATCTCGAGTAGGAGGCACACCAGCATAAACTCTTGGTACAGGCATGATTTTTCCTCCTTGGCTGACATGAGTGAAGAGTCGTTTCAGCTGTTCAAATGTCACAAACATACAAATATTCCATGAACCCAACCGAATGAAGGAAGGCATGAATCTAAAAGTGTAAAAAAACAGTAATTAGAACTTCATTTAAATATAAGTGTAGAAAGCATTACTTAGTTCAATGTGGGAAACATTGGAGGTTTTTTTTAGAGTTATATTCAAACAATAAAAATCCATTTTTAATTCCAGTACATTACTAGTATCTGTATGATTTATTCCAAAAAAGTTACTTTACGTAACTTTGAGCGATTCCTATAAATTAAAATAGGCAAGCATGAATAAAAATTTATCCTAATCTTAAAAATATTATGCAACTTTTAGTGGTATCTAGTCTAGATCATAAAATTGGGGGGGGGGGGGGGGAGGAAGCTCATAACAATTAGGTTAAGATGAGCAAAATACTCCACTTAAGTATTTATAGAATATTCTTCTAGATGTAATTTCTCCCTAAATTTGAAATTACATTCCCACTTCCATAAATACACCAACGAACATTCTAAAACAGTAGCTAAACAAATAAGTAGAAGAGACAGTTGCTTAGTACAAATATTCAGACTAGAATAAAGATATTCCCCAAATTTATTAAACCTCACTTAGACTTGGGAGAGGAAAAAAGGGGAGAGCATCAGAAATAATTCATATATTCTCATGCAAAAATATAACACTGAAAGTAAATTCCTCATTACAAAATAAGATTCAAATAAGGATTTTAACACCCTTCCATTTTACATCCTTGTAACTAAATTCTAGAAGTTCAGCAACAAAATAACATAGAAGCTATTGACAAGCTAGATAAATTTCAAATGTTAGGAATCCTTATCAGGGATTTTTAACCAACTAAATATACAATTTTATACACGGACTACAATATATTCATGTGTACAAAATTTTAAGCTAACATGCTTGTTTTCAAGCTATTTAATTCAGTGGCAAAAATGCTGCAAGATAAAGTATACTTTAATTCTCAAATACACAATGAACATCTTTACCCAAAATTAAAAACTAATGAAATTCTCAGCTTGGCAAAAGAATTGTGATGTTAGAAATGAAGTGAAAATTTAATTACAGAAAGGTTACTTCAACTGATAATTAAATAATCCAGAGATAGATAAAAATACTAATAGACAAAAGACAGACAGAAATCAAGCACTCTGGGCATCCACGCACCAATGGCAAGATTCTGTATAAGTGCCAGAACTGAACCATAAAACAGAGGTAACCGACAGGTCTCGTCATCAGGGAGCCTAACCATGTCAATTACCTCAAGGGGAACTTTCTGAATAGGATGCAGGTAAGCCCAAAAGACATCCCAATTACCAATATTCCGCATGATAATTTAATGATTATATGTTCAGAAATCTATGCTTATTTAGATAGTACTTTAATCGTAAAATGTGACCGGATTGATTTATGTAAATTTACTATTTTGAAAACTCTAATGGCTTATGTTTCTTTAAACAGATAAATGGTATACCTATGGGGAAATAGCTATTCTGGTGCATTTGCCAACCTATTCTTACATTTTTACGAAACTAAATTTCTTAACTCAAATATTACCGGATTTAGATATATTGATGACCTCATAATTTTTAACTGCAACGATTTGGAGTTTCTTAATCAAATCGACCCAAAGGAACTTACTTTAAACCGGACTAATGATAATAATCTTTGTGCGACTTATCTGGATTTAAAAATTAAAATTGGGGAAATAAAAATAGGGATTTATGATAAGGTTAGATTTTAACTTTGAGGTTATTACGTTTACCAATTTCCATAGCAACTTAAACTATGGAATTTATAATAATTTTTACTCACAACTTTACAGATTAAAAAACATTTAACGCTGGGGATTTTTTGGAGGCATGTAGCATTTGAGGAAAACTTAAGAAAAAAAAAAGGATTTCCCTAAAAATTTCGGCAAGTTTTAAAAAAAAAAAAAAAAAAGCCATTTAGACTCAGGAATTTTTAAAGATGTTTAGAATAGTTTGTGTTTTCATTTGGTTAAGTTGTAATGGGGGGGGGGGGGGGGTGGAGCTATAGTAATGTTACAATGATGTAACCTTTAGGATAGAATTGGCTGCTGTTTCGCCATAACTGTCACTTACGGAATTGGGGTGTGTACACATCGTTTACTTGGCATTAGGATTTTTGTGTGCTTGCATGCAAGGTGCGTTGAGCCCATACTGTAAGTTGTGTTTGTCTTTTCCATTTCCTTCTGGACTAATTGCTTCTTTGGGGGACTCCGATGTCTTTTGGGCTTACCTGCATCTTATTCAGAAAATTCTTCTTGAGGTAACCGACATGGTTAGGCTCCCTGATGATGAGACCTGTCGGTTACCTCTGTTGTTTTATGGTTCAGTTCTGGCACTTATACAGAATCTTGCCGTTGGTGGGTGGATGCCCAGAGTGCTTGATTTGTTTGTTTTGTCTATTTTAGTATTTTTTTTTTATCTATCTCTGTTGGATTATTTGTTTTTTCATTATGGGGATATGAAGCTTCTGCACTATCCTCTATTGAAAATGTTTTCTTTGCAGGATAAGTTTTATGTCAGTGATTTAGCAGTCTATGCTTGAATTTTAATCGTTTATTTCTATTGTTTACTTTTTACGTTACTTCAACTGACCATTACTTATTTAGAACAAAAATTTTTGTACACTTACCCTTTGTAAAATGCTTTGAGGCCTCCCTCTTTGAACATCTTAACAGCACAGTCCATAGCACCAGAGTATTGTCCATGAGTAGAATTCATGAACCTTGTCTTCACTACATCTACTGGAGATGCCACTACAGTGGCGCAGAATCCAGCTGCAAATGCTGATGTGAAGTGACATGGGATGTTATCAGTCATGAGCTTTCTTGCTAATATGAACTCCTTTATAAGATCATAGCAGACGAGCTCAGCTGCATTGACAATAGCATTGCGGGTGATGTTTGGCAATGTACCTAAAAAAATTTGTATGTTAAGTCTACAAGAATACATTCCTTGATATATCCTGACGACAATTATAGGTCTACAAAGATGAAATAAAACAAGACAATTATAATCTCTTAACATTTCTCAATACAATGGTAATTAATACGATTATGTAACAATGAATTATGATAATCTTAACTTTTTAAAAATTAGATTTAAGGACTGTTCAAGATTTGTATGAAAAAAATTAGTTTATAATCAGTAGAATCTTTAACTATAATACTTAAATTACTAATTTATATACAATCACTGATAACAGATTATTCAGTCCTTTAAAAACCGACTTATTTTATTAACTTAAATTTTTGTACCTTTCCATAGTCCTTTCATTCCTTCTTCAACTGCAATTGTTCTATAAGCACTGATCGTACCTACATATCTGGGAGCCAAGCCTGTCACTTGAGCTTGCATTCTGACTTTTACAACATCAGTAGGTTGTGCAAATATTACAGACATACCCCCAGTTGTAATACCGGCCAAGATGCGTATACCAACATGACCTGGAGGGACACTCCCAGAAACTGAAAAAAAGCAAAACCATATCTAAACACTGAATACTTCACAATTCATCAAGTAAATTAGCTAGAATTACAAGAAATCTAGTAATTTAAAACCTTTAAGATGTTAAAAAAATTGGGAAACACTTAAAACTTCGAGTTAAGAAAAAACCTGAAGATAAGTGTCTCACAGGTTCAAAAAATAAAACACCAAAATAAGAGTTCTTTAAAACATTAGTATATATATATATATTTCTTTTAATTCAATGTTTATACAGCCTACAAAAGAAAAATTAAGCAGTTTGAGTATTTCAGAGTTCTACTCACATCATTAAACATCAGACCTATCCAGATTATGGACTTTTAAGGCATACAATAGATATCCAGAATTAACTTTATACCCAACATAACTTTAAATTCTGTATTTATGAATAGCCAATTACAATAATAGATACTTCAGACCAGTGGTGCACTCAGGGGGGGGGGGGGCAGGCCCTCACCCAAGTAGAAATATTGATTTTGCATTATAAATATTTTATTTGTTCATCCCCCCCAATGCATTATGAATATTTTTAATCCATTTTTATCCCCCCCCCCCCCCCCCAAAAAAAAATAAATAAATCCTGGGTGCACCACTGCTTCAGACTCAGGTTATCATACAAAAATGCAGAAAATAGAAAGCGAGATTCAATATTTACTTATGTGAATTAACTCTCACACTGAAATTTTAGAATATTGATATATTTTCCTATTAAACAAATTAACTTTTTCCATGTTAAAAAGACCTATAAAAAATTCTTTAAAAATAACTGTTTATTATGCTTACCCCCTATAATGGAATGATTAAACAAAGAATGGGTCACTTAAATTTTTAATGTTCAACCAGAAAAGGTATCAGCAAACTAGATTCATTGACATTTAAATGAACAATAAATTCTTTAAACAAAGAAAAACCAGATGGATTTTTTTTTCAAATGTCTTTTGTACTAAAAATTAAAATCTTACTATTTTTAAAATATATTAATTAAAATTAAGACCTTTAAGTTCTGTAACCAAAGAATGAGGCCTCTAAAAGAATTTTAAAAACTATCCTTTTTAAGGCAACAAGAAAATGCTTAGAATACTCTTACAACCTGCCACTAACAATATATTTTTTAACATTTAAAATCAGATTTTGGAAGCTCTTGGGGAAACTGCAGAAATAAATCTTATTTATCTCTAACTATGGATTTTAAGGACTAGAATTTTTGGATGATACAATCCCAAGTGGTTTAGAAATAATACAATTACTCAATTTTAAATAATGAAGCACAAGAGTTTCAACATAGTTTCTGCAACATGAAATTTTTAACAGATCAAGGCAAAGATAATATAGAAAAACAGTACAAAACATTGCTTATTAAACAGGTTCATACCTAGAGAACTATACTGATTCTTAACGGAATCATACAATCCAATCCTTACTGATGCAAAACACATTTGCCGTTGTAAACCAGCACACAGTCCATTGTAAAGACTCTTGGGGCCTTCCTTTTGGACAATTTGAACAATCATTCCAAACATTCCTTTATTTTGAGGAAGGCCACTCTTTAAACCAGACTTCAAAATTGAGCTTCCTTCACCTTGGATCTATATGATGGTCAAATAAATAATGAAATTATGAATATATGCTATTTCTTCCAATGATTAACAGCTATGAAAATTCAATGACAGCTTAATAGAACTAAGACTAAATAAAAAGCATGTTTCCAGAATTTACCTATTAGTTTAGTAACAATTTTAATAAAAATTATTCAGGTATTTATGGTACCTTTATTAAATTTCAGGAAATATTGTAAAAATTTCAGGACATTTAATTGAAAAGAAAGGTGGGCAGATTCAAAGAAAACCAGTAATGATAATATAGAGAACACACAAAATGCTACATTTGTTTTACTTAAAAGCTGTAATATATATATATATATCTAAATAAACACATTGTTTGAAAGTACCAATTGAGATTGGAAACTTTTAACATTACAGAATATTAAAATATTTGAATCATACATGTGTAATCAATCTTATTATATGATCCTATAATTAAGGGGGTTTCAAGCCCTAAGCCTGCAGGCACCCGACTATTTTGAAATTTCTCTTGCTATCTTACATTCCCAATTATGAAAAATTAGGCAATTCAATGTCAAATCAATTTTAAATAAAGTATTTATAAAGTAATAAACCTATTTTATACTATTTCAATGTACCTACTTAAAAAAATTCAGAATCTTTATCAAAACAATCATAATAATATCAGAAGGTTGTAATGTACCATTGAATAAAAAATATGTAAATTATGATCATTGGTGATATATTAAAACCATTGGTTGTATCTGCATGCTCTCTGAAAACCGATATGCTCGATCACAAGAACCACTGCTATAATGCAATTAAAAAATTCAGTAATAGCTTTGATGAACGACTTAACATAATGCTTCTTTTAAGTCATAAAATTATCAAATTTCAATTGTATAACATTGAGTTGCAACTGATTTTGTAAACAAAATGACCAAGACCATATTTATTTTTTTACATCCTTACTCTTCCCCCAGTCAGAATTGAAAGTTAAAAAAAATCGGAGAGAAAAAAAGGTTACCGGATCTTAAAAGGATCAGAACTGTCTATTTTCCAAACTAATTTTAAAATTCATAGTTCTATATATATATATTGGGAAATATGAATATGAAGAAATATAAGCCTTATTCTCAACCTCTATAGTATCATGCAAAACAAGCTTATTTGATAGATCTATATACAGGGTCTTATTTCTGAGGATATGCAGGGATACAGTGTATTTGTACTTATTTTGGCTTAACAGAAATTTTAAGAAACTTGCAAATCAATTGTTAATATATATATCTCAACAAAAATTTTTTAAATCTAGTTTTGTTCTTCTGCGATGTGTGAAAACACATCAGTTAAATAAGCACCTTTGAGAAACACTGTATACCCACCTTGTTTTAGAAAAAAAAAAGCACCTTATATGTATAAAGAGAAGGGCAGAGACAAGTCAAATAGACAACACTTTAACAATATATCTTTAACCTGCTAATTATAAGACTTGATATTTTAAATTTAAAAATTTAACCAAAAGCATATATTAATATTTCTGTAGTATATTTACCTGAAGTCTCACTTTAGCAACATCTAGTGGAAAGGTTATGATATCTGCAATACATGCAGCAGTTCCAGCACTCACAAACTTAACACCCACAGTGGGTTCTTGACGATAAGCAGGTAATCCAACCATTCTGCTCTTTCAATTGTTCTATTTAATTGCTAATAGTATCCAACGTAGTAAGCAGAGTGAATTGAGGAAACTAGAAATACATAAATGGAAAAATACTTCAGGATATTTGAGAAAAAAAATTTGAGGCAATCCAAGAAATGTCAGTTTTAGTGTATTCTCTTCATATAAATTGCTAAGGGTTAGCAAGGTAGTGCAGGTTAATAAAAATTGATAAAGATCATTTACAAGAGGATGCTGCATTTATTTATAAATGCATAATACACTGAACCAAGTTACTAAATTCACATGACCTATCAAGCCACAGCAACTTGCTAGAAGAGTCGGCACTTGTGTGCTTAATACCTACTCTCTATCATTTTAAACTCAACCAATTTAACATCTTAGAGAATTCCCCAACATAATGTGAAAACCATACATACACATTGCAGATAGCACTTAGAATGTCATACTGAACTAGAAATTAACACTTAAATACACTTGATTTTTCAAAGAAAATCACATTCGAAACTGATTACTAGAGAAAAAGGAACAGATTATGTAGTATTTATACTATGAATCATTTTATGGCTCTTAAAAACTAGTAATATTAAACAGAACAGAAAAAAAAAAATTAAGTTTTTGTATAGATAAAAGCTATGCAATTAATATATTTATTAACATTAATAGACCACTTAAATACTTACAAAGAATTGTAGATAGCTGCTTGGTATAGATGACTGCCGAAAGTAAAGGTTTAAATCAACTCACTCTCATACTACTACACAAACTAAAAGTTTCATTAATTTCACTACTCCAGTATACTGGAATCTCAGAACCACGACTGACTAGATGTTTTCTCAGCTTTATTCGTGGACTTGCGTCGTTCATAATAATTATCTAAGAGAGTAAAATAGAATTAGAATGCAATTGTACATGTCAGGTACACAAGTACAAGATGATACTTCAAATATATAATCTACACATTTTACCTTTATTTACAGATAAATCATAGTCAAGATTTCATTTAACTCTTTAAAATCAGCTTCATAATTTTGTAAAAAACCAACTAAATTTCAGAAAGGGGCATTTTGAAGAAGAAAAAAAAAATAAGTGTCCTACAAAACATTAAAATAAACCAACTAAAGGGGAAAACAAAAAGACCATTTATACTCTATACTGTAAACAAAATGCAAAGATTATTGTTCAATATAAAAAATAATTTTAGTATGAATTTTTAATTATGCATGTAAATAACCAGATATTCAGACTCTGAGACAAAAAAGGTTTGAAATTTGAAGTTAAAATTAGGATTTTTTTAAATACCTAATCTGTTCTCCGGTACCGATTTTGTTAATAACACTTAAAACTGCTAATTTTCTTTGTAAAATGGATTCAGAAGTTTATTATCGTCATTAAATTCAATCACTTATAAGTAATCTTACAGCATTCACAAGAGTTAAATTTAAAGAATTTAGTGTGGGATGTATTCAAATACATACCAAGTACAGTTATTTGATGTCATAAAACTAATTACAGCACAGCAAGGGTATAAATGTAGTTAGTTACAATTCATAAAAGTTATTCAAAAGAATATAAGGCCAAAAACCTCGCACTTGAAGATTCCCTCAAATTCAAGATCAAAGATAATGTCTACAAAGCTCGGCAGATGGTTGTTGAATGATTTAAATGAGCTAGAACTGGCTCAATATTTTTAAAGTCTATTTACAGAAATAGCTGACAACAAATAAGGCTTCATTTGAAAAAAAAAAGGGGGGGGGAGAGAAACTGGCAAAAGTTCAATTTTTCCCCTTCTAAAAGGCTTCCAAAACATTTCCTCGGAGATGATGCAATCAGATTTAAGGAGTACAAAATGACAAGAATCACGCAAACAAAAAATCTTTGGATGTTTTGAATTTTAGCTGATCATCAGCATTCAAACATTGAAAGTGGGTAGTGTCCATTAACAGTATTTTAGCAGTTTAAGACTGGAGATAATAACTAGACTGAATACAGATTAGAATACTAGATTTACAAAAGTTGATTGAAATTTTTCCTTTATGCTTACATACTAAAAATAGGAGATACATACGAAAAATATAAAATAAAAAAATATAAAAGCATGTAAAAGAACAGGTCATGCTCTGTCGAATACAGAAATGCTACCTTAATCTACAACGAGCTACAATGCAATATTTATTAAACAGTGACAATCATTTTTTTTCAGAGTCGTCATAACTTGTTGCGCATACTCATCTATTAAGAATTTTACACCCTGCTTACTTTATAGAAGGTATCTCAAAAAAAAATACTGTTAGAGTCAGAATTTACAAACTAACAGGCAAGCTTTACAAGCTACAAGAAGCATCGTAAATACACAAAATACAGAAAATAAAGAGAGCGCGTCATTATACTATTACTTATTTAAACAATTAAGAAACGAATACATTATACACACATACTACCCAAAACTAATCGAGAATTTAGCCATACAAAATATAAGTAATTTAGTTCAAAATAAAAATTTAGGAACAAGTAAAGAATGCATGTAAGTTTTGAAATATGAATGGCTTAGCTTTTATAAAATAAAACATGCAGTCACCTTACACTCAATAGCACACGAGTTTTACACAAATACAGTTCAACAAAATACTGCTCTTCTGTTTTTATACAGAGAGCACGTGCGTCAGCGTCATATCTTATCGCGTATCGAAGAAAATAAATCAGGATTTGATACTCACTTGCTCCTTTTCCATTGAATTTCTGCGTTCTGCAATCTTCGAAGGTTGTAGCAGCTACATATGGAAATATTATCCAATCATACTTCAGATACCTGGAGGAGTGACAGTTTTATCCAATCAGCGTAGTCGATGAATGTTAAGCGTTGTGTCAAGGTTGAAGTCGAAGTCTTTTTTCTCTCATGGTGCTTATTTTTATGATTGATAAATTATTCAATTTATTAAATTGATAGCTACTCAAATTTAATGTGTGCTGTATTTAGAATAATCGTCTCAAAAATTTTTAGCCTCAAATCTCCTTCAAATGAGGATTGGAGGCAACTTTTCATCAATGTATTTAATGCAAATTTATAGTCAGCAAAGACACATGTGGATTTTTTATTTTTTTAGTTCGGTTTAGGCCGTAAAACCTTTGGAAAGGGTTTAATAAAATTGACTCTTTTTTAATTACATTATTTTTGCATTTCATTATTTCTTCCGTAAGCCATTGAAGTTTAAAAAATTGAATGATATCAGAGGCGTTGTTGCAAGGGGGTAAGGATGATTAAGAACCAAACAGGAATTTAGAGTTTTATTCCTTCACAAGGACTTAAAATGTGGTTAAAAATGTTTTTGACTTCCGGTTGCTTGTCCCCTTCCGGTACCAGGAAACCCATAGCCGAGATATTTTCTGGCTGTGCCTCTGAACAACTTGTCATCCTGTCAAGTGTCATCAGACATAATAATACGCATGATCGAAATTGAAATTATGACGTGTAACGATTTTTGACTCAAAATTGCATATAACAGTCCAATGAAACTTAAAACTGTTAATGGTTTTTTTTTATTAACTAACATCAACCGTTCATCACAAATTGAAAGAATAAACAGTTCACTTTTATTAACCTTATATGGCTTCCTCCTCTATAACAGTGGTTCTCAAGCGTTTTAGACCAGCGGCTCCCTTGATCGACAGATAATTTCCGGCGGCGCCCTCATTATGAACTAACCATTGTACAGTACAAAAAAAATTTAATTATATTTTTAACTAGATTACTTTTCACTCAGTAGTATAACTATAAATATAATAACTATAGATAGGGACCTGGTCTGGAATTAATTCCAGCCAGAGGATATAAGCAACAACAACAACAACAACACTATAAATATGAGGTGATAGAGGTAAAAAATGAAGATAAAAAAAAATGCAGTTTGTGTAACGGGCTTTATTCTTTTTAGCCGTATAGGATATGCCGAGGCACGTCACCCCTGCGCGCCGCGGCAAACACTTTGAGAACCCCTGCTCTATAAGACTTAGGACTTGTTCACATAGGAGTCCGTTGCGTAGCGTTAAGGAAAAAATGACGTTGAGACGAAAATAAACCAATCATAGGCGTTAAAAATTTCATTACTAATCGTTTGGAGGTTTGTCATTGGTTAAATATATTTCAATACTTAAAGGGCCTGTTCACATAGGGGCCTGTTCACATAGGAGTCCGTTGCGTAGCGTTAAGGAAAAGATGACGTTGGGACGAAAATAAACCAATCATAGGCGTTAAAAATTTCATTGATAATCGTTTGGAGGTCTATGATTGGTTTATTTTCGTCTCAAAGTCATCTTTTACTTAACGCAACGCATTGGACTCCTATGTGAACAGGCCCTTCGAGTCCGTTGCGTTGCGTTAAGGAAAAGATGACGTTGAGATGAAAGTAAACCAATCATATGCTTCCAAACGATTAGCAATCAAATTTTTAACGCCTATGATTGGTTTATTTTCGTCTCAACGTCATCTTTTCCTTAACGCAACGCAACGGACTCCTATGTGAACAGGCCCTTAGAATTTTGAAGAGAGCTAGCTTATACTTGGATTATAAGAAGATTAATGCGGTATATCCACAGCTTGAAACGATAAGGATTTTAAGGGGGAAAGAGAAAAAAAATCTATATTTAAGACTCCAAAAACTAATTTAACATAATTCTAAAGTTTTTAACAGGGAGAAATAAGCTGATATCGTCATAGCTGAGGAAGTGATGCAAATTGCTGCTGACTGTTTACAACACAACTAAAGATTTGAAATTAAGGGATTGAATCGAAGAAATAGCAAAATATGTGTATGACATAGATGTTGGTTGTTTGGGTAAGAGCGCTATGGTCATCTTTTGCTACTTGAGGGCTAAACCCACCCTATAACATACAGAATTGGAACTATTTTCAATGAGAATGTTATGCATTTTTGATGTGTCATTGAGCTAATAAAATTTCCAAGTACGAATTTATATTTTAAGCAATAAAATAAAGGGAAAAATATCAATATCTGATCACAACAGGCAGCGTAAACCATAAAATTAGGAGTGTGTCTATATATATGTGTGTGTGTGTGTGCACATATATATTATATACCCCTTATATATAGTAAAATGTGGTAACGAACCTCGATCAAGTAAATGACATATTACAAAATATATCCCCTTCCCAACACATATATGTCTGTGCGTGTTTGCACGCATTCAAATACAAATGGGTGTGTGTGCTTGCTTGCATATATGAAAAGATTTCAACGTAGTCATTCTATATAGCAGCCGAATTTCTATCCGATTCACTAATATTCTTTTACATACACAAACATTTCCCGGTCAGTAACAAAAAATCTCGCTAGAAAAGCAAATTTTTGTAATTTACGTTATTGCAATTGTCAAGTTTATTCAGTATAGATCCTGAACCGTACTGAGCGGTATTGTATTTAAGAGCCAGGAAAAATATTCATACTTTCGTATGTGTACACACACACACACACATATATATATATATATATATATATATATATATATATATATATATATATATATATATATATATATATATATATATATATATATATATATATATATATATATATATATATATATATATATATATATATATATACATACATGTATGTATGTGTGTGTATAAAGTGGTTAGCATCATGAGAATCCACGTTGCGGGCTCGGGTTTGAATCTTGAGTAAGTCGTGGACGTTCTTGTGTTGGCCTCTCAGACGGAGTGTTATTGGTACACTGAAGATGCTCCCATAAAGTAGCCAACAAGTTCGTACTCGAATATATATATATATATATATGTGTGTATGTATATATGTATGTATGTAGCGTGTTAATTATTGATATGAAGTATGAAAACATTAGCTGAGACTATAAATCTAAGAATTTATCCAGAATTAAAGCATAAACTTCTAAACATGCCTTTGAAACAATCAATCATATATGTAATCTGCTGGCGAGTCAAGAACATGCAAACGCTCCAGATTAGGTGAAGTATCAGCCTTTGCTACCAATCAAGATTATAACCATCTGTCCTTTCGGGTTAATTCACATTAATTTCGATTCAGACGCTTTGAGATGTTGAGATCAAAATCCTCAATTTAATTTTCTTATATCGGTAAGACGCGCTCGAATTTTATAGGTTCGAATGTTAGAAAAATACTTTAAATATCTCTTTTCAAAGGGGTCAGTTTCACGATATCTTTATTCGAGGTCATCTACATCTCGAGAATGGAAATTTTACGCATAATTTGGCTTTTCTGTGAAAATTCTTCTTTTTTATGTGCGTGTGTGTGTGCGCGCGCTTATTCCTCGTCATATTTCGGAGGTAGATCGCGTGTTTGAGACACCAAAATTCAGAAATGAAAATGAGAAAAAATGCCTAGGTACTTTACTAGTGGAAGTATCAACAAACAAGGAGTCAAAAGAATAAAAATGCTGAAGAAACAGGTGATAAAAATCATTTTAGAGATGATCGCTAAAATATGGTACTAACTGAACTCAAGATCTCTGGAATTAATTAAATACAACGTACAACAAGGATTTTTCGATTTGACGAATACTTCACTGGAAAAGATAATACTACAAAATGTCAGATACGAAAGAACCTACAAAGTAGAAAACGCTGTCACAATATAACAGAGAAAAAAAATGTTTTGAAAAGTTAGTGGTTCTTAAAAAAGGTAGAATATTTTTAAACTCTAGCTGCTATGGCACTTTATCAAAGATCGTGACTCATACAAGTATTTACAGTATAAGTTCTTCAAGTCACACAGAACTACCAAAAAAAAAAGCTAAAATCGTCAGTCATTATATGATGTCATATTTGACAGAGCATAATGGACAAGAACTTTAAAAATGTTGTTACAAATAAACGAGTTATGTATGTAGCGAACATACCATTTCTCCGAGCAGTGTAGACTCTTGAATTCTAAGTGTTTTCCAATTTTATCCAATATATTTCAGTGGGAAAAAATAGTAAAAGTAGTCTGCTTGAAGGGTTTATTCCATGAAAAAAAAATCAATAATATGAAATAATAGTTTGTATGATTTAAACCCGTAGACCCCCAGTATGTCATCGGGTACGTACTTTCAACGCTTGCTCTCGCGGGTTATATAATTAGCTGTATCACAGGGTACACGAAGTAGGACCTGTTATTATTTAATATATTAATGATATCCCACATTCTCCACACACTACACTAGCCATGTTTGCGGATGACACGGCAATCTTAGCGAAGCCTCGCAATACTAAATATATGCACAAGCAACTCCAAAGGCATTTTGACATTCTTGAACGTTGGTTCGAACGGTGGAGAATTAAACTAAATCCTGCTAAAACGAAAGCCATATTTTTTAGCTATAACAGGATTCCACCTCCGCCGGTCACAGTTTGTGGCCATCTGGTATACTTTGAGAGAGAGGGGAAATACCTTGGAGTTTACTTGGATAGCAGGCTAACCTGGAGAAAAATTTAGAATACATTATTTAGAAAGTTCTTTATGGCAAGTAGGGATATCGCACACCTCTTGTATCAGAACCAAATGAGTATTGATAATAAACTTTTATTGTATAAGACCGTGCTTCACCCAATTCTGATGTATGCTGTTCCGGTTTGGGGCTCAGCAGCTGACACTCATATCCAGAGACTGCAAACTATACAAAACAAGACTCTTCATGGTATCAGGAAGGCGTCATGGTATCTACGTAACGCTCTTATTCATAGGAATCTGGCTATCGAACCAATTCAGCATCATATTAAAGATCTGGCTACGAACTTTTACAATAGGATATACTCAATTAATAACGAAGAACTTGCTAACCTGCCTAATTGTCTTTCTTTTTCTATCGTTCCTCTTTCTACCATGCGATTCCCCCTCGGACCAGCTGTTTGCTGGAGAAGGGGGGGGGGGATTGATAACCTATTCCCGAAATTCCAATCCTGCTTGCTTTCCTCTTTGATTTCGCTACTCACGCCTTACGGACTTTGGACCTACTGCCCTTTCATGTAACTTCCACTAACTTGTTTTTTATCCCAATCATATTCCAAATATCCCGTCTTCTAGTTTTTGAATTTCTTTTTTATTATTATTATTATTACTATTTTTATTTATTTATATAATCTCTTGTTTCACCCATTGTTTAAATTCTCCATTATCATTTAAGTTAGCCATGTCACATTGGTTACTCGTACTCGTTCTAGTTAATTAGTTGATTTTTCAACTTACTAATTTATTCTTTCTCCCTCAATCATTGTCAACACTATTTGTAAACTTGAGAAAGGTTAATCTTATGTCACATATTAACCTTGATACTGAGGATAAGGAGTTCTTGCTCCCGGGTGCCTCTATAGTGTTTTATGTCAATGTCAATGTCAATGCATTCAATTGCCTTATAAAGCAGTTTCATGCGACGTCACTGATATAACCACGTGAAACCGAAGGGCACAAAATGGATTCCAGGCGTTTTACACGTGGAGCTCTGGCATTCACTTGGAAATAAGTTTTGGTAATCTATGCATTCAACAACAAACATTCTGTTCTTTGTTTTTGTACGAGTTGACATGTTACAGGTTGCATTCAATTGCCTTATAAAGCAGTTTCATGCGACGTCACTGATATAACCACGTGAAAACCGAAGGGCAGAAAATGGATACCAGGCGTTTTACACGTGGAGCTTTGATATGATAGAAACTTCTACATAAGTTTTACTGATTTATAAGTTTAAAACTAACGTTTTACCCTTCATTTTGCGTTAGTTGAGAAGTCACATACTGCGTGCAAATGCCTTATTAAAATAGAATATACATAGTTTTCTATTACTTCTAAAATGGTATAGGATGCTAGGAATTGGTTTTCAGAATGAAAATTTAGACTGTACATCTAAACATAAAAGATTCAATCTATGAGCTAGCCACTTAATAAAGGATGGCTAATTAATATTTTTAGTATTATGGTCAGGGCCCGACTTTGACACAATGGGGCCCTGGGCAAAGCAGACTTTGGGGGCCCCCTTCAAGGACAGATCCAGAGGGGGGCATGTCCCCCCTCCTCAGGACCAGATTTCCACATGAACATGTGGGACACTCACCCAGGCCTCCCTTAAATCGGGACCAGACATTCAAAAAAATTTCGACCGAAAAGTCAAAAATTTGAAGAAAATAATGAATATTAATAAGAAGTGTTAATTAATTTACTTTTTAATGTTAATAAATAAATTCATGAAATTTTATTTTGAAATTCAAAATCAATCACAGTCTGGAGTTATTACAACTCCCCCTCCCCCCCCCAAAAAAAAAAAAAAAAAAATATTAAACCAGAAACGCTTATGGACGTAAGCATGCTTTCACTATAGTGGGTGCACTGTGCTCCACCCAGGATTTTTTCTGTATCCGCCACTGCACCCCTTTACTATATTAACCAAAAAAAAAAATTCTCAAAACTATGTACAACTTTATACTAAATTAGATGGCCCCATAATTTTGGGGGCCCTGGGCAAGTGCCTCACTTGCCCATGCGGAAATCTGGGCCTGATTACGGTCATTTTTTGTTACACGAGGGATTAACAAATCGTCTGTACAAAGGTATATTTATCACTCAAATCAAAACTACTTCAAAGTTCAGGTCTTCAAACTTTTAAGCTTGAGGTCTCAAACAGCTATGAAAATTGGTCCCAGTGTGTTCGAATTCTCATATGAGGCTGTGAAAGGCAAAGTGGAAGTCACATTTTCAACTTTTTTATTTGAGGGCAAAAATGTAATCTCCATGTTCAATTTATAGTGGAATTGCAAATAATTATTATTTTCTATATTATAACGATTATTATGAATTATAGTTTGTTTAATTTATAGTGGAATTTTTTGTAGTTTTTGTAGTAAAACGCTTTGGACGTACACCACTTGACTTACTGACTTACAAGACTTTGCCTTTCACCGCCTCATATATAGAACGACAATTTATAGTTTTCATATCATATTGAATTAAAAAATATATAATGAAATATGACTAAAAAAATTAAAACTTTATTGCCATATGAAATTTACGTAGGTTCTAAAATTGTTCTGAACTTATTTATAATTATTTTAAAACTGATTTAACATAAGAAATACCAGATATGATATAAATGGTATTAGTTTTCTCATGTGTGATGTCGTCTGCATGTTTTACACACTTCGTTTGGTCGTTATTCTGAATAATTTTTACATCTGTTAAGGCACTTTTCTTTTAGGGATACTTTTAATTTTCCTAATCTAATAGGTCCAATTGGCTTAAAGCCGGCCCGCCCAGTAAAGTGTTATGATGACCTCCTCTAATGAAAAATCACATGCAACTAAATTTTTCAATACTTTATTAAATTTTCCCATTTTCCGCAATTTAACTAGGGAAAACATTTTGTCAATCTGTAATTTCATCCTCAGTGAAATATATTCTCATAACTTGGTTTTTGTAAGCCATATTTTTGTACAGTTTAAAAATTAAATGAAAACGTGAAAGGTATTTTGCTTAGTTGCAAGTTTATAACTTGGAAAACAGTGGCGTAGCGAGCATAACTGGCGTCAGGGGCATAATAGACCCCCTTGCCCCCTCTCGCTACGCCACTGTTGGAAAATAGACATAAATCAGCGATTCAACATTTCATATTATAAAGCAAATCGCAGCAGTCAATATTCCGATAGGTATAGTGTTGAAAATTTTCTTTCAATTGTTAACTGCAGATGTGTATCTGCAGTTAACAATCTGACAGGTTCCCACCTGTCTCTTGTAAACACTTTTCCATAACTCTTCGGCAGAACGAAACACCTGTTCGACTCTCCCTTGGGGTAAATCGTGACCTCCGAAACCCGGGGTTTCGAAGGTCATGGGCAAGAGCCGTTATCTGGCGAAAAGTGGGCGACGTTTGATGTCAATCTCCTGACCGTCGCTTTTGACACTTTCTACCCGTCATGAAAAAAGAACTGTTCCCGAGTGACCACTTCCTCGGGGATCATCTCTTGTGAGGGAACCAATATAATACCCGTTCTATTGGTTCTAGCAAAGATAATTGTCTGGTTATCTTTGCTATAGAATGTTTATCTTTCAGGAACAAGTTGAATAGCGTTAGATCGTATCCTCCAAGATAGGTTCACGGGAGAAATGGATTCTTTTGTGACCATTCATATGCACCATTCTCTAATCCTTATTCACCCGTGTTTGTCTCTAGCTCGAACTGACAAGCACGTGCATTCTAAGACCCATGGTGTGGGCTGTTCTGGGAATTTCATGTAAACATCAAAAGAATCACGTTTGTAGTTTACTTTCCCCAGAATATCTTGCGTTAACAAGAAATTCTCTGAATCATAAGAACTAAATATAGCCCAGACCTACGTGGGTGGGGTCTAGAACCTCAGACTTTAGGTGCCCTGTACTTTGCAGTCATTTTAAAAGTTTAATTGCTTAGCTTAATTTTATTAGCTGTTGCATGTAACATAACATCAAAACTTGATTTTGAAGATTTTATTAAGTTTTTTCTTTTTTTTTTTTTTTTTGTGAAGACTAATTACCAAAAAAAGACTTTCAAGATTAGTGTTTGAAACCTTAAACTATTCTTTTAAAAAAGGGTAAAATGTTTTAATAAGTTACTCAGAAATTTCTGAGTTTAGAAACCTTTAATAATCTTCCCATTGAATACCACCCTGACAATATCACACTCTGACCATACAAAATCTCGTCTTATTGGAACATTTAAAATATGTTTTTTCAATTTCGAGATTAATTTTAAAAAAAAATCAAAACTTTATGAGGAACTGCATTTATTACATCACCCTAAATATCTATCCGTTAGGGATTTTACTCCGACCTCCAGAGACTGTGGGTTCGTTTTCTAGTCTTAGCTGTCAGTGATTACTACTTATCTGAGAGTAATCTTTCACAATGATAATGTTTAATCATAGTTAAAAATTTTGTGTTCACAAAAAAAAAAAAAAAATTATGAGTGTGAGCACACTTTTATAGAATATGTGAATACATTTAAGTATTCTAAAAAATATTTGGAGACTAATCTCAGTATTTTGGTGCAAATTCAGTTATTAAAGAAAATTTAAATTAGAATTTTCATTAACGGCTAGCACATTATCCACTCGATACATAGGCGTAGCGTGCTTCTAACTTTTTTTTTTTTTTTTGGGGGGGGGGGGGTTGTTACAAATTGAATTCAGTTAGGCCCTCCTCAGCACATTGACTGCCGGACGATCCTTAAATTATGAAATATTAGGAATTTTTAAAAAATTTCATAACAGTAGAATTGATGTTTTAGTAGTATTTGAAAGTTATACAATGAGAAAAATAAACATAATATAAATAAAGTGAGAAAAAAATATGGCATCGACATTTTGGTTCATATCATTGTTAAAAACTATGTGAAGGCTAAAGACTTAATCGGAATCTTCAGTTTCACAGTTTGAAAAAGCGGAAAAAACCCAACTTTCTTAAAAGGTTTCTACAATTTTCCGATTTTAACTGAACTTCTATTAACGTTTTAATTTATTTCAAGTTAAGTTGGGGGGGGGGGGGGCACGTGTTCCCCCGCGGACGCTACGCCTATGACCCAATACGAGGCTGACCACGATTAGTCAATGATTTTGGAGGAGTGGAAAAATTTCTTTTTCAGGTCTGAAAATTAATTAAACATTTTCGGACAAATATTTAAACTGCTTTTTTTTCATTAGATGTTTGATATTATTTTTTTAGATTGCTTCTTCGTCGTCACGCCTTGTGTCCATTATTTATTGATGTATATTAATACTTTGAACTGTTCCTGATCCATTATCAATGATATTTAACTCACTTTGGAATTGTTCCGCTAAGGCAGATTTCAGAGTCCGAAGTGCGATTGCATCCGCGATGAAAAAATAAGGAGCTTAGATAACTTCCACGCTTCAAAATTGCCCCTAGAAAGTCCAATGACTTAACCTTCCTTGGTGAAAAAACTTGTTCAAATAAGAGGAAAGTTTAAGAGAAGTTTATCTGTTGCACACAGTTTGCTATTCAATTTTGCGCAAGAACGTTTCTTCGCCAGAATTCCAAGAGAGAGAAAGTATATTTATTCATATTATAATTTTCATTTCTTTTAAACGAACTTATTCTTTTTTTAAAATTCGATGGACTTCTGCAGCATAATGAACACACCTTGAAAAAAAAATTTAATTCTTTTTTAGAGAAATTCTTAAGAGCAACCAGTCTATGAATTCCGTTTAGGTTTACATAATTGTAATTCAGAACAATGAAGCAGCATTTTTTACTGTGAGATAGTTAAACAGCTAAACGAATGCAAGTTGTTAGTACAGAGAGGAAAAATCTGCAGGAATCTGCAGGAATATACACACACCCATACATACATGCAGTTGACACTCTACCCTGAGGGTAGACACATCCCCACGGCAATTTATTTATTTATTTTATTATGTGAGCACCTGACAGCTGAACCAACACTTCTCCCTGATGCTTCAGTCACACATATCTGCCCAGCACAGTACACAGGGGGAAAAGGAGTGATTTATGGGCACCGCTCTCTGCACCGATCCTCTCCTGAGTCGGTTTTCAAGCAGATGATCAAAGAGATTCGAGGGACCTTGGGGGGAGGACCGTAACTAATCGACCCCCAAATGTGTCAACAAGTGTCGGGGGACTGCGTGTCTAGATGTGTGTGACTGCAGCATAGAAGGGAGAGCACAGAACAAACAAGCACGCCTCAGCTGGAATTCAAACTATATATATATATATATATATATATATATATATATATATATATATATATATATATATATATATATATATATATATATATATATATATATATAAAAACTCAAGCAAAATTGATCGTTAATTACAAAATTACTTCCAGCCATGGAGGATTTTTTTTCTTTTTTCAATTTTGGGAATAGTTTAATTTGAATCTTCTGGTTCTTTTTGCGTTCTTGCCTGTTTTCTTTAAAGCCCAGTTTGTTCAGCAAACCTTATTTTTATTTATGAATTATGTTATTTTTATTATGCTTTAATCTGTGCACATGCAACAAGAAATGAAGCCTTCTAGAACAACTGCAACTGAATTTTTGTCGTTAAGTGTAAGCTTTTATACGTGCAAATGATACAGAAGCACCATGTTATGCTATGAAAGAGATATTACAGAATTAATGCCTCTCATGCCATGCTTTGAGTGAATCAAGAAGAAATAATCTAAGTATACTTTGAAGCCATGAAAAATCAAAAAATTCGAAAGAAACAACGGGATATTACTACAAATGAAGGTAAGCATCTGATAAAAATCAAAGAGGAAACAAAATATCTGGAGTTCATACAATGTATAAACTTGAACACTGTTGAAAGCTCGGACGGTCAAGGTTTGATAAACTTTACTAGTAGTAAAAAACACTAACGGGGTGGGAAAAATAATTCTGAAGCAAACTGGATAAAAAAAAATCAATTGAAAGGAGATTATCATATAGTTTGTTTTTATAATGCACATGTTAAAAGATTTTTTAACAATGAAAGAAAATTGAAATTTATAAATCAGCTTACAATGCAACTTAATATTTCACCCAACACACATGCACGCACGCACACAATAACAGGAAATGTTATTCAGTATAAATATTCCCATAAGAAGGTGTACATCACAATACATTGTTATGAAATAAGCTAAATATAAACTTAAAACTGAAATCTGACACCTGAATGAATACCAGATTCAGAAAAAAGTGTGAAATGAGCTTTAATGAATTTTACATCCCTTTACCAACATCAAATAATACGATACTATCGTTAAACTCAATTTCAGTAGTTTTAGAAATTTACTGATCCTTTATGAAAGATTTAATTCTCCACTAAGTTTTACACTCTCTCTCTCTCACACACACACAAACACACAGATATGTACAGTGGAATCTCGATCTATCGTTTTTCAAGGGACCGATTGAAATGAACGATAAATGCGGGAAAACGATAGATGCGGAAACATAACAAAGCAAGAGGATCGTTGGGACTGGATAAAATGAACGACACATACGGAAAAACGATGGATCCGAAAACGATCTATCGAGATTCCACTGTATATATATATATATATATATACACTGCTGGCCACCCAAATTGCAACACCAAGAAAGACAAGAGATATCACAACAAAATTTATTTTGTAGATAACATGTTGACCAAGTATCAAATGATTAAATTTATAGACTTCTGTGAAGTGTGGTTCCTGCCAAAATCAGTTGCCAGAGTAGCCGCCATTGTTGGAGATCACCGTTGCCACACGCCTCGGCATTGATTCAAAGAGACTTTGGATGAGTTCTTGGGGTACAGCACACCAAGCAGCTTCCACACGTTGCCAAAGTTGATCTGCTGTGGCAGCTGGGGATGGAATCTGGGTCAATCGTAGAGCAACCATGGACCACATATTTTCTATCGGCGAAAGATCCGGAGAGCGGGGCGGCCAGGGAAGCAATTAAATCTGGCGATTGAAGAAGAACAGTTGGACAATGCGTGCCACGTGTGGTCACGCATTATCCTGTTGAAATATGGATGTGGGCAAGCCCTGAAGGTAAGGAAGGACAACTGGCTACAACACCTGGGAGATGTAGCGCTGGCTGTTTAAAGTACCGGTAATGCGTACTAGAGGTGTGAGAGAGTGATATCCAATACCGCCCCATACCATAATACCCGGTGCAGGACCAGTGTGGCGGTGCATAACGCAACTGTTCAGCATCCTCTCTTCACGGTGTCTCCAGACTCGAATGCGACCATCGTGGTGTTGCAGACAGAAGCGTGACTCGTCAGTAAAGACAATTTCATTCCATTCTGCCGTCCACATCCTTCTGTCATCGCACCATTGGCGGCGGAGATGTCTGTGGTTCTGCGTCAAGAGTATACAAAGCAATGGACGTCTTGCGGACAGACCACTCTGTTGTAAACGGCGTCGAATGGTACGCGCAGACACTGGATGATGCGTTACAGACTGCATGTGCTGTGCTATAGTTCGTGATGTGACTGAGTGATCCGTCACTTCCATGCGCACAATTTGCCTGTCATCACGTGAAGTGGTGCGCTGAGGTGGATGCGATCGAACACGCCGGTCCGTCGTACCCTCCTGCATCCAACGATCACATATCCGCATTACAGTTGTTTGGTTTCGTCCAACACGACTACCGATTTCCCTGAAAGATAATCCACAATCTCGGTAGGCCACTATCCTTCCTCTGTCGAACTCGGATACTTGATCAAAAGATGATCGCTGTTTTCGACGAGGCATAATTGATCGCTTTTTTGAAAAAAACCACAAGAAAAACACAATTGCCGAACTTGAAATCGTCGAAATCTCCAAGCCTTAAATAGCGCTTTGAAGTGGCGCCACAGGCGCGTGTGATGTTCATCTGGGGTGAAATTCTAATCATTTGCATATCTCACCTCCGCTAATGCATGTTTTAAATTTCATGTTATTCGCTTGATTCCTTCAGGGTGTTACAGTGGCCAGCAGTGTATATATATATATACAGTGGACGCTCGTTAATTCGAACTCGGTTAATTCGAACTTTCGGTTAATTCGAACTAATCCAAAGGCCCCCAAAAACTTGTATTGGAATTAATGTTAAAAATATCTCATTAATTCGAATTAAATTTTTATCACTTCGGTTAATTCAAACTAAAAATTTGACAAAAAAATTTCTTTTTCCGCGTTTAACGGAGAAAATACATGCTGTATTTATATTTTGTGTGTCAAGATCATCTGTATTTCTTTTCTGTGTAAAGAGGCACATGCCTGCATTCCTAGACTATTGCATTTCCGCTAAACGTTAATGGCTAGTGTCCTTCTTATCAGTGCTTAACGGACAAAGCGATTTTCCGTTATTTGTATCGATTTTCTTAGAATTTCAGAAAAATCAGTCTTTACTACAGATTCTAGGAAGCTGCGTCAATTATACCTGCACAGCAGACAAGTTAATGTGATCTAGTTTTTTCTTCCTCAGTGTGTGGTGTGAACGTGTAAAAATTCAGGATGTCTACACGTGGAAAGTACAAAACCCTAAATTTGGAGACAAAGGTAGAAATTTTAAAGTAAGTAGAGAATGGCGAATGTAAAACAAAGTTAGCAGCTGACTATGGAATTAAAAAAATACCTTGTCAACTTATTTGAAAAACAAGGAGTCAATTTTAGATTCATAGGAAAAATCAAAATTTGCTAGAGGAAGAAAACTTATGAGAAATGCGTCACAAGAAGATCTAGAAAAAGCTCTACTGCTATGGTTCCAGGATGTTAGATCTCGAAATTTTTCGCTAAATGGACCCCTAGTGCTGACGAAGGCTGATGAATTGGCAAGTCGAATGGGTATTGAAGATTTTGAATGCAGTGATGGATGGCTCTCTCGATTTAAGTCAAGGCACAATATTTCTTATCAAACTGTATGTGGGCACAGCTCTGATGTAAACGAAAACGTATGCACTAATTTCGGCAGGAAACTGAGGGCTTTTCTCTACTTACCTGCCGAAAGATATTTTTAATGCGGTCTAAATGGACTCTATTAAAACTCTGAAAGCACTTATTCAGATGTAACCTTCCTCTGAAAACGAATTGAAATGTTTACTTCAAATCGAGAAGCTGGCTGAACAAACAATGTAGGCATCATAAACAAAACCAAACATTCATTTTACAGTTTTTCCCCAAAGTGTAATTCATATCTATACTTATATATAAAGAGAGAGCGATTTTTGTACGTGGAGGGTAATCTTCAGAACTACTGTACCTATTTGAAAATTCTTTCACTGTTTGAAAGGTACATTATTCCAGATGGACATAGGCTATATATTATGTATATCTGATCTGTAGAAATAAAGTTAGGGGCTTAATCCTAACAATCTCCATTGTTACCGCTACTGTCCTCTACCGCTTTTTGCGCCACAGTCTTCAACGATCCTTAGCGTGGTGCTATCTATACTTATATAAAAAGAGAGAGCGATTTTTGTACGTGGAGGGTAATCTTCAGAACCACTGTACCTATTTGAAAAATTCTTTCACTGTTTGAAAGGTACATTATTCCAGATGGACATAGGCTATATATTATGTATATCTGATCAGTAGAAATAAAGTTAGGGGCTTAATCCTAACAATCTCCATTGTTTCCGCTACTGTCTTCTACCGCTTTTTGTTCCGAAGATTTCAACGATCCTTATAGTGGTGCTATCGCGGTGGGCTTCTGTTCTGACGCTAGCGGTTCGAACCTAGCCGTTCTCCGCCACGCCTTTTTCTTTTAAAAAAATTATTTTAATTATTAACTAACATAAAATTAATTTAAGGTATTATTTAGTTTATTATTAAGGTAAAAAAAGATTTATAATTTATTGGCTATCAACTGGAAATTTATTGGTATAATATTTTGTTCACCCCGGCAAAGTCGGGACGGGCCGCTAGTTTTTAATAAAAGTTTACTTTCTACTGCATATCTTATGCTTCATTTTATGATTAAGGTAAGTTTGTATTACTTTTTAATATGTTTAATTTTTTATAACATAGTATAATATATTTTCTGGGGTTATACATACTAGGAGATTTTTCTTCTTCAGTGATACACATTTAAAGTTATATATTTTCTCTTAACATCGGATAATTCGAACTTCGGATAATTCGAACTTTTTTCCGAGAACCTTTGAGTTCGAATTAACGAGCGTCCACTGTATATACTTGTGTGTGTATGTGTGTTTGCTGTGCAAAGGGTGTTAAGTCCAAAATGGGCTAAAATGAGTTATCAAACAGGCATGTTTGAAAAATCAAGGACTACTGCAGGGTACAGAAAGCTAAGTCCAATTCCACTCCTAAATATTTTTAATCATCAGGAAAAATTTGGGATATGTGAAACAAAACACAAACATGTTAGTGTTAAAGGGGTTATGTCCCAATCAAGGACTTAACACTCTTTGCACAGCAAAAATAAAATTGGAAAAATTTATTTTAAAAAAATAATTATAAATTTAACTTAAAAAAGTTGACTTTACAAAAGCCGTTTTTTTTTTTTCAATCCCGTTTTTTCTCAAAACTACGATTTTGGACTTGACACTCTTTTCACAGCAAACACAGATATATAACTTTCTGAAAAAAGCTGAATTGATATATTCGTATAGATTTTGAATGTGATATGGAAGACATAAGATACAATGAACCTACTGGTCTCGGGACCCAGTAGATTATTCATCTAGAATGCAATCCACATAAGATTTAATGTCTGAAGTTGGGAGATAAAATGCATAACAAGGGCATTATGCTTTTGAATATTCTGGTTAATTGAGGTAGCAACAGCACATTTTGCAATTGCATCTAATAATCTAACACTGCAATTCCCCTTTTTTTTATGAACAAAATCTTAGCTCTAGGGGAGGCAGAAGGATTGAATATTCTTCCGACCATAGCTTTGTTTCAAAGCAGACTCCAGACTGACAATCAACTCATGCCAAAGTAGAGGGAAAAATACATCGTATATTTTTATAAAGCTCTACAAACGGGGAAGCATATTTGTCCGATTGCATTTGGAAGTACTCTTCTAAATCAACACACGCTTCGATTTTACGATTATCCTCATTATCCTTATTATTCTTCATTGATCTTACGCAAAGTGGCACAGGAACTTATTATTCGTGCATTTGGAAAGAAAAATGTGAGAAATTAAATGCAAATTGTCCGAAATAAGGCCAACATGGCTCGCAAACAAAAGAATGTGCAAGGCATATTTCCAAGCGAAAAAGCATATTGTGTGTGTGAGTTTTATTTTCAGTAAAAATCTTTCAAAATGACTTTAAATGCAAAATGTGCTTATGTATCCTGAAAAACAATTGCTTTGAGAAATACCACACACAATAAGATATTTTATTTGCTAATGTATAAATGTTTAAAAAGACAAAAAGCATTGTGTGCGTGTTTTAGCAACACGAAATAAGCTACAACTTGTGCATTTGAATTTTTTGTTATAATATAATATGTCAATAATAATTAGTTGTACTTTTTCATTTGAAATATTAAAGCATTGTACTTAGATAAAAATTCAGATTTTTTTAAAAATTTGTTTTTCTTTCTAAACAATTGTTAAATCCATTCATTATTATACTTAAATTGACTATAATACAATAATATGTATATTTGTACCTGATTTAGATACTATTTATCATTTGAAATATTTAAGTATTTTTACTTTGTTAAAACCTGAGGTACACATAAGTGTACCAAAAATTAATGGCCCCCTAACAGTAAAATTTATGTTTTCTCTATTTTATTATGACTTATGGAGGTAAAATAGAAATTTGGAACTGTTAAATATTTTTTTGCAATATTCTTTTATACTTCAGTAGTGAAGAGAATAAACAGTTATAGCTCAAAAGATCTATAAGCTTAAAAATACTCTAAACAGTTCATATCGTACTATACTTGGGGCAAATTTTACAATCAGGAATGTTTTTCGGTTTTCCGTGCACAAAAGATCATTAATTAATAGGAGTTTACTGTAAAAAGTCTGAAAAGATAAAAAGCTCTATCAAAGAACACCCCTTGCAAAATAAAACGCACGCAACGCGTATCTTTACCTTAATACATAGATACTTGTATACTATCTATACAATACGTTGTCTTGCATTAAATTTAAAAAAAACCTGGGGCTTAGAGCAAGTTGACAGTGGACTCATGAAAATGGTTCTTACTACATTTCCTATACGCTTAACACTGAGGACTAACGAATCCGGAAATTCATGCTCTTACTACCCATATACAAAATAGGTTTCAAAGAATTTATTGTGAAATTAATACATAGAAATATTACTCCATGAAACAGGCAACTGAATTTCTATGCTTTTCTGATTAAAACAGCTTTTTTAAAATTATCATTAATGTGCGCACTACCTACGCCTGTGGGCCATTTTATTTGAAAATGGCTTGAAAAATTTTGACCATGACAAATACGTCTCTTCTCAGTTCATCATACTACATTGTAGTGCTCAGTATTTTATCTTCAGTGCGTTTAGATAAGAGCATCTCTCTTTCCGTGTAAGCTATCGAATGTAGTCTGATAACACTATAGTAAGTTGTAAAAAGAAATAGCCTTGATACTGCACGTAATCATTTCACAAAACTGACATTAATATTTCCAGCAAATTACTTAAATTTTTTCCTTAATGACTTCTACTTTCTTTACTTTAGACCAATTCAAGCACTTGCTTTTAACAGGGAAGACAAATAACATTTTTGTTTTTCTGTAGAACACAAAAAGGAGGAAACCTGCGTGTTTATTAAAGGGATATAAAGCAACGCTGAAGCAATTAAACTTTTGATTTAAAAAAGCCATTTTCTTTGATTCATATGATTTGTTACGATCGTGGGAGTAAACAATTCAATACGACTAAAGGTTGGTTGGTTGGTTGTTTTGGGTTTTATAGCGCAAGGTCCAGAGAGGACAAGCTGCGCCACAATACGGCTAAAGGAGAATAATGACGAAAACTCAGTGGCGTAGCGAGGGAGGGTCAAGGGGGACTATCATGCCCCTGGTGCCAATTATGCTCGCTAAGCTTTAGCTTTTCTTACCGATACAGCTTTTTTACAAGCCATTTTCTTTCATTCTGAGGATTTTTAAAAAGCTTTTAAAAAGTTGTTCAGAGTGAGAAACTAATGCAAATTTCTATCAAAATAAATCTGGTCATCGGTACCGAATCGGCAGGTTTGAATCCATCTTTAGACGGGGGTGTTTGTAGATGTTCGGAATCGGATTTAAAGTGTAGATAACTACTTAGCCTAAAGGGGGAACCCCCCCCCCCCCCCCCCCAAAAAAAAAAAAAAAAAAAAAAAAAAAAAAAAAAAAAAAAACATGACCATAGCTCTCTCAACCAATGAACCAATTAATTTTCAAAATAAATTTTTTTTCGTACCAGTCAAATTGATCAAAACATTTTCAAATTACATTGATACAAGCGAGACTTGTGATGTAAACTGATTTCTTCATGTTTTGTATCTGACTTCTCTAATGTACACCAGATGTAGTGGTAAACGAGTAAAATAAATCAATTAACAAAAAAACTAATTTTTAAAAGACTCGTCTTAAAAAAAGGACTTTAAAAGTTTTGATTCATTCACAGTAGAAGGATTTTTTTTCTAATATCCCCCCAAATGGGAATTCAAATACAGTAGTTCCCTCCAGCTCGAAAAGTAGACTAGTTATTTCCGTGTTGATAGTACTACCTATCTGTATTCTACAACATGCTTTTTACAAAAGAAAGAACAAAATTAAACAATTATTAACATGATGAAAGAAAGTTTAGTCAACCATTTATTAGACACCTTTTTATATTTACGTCTTATTTGTTTCTAATTTTGTACACAACTTTCTCCTTGGTGTTCTTTTTTAAGAATTTGGTATGAAGAAAGCTTTTGCCAAATACCAGGTGAGCAAAAAGTCCTTATAAATTTTAAAAATTCATAAAAACCGGAAAAATAACCAAAATAAAAAAAGGTTTGCAGGGTTAGCATCACTAGATCACGGGATTTTTTTTAAGACAGGGAAAAAAATAACTCAAAAAACAGCCGACAGGTGGCGCTGGTACGAGCGAATTCTGTTTAAATATGCAAATGAGACGGTTATAAGAACGTGCGTTCCTAATCCACAACCAGTTATTTATGGTAATAATTTTTTCTACGGAGCACATTCACATTGATTATAAGCAACTTGCGACAGGAGTTAAAGTCAGTAGACCCAGGAACTCTACTCATCAAATACAATTCTGCTCACACAACCAGTTCACCGTTGTTTCGCGATCCGCCGATAGGTGTCATGTATACATCCGAACCTCACTCTGCCGTCGCTGGATTTGTGACTAGCCTGCAATGCCTTATCCCCTGTGGTGGGGGGTCATGTGGAACAACTAATGCTGTAATAAACGATTTACAAGCATTCTTTTCGTTATTTGCGTATCTTTTCTTTGACTTGTGTAAGTCAGCGCCTCCTGTCGGCTGTTTTTTGAGTTATTTTTTTCCTGTCTCAAAAAAAAAAAAAAAAAATTAAAAAATCCCGTAACCTAGCGATGTTAACCCTGCAAACCAGTTTTTTATTTTGGTTATTTTTCCGATTTTTATGAAAATAACAATAATTAAAGACTAAAAACTAAGGTTCTACCACCAAATTTTATTTTAATTTAAAATGCAACCTGTTCATTCCTAAGGGAATTTTAAATCACAGTGTTTTCTCTAATCACAGATAAAGAAACGCATACTTTAAATTCTCCTTTTTTCTCATTTGTAAGTTGATACTCAAATGCAATGCACACATTTTTCAATTTTTTTTATATAAATTAACTTTTTCAAAAAACGATTTTAACTTTGTAGTGATACACGCCAATGGAGTTAGCGTCCTGTAAAAAAGTAACTGAAAGAAATTTCAAAATTTAAAAAACTGGCTCATGCTCTTTCTTTAAATTTCTTCTGTGAGATGCCAAAAATGACATCCCAAAAATATGCATTTTCTAATCTATGATTTAAAAAAATTTTTTTTTTTTTAAAAGAAAATTTCCTATGGAATTGAAGATTTGCAAAGTCAGCTGGTACGCTGCGTTAATTAACTTAAATTCTAAACAAACTTATGTGGTGAAAGCTCGTATTGATCAATAAAAAATAGGCTTATGTGTTCTCCAATGTAAATTGGCTTATCCACTTCAAAATATTTAAACTTTTTTTTCCCAAATGCGGAGACACAAATACTTTAACGTAAATTCTAGTATTCTATTCATTGCAACCTAACGCCTGGTCAGTTCCAGGTATTTGCAAGGTTGCGAAAATACATCTGCTAAATGAGTTATCTCCCTACACTTCAACGCGTTTGCTTTATGTTTCAATGACAATTACAATTCAACTTCCTTCCTCATTTTTTAACCTGTTTTTGGTATCGGAAAGCGAGGGCTAGAAAATTTAGGAATTGGAAAAACTATTTATACACAAGCTTAAAATATTGTTTCCAACGCGGCAGGCATTTTGTCTATTACGAAATTCGCCCATCCACACCGTTTTTTTTTTGGCTTCTTTAATGTGGGAGTACCATACAGATGTGCCAACATAGCTCCCCAATCTCACCCTTGTCCTCGAACAAGCGGGAAGCGAACCCACGACCGGGTGGTGAAGCGTGGACTAAACCACTGCGCAGTGGCCCAGTTGGCGAGAGCAGCGGGCTAGTGATCTGAAAGTCACTGGTTCGATGCTCGTCGCTGACAAATCTACTGCCGTGTACATTAATGGTGGCTGGTGCATGTAAAATCTGTATTGGCTGCAATGTCCTCCAAGTTCTCAAAATTATCTCTGGAGGTGTGGGGGAAAATGTTCTGGTCTCGTCACTTGACTCGGTTCAAAATTACGGGACTGGTCCTTTGGCCAAGTCGGACTCTGCCAGTCAAAACAGGAGCCTTACCTTCATCGCCCATAGCCTTCGGGACTTGATCTGATGTTGCTGTCGGTCAAGTGTCATAAGCAACAACAACACCACTGCGCCACCCGGCCGACAGCTTAAAATGTCAATACCCGATCTTCAACCTCCTACAATCTGGAAAAAAAAATCCTAAGAACTGTTAGAACACATTTCATTGAGCTTTATTTACGTCAGACTGCCATCATGGTTTAGATTAAAGAGTGTGTATTTCATTTTTTTTAACGTTTATCTTTACTGATGAAAAAAGGTACGATACTGCTGTATTTCTGATTTATTTGCACTAATTTTCCATTGTTGACGTTGTTAGTGCCTCGAATTTCTCTCCACTGCTGTTTACATATATGTATGTGCATATGCATTCATTCTGTTGCGAATGTAAACACAGTAATGGTGCATAGGCATTCGTGCAGAGTTCTCTGCATGCAGACCCCCGACTCCTGTCATCACGTTAGTCACGGTAACATTAGTCACGGTAAGCCCCCAAGGTCCCTCGTGTTTCTTGATCTAGTGTCCCCCGCCCCCATTGTCACCATTTGACCCCCGGACCCCGGGTTCTTTGATGCTCTGCATCCGGACCGCGAGGGGAGGCGATCCACGCATATACAGAGTAGGGAGTGAACATCAATCACTGGATTCCCCAAGGCACAGCAGAGCAGAGTGCATGAATGCAAACGCAGCATAAAGAGCAATGGCAGAGGATTAGTCCAAAACACACCGGTGGTGCAACCAAGGAAGGTTTAGGACCAGCCTCTCAGGAGCCTGTAACTCGGTAAAAAGGGTTATTACAGGTCAAGTTTTAATACTCTCCCCCACCCACCTTCCATACTGAATATTTCTCCTTCAGAAACGACCGAAAAAAAAAAACCTTCTTGAGAGCGATTCTGGTCGCGCCACTGTCAGACAGAGCTATCAAAATAATTTTTTATGAGTTCGAATTCCGAATGAAAGAGGTCAGTTTCGAAAAGCACATCATTTGTTTGATCAAGATGAAGCTTTTTATGCTGCGAAAAACACAGAGATGGCTGTAGTTGTTTTGAAGCAACAATTGTGTTGCAAGAGGTCTTTAGGTGAACATCCAAGGACCCACCTGTTAATTTTTCTTTTGTTTATTTCTTTATTTCCCGAGGGGGGGACCGTAAAGATGTCAGCCTGTTGGAGTGTGTGTCCAATATATCTTATTTCTTTGTCCTGGTTTCTTCATATCTGTTTCTGTCTCTAAAAGGCATCGAAAATGCATGTCAGTTTCTTCCTTACCTGTTTTAAAGCTTCTAAAGAGATTTCTATTTTTTCCCGCCTCACCACGCAGGTACAAAGCCTGTAAAGAGTTATTTTGGGCGTGAAAGTTTAGCCCCTAATTTTTTTTTTTTCCGATGTGAGAATTTTGTATTTTATAGTCTTCAAGCTAAAGTCAATATATAACTTTAATAAAAAAAATTGAGCTGAATAATACGTTGCACCATTTTATGATTTTCAGTTTTAATCGAATCAAAGTACCAAATTTTAGGTAGTTATATTCGTTAGTTTATGGCATGCCACAGCAGTTGTCAAAATATCCATTTGGCATGACGTAGATTGTGAGTTCGATTCCTACCTCTGACGTAATTCTTTTGAAATAAGAGAGTTAAAAAAAAATCTGAATGTTAGCGTATAACAGATGGAGTCTTTATAAGTTCATTAATTAATGCTGCGCTTTCTAAAAAATAAATTTATAGCATGACGGTAGAAGTAGAGAGCAACTTGATAACTCTGCAAATCATCAGTGAATAAATTAATATAATGAGCGAATCTGATAACACGTGATTTACGAGTAAACAAATTGGGAGAGCCCGGATAATTTGAAAAATTATCCGGGCGAATTTAAATGTCCGGGGCGAGAGTCGGGGCGAATTTAAATGATGATTTTAATTAAAATGAAAGTTTCTTAATATATATATATATATATATATATATATATATATATATATATATTAAGAAACTTTCATTTTTAATAGATTTTATCATTTTTAATACATCATTATTGAATACACATTGCAACTAATGAGTTATACATTTTGTGAACTCTGGCATTTTTCTGAACGGTTCGGATATAGCGAACAAGATCTTTGGTCCCTTGAAGTTCTCTATAACGGGGTTCGACTGTATATATATATATATATATATATATATATAAACTGTCGAACCCCGTTACAGAGAACCTCAAGGGACCAAAGGTCTTGTTCACTATATCCAAACCGTTAAGAAAAATGCCAGAGTTCACAAAATGTATAACTCATTAGTTGCAATGTGTATTCAATAATGATGTATTAAAAAACGATAAAATCTATTAAAAATGATCATTAATTTATTAAATCGATTCAATTAACTGACACAATAATAATAACTAAATTACATACAATAGGAAAACGGCGGGACCAAAATTTTCGTTAGTTATATACCGGGTTCGACTCTGTATATATATATATATATAATAAATGACGCCCACATGGTATAGTGGTCGGTGTCGTGAGCTACCACACAGTGGGCTTGGGTTAAAATCCAGAACAAGAGTTGGCCGTTTCCCTGCTGTTCCCTCATATTAATAAGCCATGCTGGTTCACCTAAATGGTCCTCCCACAATAAAGTAGCCAGCAAGGCTTCGAGGTTAATAAGAAGAGGTAAATGTCTCATGACAAGTGCATCCGCATTGCAAAAGAAAATAAACTGAATCCTTTTTTTCATCTCACTGTATAACTTAGTACAAAAATAGCTGAAAATTAATTTAATTCTGCTTAAAGATGGCTAAAATTATTTAAAAAATGCATTGTCATCATGTTCTGGGCTATTCTAAAAGTTTCAAATGTCTAGTTAGTCGGGAAGTTAGTTAAAAATCGATTGTAAGATTTGTAAGGGACAAACACACACACAAACAAACAAGAAAGCAAGTTAATAAAAACATGGTAAATTATGAGGTCTTCCTGGGGAAAACCGTTTTTTACCCGTTTCTCTCCTGTTAAACTGTTAGCAATTTACATTAAGTGTTTGACACATTTGCTGTTTTTTAAAACAACAGTAGCCATTCCATAAATTTTTCATTAACAGTCATGCTACTCTCATTTTCAACAGCGGCAGTACTCGTGTCGTCGGTCACTGCCGTTGATCTTTATTAGCGGGGTCGAGGAGTTTCATAGCGAAAAAAAAAATGTTTGAGGAATAATTTTTCTTATGTATTCGTCAGTGACAACTAAATGTGCGTTCAGTAACGTTCAGTGACGTTCAGTAACGTTCAGTAACGTTCAGTGAGAACTAAATGTGCACAATTTAGTTGTCACTGAGATGAACGTGGAATCTTTACTTCATATTCCTTGAGGTAAAGTTGTTTAAAGGCGGCGACTGCGGTGGCGTAGCAAAGGGGGGGGGGTGGCAAGGGGGTCTATCATGCCCCGGGCTCCACTCGCAGAGGGGCGCCAATGTAAGATCCATATATTATATTACTATATGTTTTCGAGGTGGATGCCAATATAAGGTCTATATATTATACTAGCTTTATATACCCGGCGTTGCACGGGTGAACCCTTAATAAAGCTTACTTGTATGATATGTATATTTGTATTTTATGGCAATCTATACCCCTCTCCACTTGTCATCATCCCATCAGCATATTATAATCCCCCCCCCCCCTCCCCATGCTAATGTCAGCATTAAAATGTTTCTTTCAATTTTGATAACCCACTGGATCCCGGCCCTTCGAGGAGTTTGAGGGCTTCCCCGTAAACCCTTGTGAAAATCGCCGGTTTCATAAACAAAGAATTACCTGACGTTGCCCGGGATAATAAAAATGAATGGAGTTAACCTGAGCTCTAGATGTATACGTACTAACAACCGAAATATATACAATTCACATACACACACACACTTTTCCACACTTCATTTAATTAAGATTGATCTCTCTCTTTTCTCCTACCACCAATTTGGTGTTCAAAATGGTGATATATAGGAAATATAAATTATTCGATTGTTTCTAGCAATTTTTTCAAAATCTAAAGCGAATGTCGAAAAATCGTGACATTGATCGTGTTTCTTACATTTAATCGTGTTTCTTACATTTTAAATCAAGAATCTTATGGATATCTGTTTCCTTCTTTGAGATATGACGGAATATGTAAAAAACACGTAAAAACACGTTTAGCCCCCCTAACCCCGTGGGGGTCAAATTTTGAAAAATCCTTAAATTGGTTTTTAGGTATTCATATTCCTTAGATTTTAAAGCAAGAATCTTATGGATATCTGTTTCTTTCTTTGAGATATGAGGTAATATGTAAAAAATACGTTTTGCCCCCTCCCCCCCCATGGGGGGACCGAATTTTGAAAATCCTGAAATTGGTTTTAATGTATTCGTGTTCCTTACATTTTAAAGCAAGAATTTTATGGATACCTGTTTCTTTCTTTGAGATATGAAGGAATACGTGAAAAACACGTTAAGCCCCCCCCTCCCCGTCCCCTGGGGCCAAATTTTAAAAAATCCTGAAATTGGATTTAAGGTATTCGTGTTCCTTACATTTTAAAGTAAGAATCTTATGGACATCAATTTCCTTCTTTGAGATACGAAAGAATATGTAAAAAACACGTTTTGCCCCCCTCCCCCCCTTGGGGGGCGATTTTTGAAAAATCGCTTCTTAAATGACGCCTTCAGCACAAAAGTAATAAGCTCCTAAAATTTGATATCTGTATCTCCAATAGTTTTTGCTGGGTGTTGATTTCTTTATCTATATAGATATAACACGTAAGAACACGTTTAGCCCCCCTCTCCCCCTTGGGAGACGAATTTTGAAAAATCCTGAAATTGGTTTTTAGGTATTCATGTTTCTTACATTTTAAAGCAAGAATCTTATGGATATCTGTTTTCTTCTTCGAGATATGAAGGAAAATGTGATAAAACACGTAAAAACACGTTTTTCCCCCCTCCCCCCCCCTTGGGGGCCTAATTTTGAAAAATCCTGAAATTGGTTTTTAGGTATTCATGTTACTTACATTTTAAAGCAAGAATGTTATGGATATCAATATCCTTCTTTGAGATATGAAGGAATATGTAAAAAAACACGTTTTGCCCCCCTCCCCCCCTTGGGGGGCGAATTTTGAAAAATCGCATCTTAAATGACGCCTTCAGCACAAAAGTAATAAGCTCCAAAAATTTGATATCTGTATCTCTAATAGTTTTTGCTGGGCGTTGATACGTGTATGTATATATGTATATATAAGTCAGGACTTCTTCCTTTATAGATATAGATTACTATATGTTTTTCAGGGGAGGGCCCCAATATAAGGTCTATATATTATATTACTATATGTTTTTCGGGGAGGGCGCCAATATAAGGTATATATATTAAATTACTATATTATTTTGTAGGGGGCGCCAATATAAGGTCTATATATTATATTACTATATGTTTTTAGGGGAGGGCACCAACATAAGGTCTATATATTATGTTACTATATGCTTTTCGGGGGGGGGGTGTGCCAATATAAGGTCTATATATTATGTTATTATATGTTTATCGAGGGAGCCAATATAGGGTCTATATATTATATTACTATATGTTTTTCAGGGGGGAGTGGCGCCACAAAGGTATCGTGCCCCGGGCGCCAGTTATGCTCGCTACGCCACTGGGCGACTGACTTAACATTGAAAATGTAATGCTCGTGGCAAGCATTACATGTACATCCATGTTTCTCCGCTCATTTTGAATGCTCGGCTTAAAAGGTGCTCCACCTCAGTCACTTCAGTGTGACGTGCACCGTAATGTAACAATCAAAGGGATTCGTAAAAAACGGCAATCCAGTGAACACGGTTGCTCGACTTGTTGTTCGCTTTCAGGCACAACTACGGAATATTGGTGCTATACTTTACCCCCACCTTTTTATCGCCGCGGACCGGTCAACGTTTGATAATTTTACCGCGGCCCGCTGAGGAGGGGGGGGGGGGCGTTGATTGTTTATATTTTAGATTGTTTTGATTTAATAATTTTAATTTAATTGCATTTAAACATGCCTTCAAAATAAAATACAGTTACACCAAAAAATGAATAGAAAGTGATTTAACATTTTAACTCACTAGAACGCTAAATCAATGAGAAATGCACCACAGTAAATAAATTGGAAATAATTTAATGTTCCTTGGGCGGCCCGGGGGTTGGGGACCACTGCTTTACAACACATTACAACATTTTGTTACAAGTCAGTTCCGCCTTCAAGTAATCACCTTTTAGCCCTTTTTGGATGTGTATAACATATTTAAAAAATAAACTATTTAAGTTGAAGGTAAAAACTTATTTAAATTTTTTAAAAAAATTAGGAGTTGCAATTAGCTTAAAGTGAAAACCCTCATTAGAACTGAAGTGAAATGCCTGGTAGGTTAAAAAAATACCGAAAAATAAACTTTTTAAATCTAATGCAATAAGCAATGCATCACTTTTTTACAACTTATAACATTTAGAAAATAAACTTTTTTAGTAAGTTAAAGGAAAAAGTTTTTTAAATCCCGATAAATTTTTAGGAGCTGCTATTCGTTTCGGGTGAAAATCCTAATTAAGAAGTGTTCTTACTCAAGCAGTTGGGAGATGGGCAATTACCTCGGAGGCTGCAAAGATATTTGGAGTTTTCGGGAGAAAGATCCTACAAAGCATCTTTGGTGGTATCCCAATAAATAGATTGCACCTTATAAGAACTAGTTTAGAACTATACCGCCTTCATAAATAGCCAGATGTCACAATTACACCAAGGCTCCAAAAATGGGAGGGGCTGGCTCGAATGTTCCACGAAAGGAATTATTAGGCAATTTAAAAAAGAAAATGAATGGATATTTTGCAAAAGGTTGACCTATGTAAAGATAAATAGATTTCGTCCCGATGAAGACAAAAACGTAAGGATTATCGTTACAAACAGGCCAAAATAGAAGAAACTCCCCTAGAAGACCGGACCGTACCAGCCTGTAAAGAAGAATAAGGTTCGGGCTAATGGGTGTATTTCTGCGTCATACCCCTAAAGCTTTATAAGCATTTGCCCGACGAACAGTTAAACTTGTTGTTACAAATCTTGTTGTTGCCAACCTATAGTTGCAAATCTTGAAAATTATTGGGGAAAATTACTGAGGCTTTAACATCCAATTTATTTATCCTACACAAAAGCATCTTGTAAGTTCAGATATTTTAATAATCTATTAAATGTTTATATCCTAAGATTTATATAACAATTTATGCTAAATGAATGTGCGGTTAGCTGTATAAACAAATCTCTCGTTAGCTAGAAATATTTTTAAAAAAAAAGAAATGCCTACCAAAGACTTCTTTTACAGCGTATTTCGGATAATTCTAGACTTTTCTTCTATCTATTTTATATTTAACAACCACTGGTGACAAGTTCTTGCATAGCTGGAGACCGAAGTCGCTTGCAGTTTTCTATTCTTTTTCAAGCACTTCACCAAACAACTCTGAATGTAGCATTTTTTTATTGCAACTGGTAGGTATCCTTTTTACCTTGACAGATGGCTTTGACAGATCGCATTCATGCTGCAAGACGGATCTTCCTGATGATCCTTTTTTCTATGCTTAAACCTCCACTTCCCCTCTTGTATGAGGTATGTATAGTTCCTCCTTTCAAAGTGTTCTTTTAAAAACTAAGAACTTGGCAAGCCACGCTTGCCAAAAGCTGAATGCAAGCTGGGAGGAGAGGAAATATCCTTCTTGTATAATTTTTCGCTATGCCTCTATAATTCGAGAGAACTCTTTGATTTCCTTCCATAATGGAAGGTATACAAGTCAACTTGACTGAGAGCAAAATACTTCGACCTACTCCTCCATCTACCTGTATTCAGTCATTTAGACATGGAAAAAGATGCATAATTTTTTCAATTTTTTCTCAGCAACAACTTTTTAAAACATATTATTACGATGACAATTCTCCCAGACATTATCAAATATTTTTATCTCTCACTTGGAAAAGAACATGGCATGTCCGGGAATGAAGCTCAAGACCTTTTGCTGTCTGGAAAGGTGTACCATACTATGACACCTGTATTTTCCCCCCTCTTTTTCTGACAGAAGAATACGTAATTTGGTAACTTTTTTATCAGGTCTTTTAGCCTTTTACTTCAGGCACCTAAAACACATTTTCATTTCTCTTTTTATGATTAGAAATTATCCATAATTAATTTAAACTATTTACTTTTTTCTATAAAATGATTACAAAGGTCTTAAGGTGTGTATCTTCTCATTTTGTAAATCTTCAATCACAATGTTAAGCGACGGAAAAAATCCCCCTTAATATTTTTTAAGAAACTAAAATTCTAAGATTCATTTTAAAGATTCGTTAAAATTCAAAGTTTAAAGCATGTTTAGGTTTTAATATATCTGCTAAGCCAATAGTTTTAGTTGTTTAATTTTATCGTTTTTGTGCTAAAGGAAATTTGGAAAGGCTTCAAAATGCGAATAGCGCCTGCTCCATAATTTTACTTAAAACTTATTCTCAAAATTTCCATTTTCTAACGAAGAACAGCCCCTTTTCTTTAATGCATGTGTAAACTAAGTAATTTAGAATAAAAATTAGCCCTCTAGCCACGTGCCGACATTCTTTTCCAGGCACTAGATATTCCTGAACCCCTTACATAATGCCATAGGAAATTAATACTATCCTGACATTGTACTTTTTATATGTTGTATAATTATAAGAGCATTAATTAATCTAAAGTGTATATCATAAGAATAATTAAAGTACAAACAATGGTAATTAGTAATTCGTCATCAGGATTTATAAAAAGGAAATTTTTATAAATCCTGAGATTTTAATAAATCCTTAATCTCTTAGGAAAAAAAAAAAGTCATTTTTGTCAGGGTAATTTTTGTCTCAGGAAAGTCATCTTCAGAAAACTTACTCGAAATCAAAAATCTTGAAGACATTTTAATGAAACTATACCAAAGGAGTGCTGTACAAAATTTCGAGAATATACCTTGAAAGGAATTTCAAATATAACCGGCTGAAGAATGAAAAAATTTTTCCTAGACAAATGAGCTGTATAGTACAGATGTTCGGCTGAGTGAACGTAGACAGTACAACATAAAAATGTTGTACCTCTCTTTCCAATGATGGTAAAAACATGCAGTCTGTGTTATTTCATTCGAAAAGATATATATTAGTATATTTTAAGCCAGAGGTACATTGACTACGTGTTACGTCAGACGTCCAAAATTATAACGAATAGAGAAGTCAGTTAAAGATTAACATAAATCATTAGTGATAGAAAAATCATAAGAGGAAATTTAAACCGATTGTCAGCCTGTTGACGCCAGAGGTAAAAATAGAACAATTTTTACCTGTGGCATATTTACCTTTGTGTAGTCTGTGTTTTACATAATTTTTTACTTGTGTACAATAATTTTTAACTTAAGATAAACTTAAAAAAACATGCATAAAATTTATGAGGAGCATGAATAAAATTTATTTAAGTTTACTTGTACGAACAGCATAATTTTCTTCCTGAAAGTTTTTAAAGTTGATGTTAAATAATTTCATTATGTGTATAATGACGACTTAATATTTATTAACTCAAGATTGGCTGAAACTTTTTATTTCAGGCACGCTAAAATAAATAACAGGCCGGGGAAAGAAGTTTGGCGAGTCATAAGTTTAGTAAACACCAGCCGCTTCTTTTTGTTAGATATGATCTTCAAAACACGCGCCTCCGAATCAGAATTTCAAACAAAGCCCAGAAAACCGGGAGAAGCGTGAGCTGCATAGACGTCCTTGAAAACATCGACTAGTTTTCCGCAGCCTCGAGAACCGTAATAGATAAAGAAACGGTTTTTTCAATCCAAAACCAGAAGCTGGGAGAATGGCTTATGCAATAGTCCAGAGAACTGATGGATCTGCCATTGTCCTTCAAAGGGAGATTCGAAAACCATTTATTGTGATTTAACAGTTAATGGGTGTATTATCTGCTTTCGCGGTTATATATGCGTGACATTTCTCTTTCAAATATTATCTCGGAGACTTTTGTCCAACGTCAATTTTTTGAAACACTTTTCAAAGATTTTCTCCTCAGATCATGGCAGGATATTTTAATTGATTTTTAACGCACTTTTCCGTATAAATATTTTTACATACATAGTTTTCTCGACATAATTAAAGACAGGAGTAATTTAAGAATATTAAAGTAAGCATTTTTTGGGGAAAATATTAGCTTTAAAAAAATGCCTTAATATTTAAAAAAAAAGTTTTGAAAATACTTATTTAATTTTTTTTATACCACAGAAACCAGGAGTTAAGAGTTTTGAAACTTCAAAACAATGTTATAACACAGTACACATAAAATTAATCGCATAACGAAGGAAATTAAACAAAATTATTTCATGTTACCGCAAGATATATCGATGTATCTTATTTTACTAGGAAAAAAGTAAAGCATCATAAGGTTTTAAACAAAATACGATTGAAATATATTTGATACCGTACTTAAAAATGAGGGTAAAAAGTGAAAAAGGGAGACGCTACATTAAAATAAAGTCAGAGTTAAAAGAGTAACAGTAAACTAAAAGTTTTAGATGTTTTATCAATCTAATCATAGAAATCGGATTAACATAATCAAACTATTTTTTCATTATTAACTTTTTTTAAAGAAATAGTAAAGTGAAATGAAATAAATGAAAAAATATATATAAAAATGATTAATTTATGTATTATGAATAAAATAATTTACCCATTCACATCATTAAGTCTTATAGTATACTAGAGTTAAAACAATCATTGCAGAAAAGCAATATTAATCCTCAAATTTAAAGAAATATATCATGAGTTTAATAAAAGGGCTTGCTAATCAGGATAATGTCAACATTGTCATTAAACGAAGGATTGTTTCTGAAAGGTGTGATAACAATGATAAGTAGCTTGCAGTCCGATTTTAATCTCAACGTTTTTTTCACATTTGTCTTCCTTTTCAGAGCCGCAATTGTACCTTACTGTAACGATGTTGTATGAATGTTCATTACTGTGCTCGTTTTTTATAATATTATTTTTACTCGTCGTTGCCTTTGTTTATTGTGCGTTCCATAAAAACTGAGAATATTTTTTTTTCTCGAATTGGCAACAGTGCGAAAGTGGAAAAGGAAAGTGAAGACGATCTCTCTGAATTGGAAAAGTTTTTTGAATGTGGCAGACAATTCTGTTTTCATTGTTGAGCAGTTTTTTAAGAACGTTTGCATTTTACATACAACAATGGAGGGAGGCGATTCAGAGTTGAGAAATGAAATGCGTTGTGCATTCGCGGTTTGTCGACAGTTTCTAAGAAAATGCGACAGTAAAACCATGCCACAGACTCCTTACAGCCCTGATCTCTCTTTATGCGATCTCTGGTTGTTTACGACAGATGCTGATGCTGTTTCAGCTGTGAAGAGTTCACTGAAGAAACTTCCATAAAATGCCTTCGCTACATTGTTTCTTTGAAAACATTCGCTGCTTTGAAAAGTGAACTGAACGATGGGACTGTTGTATATGATCTGAGGGAAGCTATTTCGAAAGAGAATAACATCAAAATTTTTTGCTGTACCTGTATTTCTTTATTTTCGGTGATTTTACCCTTAGTTTTTATGCACCACCTATTGTAGTTAATTGCATGTAGTCTCCTTTTAACAATGACTCCCCATTCAAAAATACTGAGGTCCTCTTACGATTCCATTCTAGCGTGCAATTAACGGCAGCAGCCCCCTGCTTGCCTTCATACACGTCTCTACGAATACTGGGAGTACATCTACGTATATATCATCTGTATCCGAGGTTGTTTCATCATTGACCCAGTGCAGCAACGACTTACAACATGTCGCTATGGCTCTAAGTTTTCCCCAGTTTTTTGTGCAGATATGTCAAAAATTTAAAGTTTGCTTGGTTTTCGATATATCTGCTGAGCTAACATAGAGCAATTTATTTGCACAATTTATTCACTTTTGCACTCTGTAAAGTTTACGAAATAATTTATTCAGAATAGTATTTATCATACGAAATAATTTATCAGAATTTTATTTTATTTTATTTATAAAAATATTAGTCACTTTGAGAAACAAAATTAATTTTTTTATGATAATTTTTGCTTCCGGATAAATACTTTCAGAATATTTACTCTAAATCAAAAATCGAACAGAGAGTTTAAGGAAAATTAAGGAGAATTAAGGGTCTCCGAGTCCCTTAGATGTAAAGAAATTTTACAGTGCCAATCAAACCTAAAATTACACTACTTTCGGAAAAAGCAAATCCTGAGGTATACATAAAAATCATCAGTCTGTGAGAAATTCCGCCTCTTCAAATAGTTTTTGGCAAATGCTTATTAACCTTTCGCAATTGCCACTCTATAAATAACTTTTTGGCAGAAGTGTTATCTTCACTGGTGGTCGAAGTAAGAGCCGGATAAGAAAATTATTTATTTCTTAAAAGTCCCCTGTTAAGTTAAAGATGTAACACCCAGAGCCCCTTCTTTTCTCTAGTCTAGTCTATGCCTCTGTTCCAGTATCACGAAGAACCTATCTTTTGCAGAAAACAAATTAAAAGAAATAGTTACTTGTTGCCATAAGGTAATAAGGCAAAACTGCTTTGTAGATAGATATGAAGCAAGCAAATATGATTAAAAGTTGTAAAGACCACCTGCTTGTAGGAGAAGTAGAACCTGGGTATCCTAAAATTACGGTCGTTACTTTACCAAATGGATTATCCCGATGATATGAGGAAGAATTACTTTCAACGAACTTCCTC
>OU015491.1:38407853-38542853 GCA_907164885.2 Dolomedes plantarius
AATAAATACAACGATCAATGTTTGCAATTGATGTAAAAAAAACAAAAAAAATATATTTATAAAAAAAATAGTAACGGATATTTTATAGACAAAATAATGTAGAAGAAAATATTCATATTAAATCTAATAGAACATACTAAAGAATATAGTGCAATTAATATAGTACAGTCTGAGGAACATTTCTTTTACTGTATTTTAATATTTTTTTGGATAATGTCCAATCGTCTGCCACATTAGCAAGAAAAAAATTTTTTTTGTCTATTTAGTTGTTATGCACGTGACGATAAATTAATTTAAAGTACCAGAAAAAGAAATCTCGTGATCAGCATTTAATAAATTAAATTCTAACAATTAATCTTTAAAATTTCACTAAAAATTAGAAAAGGGAGGTAAAGATTCAAAAAAGATTTTTTTCAAGAAATTTTTATGATCTTTCTCGTGATATAAATTTTATAACCCTCAAATTATTATTTTAAATGCAAACTTTAAAAAAAGTTACAAAAACAGCTTAAAAATTTAATTAAAAAAAATCTAAGAATAATTTTTCAAAAATCTTTCTTAGTGCACCCCTACACTATAAGAAAAATCGCCATGCAAAATTTCAGCCCTTTAGGTCCAGCGGTTTGGTCTGTGCGTTGTCTGCCAGTCAGTCAGACAATCAGTCAGTCAGTCAGTTACGGAACTGTTTTATATATATAGATGTGAGTTTCTGAAGGAGAAATATTAATACTGACGATAATGGTGATAGCACAATACGATTTTAAAAACTATATAGGCAAAAACAAAGGGTATGGATATCTAAGCAAGCGGCATGGTAGCAGCGATCGAGTCATTTTTCAATCTAACATAGAAAAATAACTGCATTTTTTTCTTTAAGATTTTATTTAATATTTACACATTTGTCTCCAAACACCTGGAAAATTGCTTTCATATCATGGCTCATTAATTATTGTTACAAATGCAGTTATGTTTTGATTACTATGAGCCTCGCTGGAAAACTGTGTATCAGTGACCTGGCATCAGTAGCGCGAGAATAAGTTCTTAGGGATTTATCTGTTCAACAGTCTTTTTGTTTCTTGAAGGAAGAGCTTTCCCTCTCAGCCACTTTTTGTTAAAAAAAAATCAGTTCAAGAATTACCTTTTTATCTATTTTATTTAGGTGAAATTTTAAAACTGCACCAGATAAAACGAGAAATCATTTCATGGTAAGAATTTTTAGAATGAGCACTTCATTATCCCCGATAATAATGAAGGCAAAAAATTCATACGAAGATCTGAGCCGGGCTGATCTATCGTTGAGTCTGAAGCAAGTTTTAAAAACGGCTCCTTTACGAATTTTCGGCTAGACTCTTAGGTAATAAATGTATCACTATTAAAAGCAGCCTATTTAATAGAATAACGGACATTTTTTTGAAAATTATGCATTAACTAGCTGAATACCAGTGCTTCACTGCGGAGTACATTCAAATTAAATACAACGGTCAATGTATGCAATTAATGCTAATATATATATATATATATATATATATATATATATATATTTATTTATTTCTAAAAAAAAATCGTAACGGATATTTTTCTAAACAAAATAATGTAGAAGAAAATATTGAAATTAAATATAATAGAACATACTAAAGAATATAGTACAGTTAATATAGTACAGTTTGAGGAACTTTTTTTTTTACTGTATTTTAATATTTTTTATATAATGTCCAATCGTCTGCCGCATTAGAAAAAAAAATTGTCAATTTTTTTCGTTGTTATGCACGTGACGCAAAATTAATTTGAAGTATCACAAAAAGAAAACAAACCACGTGATCAGCATTTAATAAATTAAATTCTAAAAATGAATCTTTAAAAATTCATCAAAAATCGGAAAATAGAGGTAAAGATTCGAAAAAGATTTCATTTTAAAAGAATTTTTAGGATCTTTCTCGTGATATAAATTTTATAATCCTCAGATTATTATTTTAAATGCAAACTTTAAAGAATGTTAGAAAAACAGCTTAAAAATTTAATTTGAAAAAAATGTAAGACTTTTTCAAAAATCTTTCTTAGTGCACCCCTACACTATAAGAAGAATCGCCATGCAGAATTTCAACCCTTTAGGTCTAGCAGTTTGGTCTGTGTGTTATCTGTCAGTCAGTCAGTTGCGGAACTGTTTTATATATAGAGAATAGAAAGAAAAATGTTATTTATTTTAAAGAAACAAAAAAAATTATAGAAATACAGAACTTAAGAAAAACAGAAAAAGTAAATAAAGAAGATTACAATTTGTTATGTAATAAAGTAATTACTAAATTATTCTCCGAGCTTTATTGCAGCAAAATGATCGATAGTATGTACCTCTATGATTTATTGTTTCAGATACCGTCTTTTCTGTAGAATTTATTGCTAGATCATTCAATTGCTCTTGATTCGTTGTTGTTCGTAGATAACTGCTTAAAATTTTCAGCTATAAAAAAACTGCGCCCAGCTGCTGCCATATCTACAAGTAGTAGAATTCTTGGAGCTACAACTAAGTTTGGAAATATGCATTCAAAATTTATACCTCATAATCTCATTCAGCCTTTTATAATAAATAGTCAAAATATTCTCTTATATTTGAGTACTTTTACGAAATTCGTCATATCGTACCCCGGGCAAGAAAAGTGACACAAGTCCAAAAATGGCAATTTCGAGACTATGTCATCGAAAAATATGTATAAAGTGCCCCATATCGTGCGCGGAAAGCGACACATTTCTACCTCTCAATTCGTCCACCAAAGGGCAGTTGTATCAGTCTTATTGTGATGCTAGTTCAAGCTGTACAGTATTCTTTAAGTTGATTTTTCTCAAGTGCTGCATTTTTTAATTGTGTAATTTTTCTTGCCGGGGTGCGATATATTATATTAAACTACTAGTATTTTTCTTTATTCGATGAAACATTTTTATTTTTACTCTGTCTCATTTCGGCGCCTGAGGCGGTCACCTCGCCCCCTAACCTATGGGGACGACCCTAACGAAGATGATCTAAATTTGTATCATAGGCACTGAAAAACATTCATAATCTGTGTTAAAATTGAGTTCATTAAGTACAATAAAGTTAGTCACGGTTAGGAACTGTTTCCTAACATAGGCCATGATGTCACTATCCTTGAGATTTTTCAGCTGAGAATGATATATTACCTCAAATTTGAGGCCTTAAATCGGTAATACTTAATGACTACTCCCTTTTTTATACACTGTCACAAAAAAACATGCACCCAGAAGAAATCTAGCTACTATCCCGAAACTTGGCAGGAATGTAGTCTGGTAAGAGATATGCAAATGATTAAAATTTTGAAGCCAATGAGACAAGGATAAGAGCGTTATGCGCATATGATATGCGCAGCTGGGAGAGTTTAAAAGCATGATTGCTCGTGCCACGGGGTTATTCAAACAAATCTGTCGACTTCATTGGATGGACGGTATTGTGACTACACATGCCTCTGAGACGTAACCGGCGACAGTACGAACAATTGTCGGACTTTGAGAGGGGGCGTATAGTAGGCCTCAGAGAAGCAGGTTGGTCGAACAGGCGTATCGGCCGCCACTTCGGTTGGAGCGATATGGTAGTTGCTCGGTGTTGGCAACAATGGATCGCGGAAGAGATAGTCTACCGTCGCGGAGGGTCAGGGCGTATCAGGAACACAAATGCGCGCGAGGATCGCGCAGTCATAAGAGCGGCCACGTCCGCACCAACAACGTCGCTAGAATCGGCTCGACGCCATTTACCACTTTTCAGACATCTGGTGGTATCGGGGGAAACCATTCGGAGACGACTGGCCGACGCAGGTATAAGGAGCCGTTAAACGCCATAGACGCCTACCACTGACCCCACATCACAGGCAGTGTCGATTGGATTTTTGCCGACCTTGGACTAGGTGGAGTGTGACCGACTGGAGGCGTGTGATCTTCAGCGATGAATCCCCATTCAGTCTCAATGCTGATAACCAGCGCATACGCGTATGGAGGCGGCCAGGCCACCGGTCCGATCCGGCATTTGTTGTCGAAAGGCATACGGTGATATCACAATCTGAGACAGTGTGGGGAGCGATTTGTTGGGACACACGATCACCTCTAGTCGTCCTTCAACGCACTTTGACGGAACGCAGTTACGTGGACGAGATTTTAACGCCAGTTGTACTGCCTATGCTATCAAGTCGCCTAGGTGCCATTTATCGGCAAGACAACGCTCGTCCACATACTGCGCGACTCTCCCAACAATGTCTTCAAGTATATGACGTACTCCCATGGTCTTCCAGGTCGCCAGACCTCTCGCAAATAGAGCACGTCTGGGACGTGCTTGGAAGGCAACGGAAGCCGCCCCGGAATACTGGTGAATTAACTGCCCAGTTGCAAAGATTATGGCCTGATCTTCCGCAGGAGGTCATAGGTAACCTCCTTGATTGGATGCCACGCCGTGTTTCGGCATGTATAGCTGCCAGAGGTGGATTTACTATTTACTGATTTGTAACCTTTTTCATGCCATATCTTCGTAATAAAACGGTCTGTTCTTCTGAATTTGTAATTATTTGCTTATCTCCTCATACACTACATACATGCTAAGTTTCATGATAGTAGCTCGTTTACTTCTGGGTGCATATATTTTTTTGTGACAGAGTGTATTATAAAACCAAAAATTTCGATTAACAAATACACAATTCCTTCGTTGTAGCCTTTCTTCGTAGAACTACTGTACAGAAGCTGTTCGCACATTTTTTAGACGATTTTGGTAAGCAGTAATAAAAAATCGTTTCCTGCAAAAGAAATAATTGCAATTGTACTATGTTTTTAAAAGTCAAAATTATCGTCTGCGGCTTGAAAGTTTTGTTTTTATTCAAAATGGCGTTTTCAACAAAGCAGTGGTTCGAAGGCTACATTTATGCTCTTTCCGAAGAGAAATATGCATACTCCGTTATCCAAAAACGATGTGAGAGTCATGGTTTTGTGATATCTAAAGCGTCGATAGGTAATATCGTCAACAAGAAAGGAAAAAAACGTCAAATTGGAACCTCAAGTGGGACAAAAATTCCAAACAAGTATCAAAGGAAAAAACGGACATCTTCGACTATTGCAACGGTACGTTGTTTAATGTTAAAAGAAAATCCCCCTAGTCAAAGGACAGTTGCAAAATCATTAAAATGTTCGGTGTCCACTGTAAACAAAATGATAAACGTTGATTTAAATCTTAAGAAAGCGAAAAAACGCAATGTGCATCGTCTTCTTCCAAATCATATCGCTGAACGCAGGACACGCTGCAGAATTCTATATGAGAAACACTTATCCAAAGAAAAATGGAAAACAATTGTCCCAATAGATGAATCATGGGTGTATTTAAATGATTGCAAGAAAAAAAGAGCCATTTATTATCATAAAAGGGGAGAAAAAAATTTAAGTACATGGTTCAAAGAATCGAAAGAAAGTTTTTCTAAGGGATTCATGATTGTTGCTGGTTTTTCTTATAATGGCAAGTTAAAAATAAAGAGAGTGGAAAAAATGTCAAGAATAACTCCAAATACTACCAGGAACATATTTTATCGCCAATTGTTCTGAATGAAATATCATCGCTTTACCCACAGTGCCATCAATCTGTGAGACTCCATCAGGACAAAGCTAGCAGTCACACATCAAAATCCACTGTAAATTTCCTAAAAGAAATGAAACAAAAAACTGGTATCAAGGCCATACCCTTCACTGATATCCCTACTAAATCTCCCGATGTATCACCTGTGGATTTTTATGCTTTCGGACTTTTAAAATCGGCATTATCCAAACGTCGTCCCAAAACCCTTACAGGACTCTGGAAAGCTGTTCAGGAGGAATGGGATAGAATACCTTTTCTGACACTTCAAAAGGCATTATTATCCTGGAAATTGTGGTGTCGAAAGATAGTTCAGAATAAGGGATGTCAAATAGAACATTTAAAACACAAGAATTTTATGTAATTTAGTTTTGTGAATACAGTATACATCGTCTAAAAAATGTGTGAACAGCCTCTGTATTTGTTCGAAGTAATTCCCGCTCTATGTAATAGCATTAATTGCCACACACTTCCCATCATTATGATATATTTGGAAAAGATTGACATTTAATACCACTCTGAAATGTCCAATCTCTTGCCTCTGTTATAGGAAAATGATGACGATATATCCAGAATGGAGTAGCTTAGCCAGAAAAGAAATCTAGAGGATCCCTCGATATTTGTCATGAACATAATTAAGGACTTTTATTTATTTAACTTTTTTAAGGGGGGGGGGTTGAGGAGGGTTGAGAGAGAGTCAGGGCATTTTAATAGTATATCAAAGACCTAAATTTTCTCTGCTCCTTTTCCCACTTACCTCTGTCTAGAATGCCTCGATACGAACTATTTCAGTAATATTTTACAATTATTGTATTGAAAAATATTTTTATCCCAGAATTAGTAAAATTATTTAATTGTGTTTTCATTCGTTATACTATATTCGGGAAATCTAAATTACATTATTCATATTTTTTCGAAATGATTACTATCGTTTATGTGGCTGTGTCGAATGTCTACGCATCATTATGTTTTGCAGTGGATAATCTTCAATATTTTCAATTGCTTTGTCAGGTTCGTTGAGGAATATAATGGCATGACTTGATAATGAAACGGTAGCACACCTGCCTGAAAAGTTTGGGGTTACGAGTCCTGAATCAGCCTAAAGTTGTTAGTTTAGAGAAAACAATGTCACTGCTAATGAGGGGCACCATCGCTATAATGAAAATTTAGGGGGTTTTAAACGAGGGTCTGGGGCCAGGTATGATGAGGGTGGTGAGAAGGTCAAATTCTTTAAGTGTAAAATACAGCGTATGACCTAAGAGCTAGATTATAGTTCACCAAACAGGCCGAGCGCAGGCTCTCATCACCCGTGTCTGAGGTAGCCTATTTTTTCTCAGTTTCGGGAGAACGTAAAGCTGATTGATTATGGAAGATTATGACATGTTTGTTGTCTAGTGGTCAGTGCAACTGTACAAGAAGAAAAATATTCTGGATTCAACTTAAAATACAAGGCTATTTGTTGTATTTTAATGGAAGAAAAGTTTGATAGCTGAGAATATGTCGTAGAGAAGCCGTAGTACTTTAATTTATATGATCTCATTTTTGTCAATGTTCGTACCAGTAACGATGTTATTGCGATGTTTATGATTGACTAGCTTTCAGACATAAACATCTGTCGAATTGTAAAAATCAAACAATTACACAAAGACAGTGAGTAATTTGCACCTGCTTCAGTCTGCTCAATCCGTCAGCGTTAACTTGAGTCAACGTAGCGGTACGGATGACATCACTGCGTGGAGCTCTGTGTCTGGTTAAATTTTTTAACGCTTACGCTTCGGAAGCAATGTGAACGAACACCTTAGCCATATTGTTTAGGAAGTAATGCAGAGAAAACAACTTAAAGGCAAGATTAGTATTTAATAGAGGGCCGAAATGACATAAAGTATAAAATCAAAGGGAAGAGTGAAATGAGTTCATTTTCAGGTAGCTTACACTATTTTGCAAGATGTTAGAGAATAACCACGGAATATTTGGTGAAGAATTCTGCTGAGAATGTTTAAGCAAGTATAAAGAGCAGACAGACAGAATTTATTTCAGTTTTTCATAAATAAAATGACTATACAACAGCTTTTTCTGAAAAACACATTTGTGTATAAAGAAACATTTTAGTGGAGAAATGTTAGACTTTTTAAAAGACATTGAATAATAATTGTCAGTAATTTTGAAACTTTGATATGATCTCTATCCCCCCTACAATATGGCTGTTGAGATTTCTCTAACCTTGAGTTTTTCCCGGCCGTATATCGACAGCTGATTCCCTAGTGGGTACGATCGTTTTATTTCACCGATTCATAGGGTGAATTCACCTTATTCCTATGATACTGTTTTTCTTATTTAAAGTTATGACGAGCTTTATTTGAAATATATGAATACAATGCTAAGAAAGTAATCCCCACTTATGAAAAACACCTTAGTTATGTCCTATTTATCTTTCGCAGTCTGAGGAATCGGCGTTCAGAGGCTTCTCGAATTAAATATACAAAAGTTTACAAACGAGCACAGCTCCGCGAGGTTTCACATTAACCCCTTTAACCTTTTGTCCCTTCTATTTGGGTCTTCTATAATAGAGAAGAAACCTTCGTTTTAAAATACGCGTTTACACCTGCTCAGTCTCCTTTCAGCGTAATGGAACTCCTTGTAATGTAAGCATTGACTTCTCCTTTCACTGAGGTCGACACGTGATAAAGCCTGACAGCAATTACGGAGTCACGAGAAAATCACGAGCAGATGACATCACGGCCGAATCTTACTAGCCTCCGATGCGCTTAGGTATTTTCGGGTTCGTACGGTTGTAGAAGGTTGTTTTCGAAGGGGAAATGTATTTTCAGTGTACTAACTATACTGAAAATAGCTGTTTTATCTTTGAAAATAATCAGTGCGATTCGGATGAGAAATTATCTGTGCTAGCATTTTTATATTTCCTCTAAACAGCAATACAATTTTTATGCAATTTATTTGAGGTAGACCAGAACTTAATACGCTGATACATTTTACAAAATATTGATTGTTCTTACTTATTATTGCCTTTTAAACAAAATATACTGTGCTCTCAATTATCAAGGTTAGTTTTAAGTAAAAAGAGTTGTATTATGTGAAATGCATTGATATTTCATATACATTCAAACCTCTTTTGGTGCGGTCTTTTTTGTGCTGTTGTTTCTGTGCGATTTTTTTTGTGCGGTATATGTAAAAAATGTCCATTAAAATACATAATATGAATAAAAAGTAAGAAGTTAACTAAATGAAGTTAGAAATTAACTATAAGGGAATTTTAAGATGTTTTAAGCAATATTTTGTGTGCGATTTAATTTTAACGTAGGATTACGTTTCTCCATAACGGACCTCCGGAAAGGAAAATTTCAGACGCTAAAACCGTCCGTCCGTCCGTCCTCGCGAGTTATAATATTGGCAGCACGCCAAACCCAGCCTATCGCTTGGACAAGTTAAACAGAAAAGTACCAAGATGCGTCAAAATTTTGACATACGTATAGATACACACACACACACACATATATATATATATACATCTATATATATATATATATATATATATATATATATATATATATATATATAGGTACATATATACATACAAAAGAGGTAAGCAACGATAAGTAATCCTACGTTAATAACCGGCGGTAGTTTCGTTAGAAGAGACTACCCGAAACTTTTTCTTTTTTTTTAATAATATGCGTTCCCTATCTACCGCACATAAACGGGTTTGAGTGTATTATATCAATAATGAAATAAAAAACAGAAGAAATGTATGAAACGTTTCTCTGAATTAAGTAAAAATATCCAAGACCCTAACGAATCAATGATAATTTTACATTAAAATCTCAATAGCAAAATTTGTGTCGATATAATCTAATACAATATCTATAATATGCACATTAGTACATACTGTAGTTTAAAAACGGCTGATTTCTACCTTTTTTTAGGCTTATTGAACAAGCAAACGAAGCTTTTTTTGTTCCGCTAAACTTGTTATGTTCAGAATATTTAAGACATAGATAGATCGATAGCTGTAAAATCAAATTTTTAAGAAAAGGTTTTTGCAATCTGCAAATAATATAGAAGGATTTGAAATTATTTAATACATGCCTATAAATGAGAAAGGACACGTGTTAAAATATCCAATTATTTTAAAATAAACTTTGCTAAACGGTTTTATTCACAAAGTAGCATGTTTGTGAAAATAGATCCGGCTCGCTTTTTTCCTTGGACAAAGGAAAAAAATATAACTCTGTTGCTAATGCCCCCCTTGTTGGAGGTTGCATTCACCAGGTCCTTATAGGCAATTGGGCTGAAAGGAGCGACTCCTGTTTTGAATTAGCACCACAAGGGTCGGAGTCCCACTTGGCTAAATGACCGGTCCCGTAATTTTGAACCGAGTCAAGTGACGAGACCGGAACACTTGACCCCGCACCTCCAGAGGTAAATTTGAGTACTTGAAGGACATTGCAGACACGACCTATTTTACGTGACCCGGCCACCATTAGTGAACACGGCGGTGGATTTGTAGCGGCGAGCATCGACCCAGGGACGTTCAGATCACTGGCCCGCTGCTCTTGCCAATTGGGCCACTGCGCCCTAATATAACTCTAGAAATGCAATACGGTATACTTATATTATCTGATAGGCCTATAAATTAAGCGAACATATTTTCGAAATTATGGGCAATCGATGTTTTTTTTTTTCCATACATACGGACAGTATGAGTGCTTGGTACAGCACAATTCTAATTTATCTATATATATAAAACAGTTCCGTAATTGACTCACTGACTGACATACAACGCACAGACCAAACCGCTGACCTAGAGAGCTGACATTTTGCATGGCGATTCTTCTTATAGTGTAGGGGTGCACTAAGAAAGATTTTTGAAAAATTCTTCTTAGATTTTTTTTAAATTAAATTTTTAAGCTGTTTTAGTAACTTTTTTTAAGTTTGCATTTAAAATAATAAGTTGAGGGTTATAAAATTTATATCACGAGAAAGATCATAAAAATTCCTTTAAAATGAAATCTTTTTCGAACCTTTGCCTTGATTTTCTGATTTTTGGTGAATTTTTAAAGATTAATTTTTAGAATTTAATTTATTAAAAGCTGATCACGTGATTTCTTTTTCTGGTACTTTAAATAAATTTTTCGTCACGTGCATAACAACTAAATAGACAAAAATTTTTTTTTTTCTAATGCGGCAGACGATTGGATATTATCCAAAAAAAATAAATATCCCTTGCGATTATATATATATATATATATATATATATATATATATATATATATATATATATATATATATATATATATATATATATATATATATATATATAAATATATATATATATATAAAATCGCTATAATGTAAAATATATATTACATCAATTGTATACATTGATCGTCGCATTTATTATAAATATATATATATTTATTTTTTTTGGCATTAATTGCATACATTGACCGTTGTATTTAATTAGAATGTACTCCGTAGCGAAGCGCGGGTTTTCAGCTAGTATACACATAAAAGTAAACTTTGTATGAAATATTTGTTTGATAAATTATTTCTTTGCTTTTTAATTGCAATTACAGATGCAATTATTAGGCAAGGATAGCAATCAAAACATCAAGTGTGATTACTGTTAGATGAAATAAAGCTAGCACTGCAACAGAGAAATCCGATAAACTCCGTTTTGAAAACATCTATAATTAGTATTGCTCATTCATTTTCTGCAAGACTAAGTCATACCAAGGTTATTTCTCTGAACTGCTTTTGAATTGTGGATTTTTATGAAATCTGTTGGTACACATTTTTTGACATACTCTTGTTATGAAGAAAACTCAAGTAATATTGACTTTCCAAAGGAACACTTTTGAACTCTATATCTCCATTAATGTCCGTCAGGTTAAACGAGAAGGTCTTATGGAGTTCAGAACGGGTTGGCAAAAACTTAGGGCCTTGATTTTTGGAGATTGTTACTCCTGGATAATACGAAATCGCCGGATTTGCTACACTAGTGAAATAATCCTGGCTGAAACAAAAGACGCGCAGGTTTTCGAGGATAGATTTCCTCAGATTAGATCGCTGAACTGAGTAGTTTTCTTAACAACTTATTTTAATTTTATGCAATCGTCCTTTCTGCCTGACGATGTTTAACTTAATTTCAAAACGATGATGATAAAATAACTCATCAGTTTAAAGGCATAGGTAAAATAAAATTGCTCGGCAAGTTGCTGATAATTAAGGAAAATCTAGGCAATGCGGCAAATTACAAATTATGTAGAATTCCACATCTTTCTAATTTTAGCATGATATCAGATACTAAAAGTGGGTATCATTTTCACTGGAAAGTCTCAAAATCAATTGTAAAGGGGGAGATGTCTATTTAAGGTAATCGTATTCAAATCACTTTCATAGAAAACTACATATTAAATTGAACACATAAAAGTGCTGCTGTGTACTAACCTTACTGGATTCGTTCACCTCAATGTTAACCTGTGGAGAAAATGTGTCCAAGGATTGCCGACTTGGATTTAAAGGTTTTTCTTTTAAAATTGTATTCTATAATAGAGAAAGAAATTTTACATTTTGGGGCATTTTTCGTTTTATAAAAAATGCAAATAATATTTTTAAATTTAAATTATTCGGGGAAAAACATCTGGTATAGTATCTTTTAAACGCTCATAAACTCCTTTGGGGGAAGAAATTTATAAAATGAATCCTGTTGCAAGGTGCAGAAAAGTTCAGGCTATCTGTAAATACCCATTTCTATTTGATTATCAGCATATGCGTAGCTGTAAATAGTAGTCAAATTTTCTACATAGGTTAACATTGAGGTGAGCGAATCCAATAGGGTTAGTACACAAAAGCCTTAAGCTCAACTCAGCAAAGCCATCTTTAACAGCAGTCCTTCCTCTATTATTTCCTTATCATAGTCTCCAGCTATTTAGGGGCTAACTATACTCACGCAAGTTTCCTTCCTTGTCAAAAAGTATGAATTTAACTCAAGTTCATCCTTTGTCCTCAGTAGTGCATGATTTCCCAGTTTTATCCATAAATTCATGAAAGTCATTCTATAAAATTTATGAGTGTTTTACATACAATGGAAGGCGAAGATTTAGCTCTACGCTGTTCACCCATGAGGAAGAACATCCCAAAATAAATCACTCAAAAGGCACACGCCTCGTTCACCTTTTAAGCCACATGAAAATCACGAACAAACTTCGAGGTATTTAGGAATGCTTTCTTAATGTAAGTTCTATGTCATATTTTGGGACGGAGCTTTTTATTCATATCAGTAAATGCTTGACTATTTTGAAGTATATCAGAAGCATTTCTGTTGGAAATTCGTAAGAGTCGTCGTTCTGAGCTACCAGTGGGTTAAATTCCATTAGAGAAAATTTCTGGAATTCATTTGACTAATGGATCTGCTTTAATTTTATTAATATTGACTTATAAGCCATAAATGCATTGCATACAAAAGCTTCTTAATACCCACGATAAAGCATTAGCTACTAGTTTTGGACTGGTGGTGTAAAACTGGAGCCATGAAGCTAAAGCTTTAGCTTCATGACTGGAGCATTAGATTGGTGCACTGGTGAACTTATTGGTGCATATAGACGCGATCGTCTCTTAGCATTTGTGATATGCCCTCAGAGACGATCGCATCCATTTCTTTCTAGTCAAAAAAAGGGCTACATGCGTTACACTAAACTTAGTAGTAAGGTTTACTGTAAATTTTAAGCTTTTGTTCATAAAATTAACTAATATCTTATTTCTGTGTAAGTTTCTCATTATAGATGGTTTCTTTTCCTCCCCTTTGCGAAAAGATTGTCAACTCACGTTTATGTAAGCCTATTGTAGGAAATGTTTTAATTTCTCTAGGCACTGTATAGTTAAATTACGGACATTCCATCTCTTCGAGCATATTACTTACTTTATCCTAAATTTCTGCTTCTTCATTTCGTTTGAAAACTGTGACTGGGAAAAGGAATTGAGGGCAGTAAAATTTTTGTGTTTTCACAGAAAAATGAAGTGGCTTATCGTCTGATGCCAACGCAGCTTTTTGCACCTCTAAAAATAGAGTCCCGTACTTTGAGAGTCCTGCTTACATGGCATCTGGTTCAAATACTTTCTTCCCCATTTAGATTGAAAATCTTGAGTTCCCGGACTGTATTTAAGTTTGACGTATAAATAGAAAGCTAAAAGAAAGTAAGCACATTTAATAGACATATTTTGTCTATGAAAATGTTGGTAAAATTTGCAATTGATCTAGTGTATAGGGTAGGTGGGGGGCAAAGGTTTTCAGTTTTGATTTTTTGATTTTTCACCTTATCCTTTAGATCCTATCGTCCCAAAATGTCACTTGTGTTGTAGTTGGGTATCTCCTCTACCTTCTATAAAATAATGAATTTTTTCCCGAAAGATTTAGTCACCGAATTTTTTATTTTACCAAAACACCTGTTTGCAAACCTTTGCCCCAATCGGTGGGGCAAAGGTTTGCACTGCAAACCTTTACCCCCACTCCTTGGTTTCTTACTAGATAGGCATCGAAAATCACAAATAGAGTTGTCTAAATAATTTTATTTCACATTTTGTAATCTTTTTAAAGGTGTTAAATATATGGAAAATCCCAAATTGAACAGGTTAATCTCAATAAATTTTTTCTTAAACTAAATAACTTCAAACTGAAATATCAACTATTAACACAGAAAGTTGAATCTAACAAAGAAATTCACAAATTGAACGGGGTTAATCTCAATAATTTTTTTCATAAACTAAAGAACTTCCAACTAAAATATCAACTAATAACACTATCATTATATCATATCTTAGGCTTTACTCATTCTTTTAAAACCCGTAAAAATTAAGCAAATTAAGGGAATGGGGGACATTACAAAACAATTTTTGAAATTTTTACCTCAGAGATATTAAATTTGGCAAAAATATTCATTTTAGTAAAACTATATCAAACACCTTATAAAATTTCATAAATGTTTAAAATTTTATTTTTTATATTTTAAAAATTGAAATTTTTATGTTTTTTAAAATGCTCCTTGCGATCCAATTTTTAACTTTCCCCCTTAATTGATATTGCTTATACAGTTTGATCACAGTTATGTTTTATTTTGTGCTTTCGTTGAATAATTAATTTTTAGGAAATATTTTTATGCTTGTACTCTGAATTCTCGTGAAATTTTTGTATTTTTCCACACTTAAGTTAAAATTTGATAATCTGAATGATGTCGAAACCTGAAATGGATACATAACTTTATTTTAATGTATAAGAAGAGTCTTTGTAATAAATTTTATAAAATTTCGTCAAAAATTGTGACGCAAGGAGCATTTCAAAGACTTGAAATCTGGAAATTACTCATTTAGAGCTAATTTTCCTAACCAGACCTTCGAAGCTTATAATGTCTTGTAACAACATTTAATTCTTTTATGTTGTAAAATAGGTCTTTGTTCAGAGCTATTTTATTTTTTGTGTTGTACTAATTTATTTTATTTTTAATTTATGGATTTTCAAGCATTTTACAAAAAAAATTCTGATTAAAAGCATGCAGTTTTTATCAAAAATAATTTATTTTCAAATTACAAAAATGTGAATTCCCATTAATAATAAAAGACGTTGTTAATAAGGATTCCCAGTGAAAAGAGGACATAAAACAAATGTTAATAGTTAGAGGGGCAAAGGTTTGCAGATGGGGCAAAGGTTTGCACTGCGAACCTTTACCCCATGACTCCCGCAAACCTTTACCCCATTTCGTGCTGGTTCTGTTTCTGCAGAATGGACGCCATTGTATTTGAGTTAATCCAAAACTTAAGGTAGGATTTGAAAGGTTATTTACCACCCTAACATGCGAAAATAAGCCCAAAACAGTTCGTGAGTTTGAGTGATGCTCAAAATTACTCAAAAGTTGAAAAAAATTACATTAAAAGAGACCAAAATAAACTTGCCTCATTTTCTCTGCAAGAGGAGGTCTTAACTCCGACATTTTTTACGAGGCAACTGACTGGAAGTATAGGAATGCACTGTCTACCAGATCCCCCCCCCCTCAAATTCTTCCCGGTCATTTTAAAATTTATGTGCGAACCTTTGCCCCCACCTACCCTATGTATGTGTTGAATAAAACCTCGGAATCGAAACTTTTAGTGGTATTAATCTTAAGAATAACAGTTCAAATTGTATTTAAAGTCTCCCTGTCACTGAAAATATGTCAGTTTTTTTTTTGTGGACTTTCGAAAAGATCAGAAATAAAATTAACCTAAAGATTGTTGATTTCTATTTTCGTCAACAAGGATCAACATTTTCAGTTGTTAGCACAGATATAGTAGATATAAATAGAGTTTACAGGAGAGTTAATTTTCTTTAAGGCATTGATTTCTGTGAAAGGAAAAAAAAATTTAAACCTCGAGGACTCTCTTTTTATTTAAAATTAATATTTTGAGCTATCTCGATTTTATTTTATTCCATAAAAAATAAACTGCAGTTTTAATATATACTTTTATGTTAAAAATATTTTGTTATACAGTCATTTATCGAAAATCTTTAAAAAACAGTTTGACAGTGGAGAGAACTTAAACTACAGAGGCTGTTCACACATTTTTTAGACGATGTATATTATATTCACAAAACTAAATTACATAAAATTCTTGTGTTTTAAATGTTCTATTTGACATTCCTTATTCTGAACTATCTTTCGACACCGCAATTTCCAGGATAATAATGCCTTTTGAAGTGTCAGAAGAGGTATTCTATCCCATTCCTCCTGAACAGCTTTCCAGAGTCCTGTAAGGGTTTTGGGACGAGGTTTGGATAGTGCATATTTTAAAAGTCCGAAAGCACAAAAATCCATAGGTGATACATCGGGAGATTTAGTAGGGTTATCAGTGAAGGGTGTGGCCTTGATACCAGTTTTTTGTTCCATTTCTTTTAGGAAATTTACAGTGGATTTTGATGTGTGACTGCTAGCTTTGTCCTGATGGAGTCTCACAGATTGATGGCACTGTGGGTAAAGCGATGGTATTTCATTCAGAAAAATTGGCGATAAAATATGTTCCTGATAGTATTTGGAGTTAATCTTGACTTTTTTTCCACTCTCTTTATTTTTAACTTGCCAATATATGAAAAACCAGCAACAATCATGAATCCCTTAGAAAAACTTTCTTTCGATTCTTTGAACCATGCACTTAAATTTTTTTCTCCCCTTTTATGATAATAAATGGCTCTTTTTTTGTTGCAATCATTTAAATACACCCATGATTCATCTATTGTGACAATTGTTTTCCATTTTTCTGTGGATAAGTGTTTCTCATATAGAATTCTGCAGCGTGTCCTGCGTTCAGCGATATGATTTGGAAGAAGACGTGGAAAATTGCGTTTTTTCGCTTTCTTAAGATTTAAATCAACGTTTATCATTTTGTTTACAGTGGACACCGAGCATTTTAATGATTTTGCAACTGTCCTTTGACTAGGGGGATTTTCTTTTAACATTAAACAACGTACCTTTGCAATAGTAGAAGATGCCCGTTTTTTCCTTGGATACTTGTTTGGAATTTTTGTCCCACTTGAGGATCCAATTTGACGTTTTTTTCCTTTCTTGTTGACGATATTACCTATCGACGCTTTAGATATCACAAAACCATGACTCTCACATCGTTTTTGGATAACGGAGTATGCATATTTCTCTTCGGAAAGAGCATAAATGTAGCCTTCAAACCACTGCTTTGTTAAAAACGCCATTTTGAATAAAAACAAAACTTTCAAGCCGCAGACGATAATTTTGACTTTTAAAAACATAGTACAATTGCAATTATTTCTTTTGCAGCAAACGATTTTTTATTTCCGCCTACCAAAATCGTCTAAAAAATGTGCGAACAGCCTCTGTATAGGCATTTATAGAGGTGTATTTTCTTTTTCAACTGATAGTGTGCTAAATGATGTTGATGCTGGACATGATTCTCAATGTCACTTTAAGGGCCTGTTCACATAGGAGTCCGGTAGCGGAAGCTTAAATGGAAAGATGGCGCTGAGACGGAAATAAACCAATCATAGGCGTTAAAAATTTCGTTGCTAATCGTTTGGAGGTTTGTCATTGGTTAAATATACTTCAATACTTTAACGCTTCCGCTACCGGACTCATATGTTAACTGGCCTTAATACTTGAAACATGGAGATCCTAAAATCCTGTTCCCCTTTTAAACATTTTTCATTAGCAATTTTTCACTTTAAACAACTTTAAAAAAGCCAACTCTTAAAGCTAGAGTGTACAAAAGCTATGTAGGGGCTCCGCAGTGTTACAAATATAAATCTTAGCTTATTTGCTATGGCTATTCTTTTGCAAAGAATTAAAAAAAGAGAACATTTTAAAATTTTTTAAAAAAAGTAGCTTGATCCAAAGCCAAAGATGTAAATATTAAAGAATTGTAAAGTTTTTTTTGTGGCAACAAATAAAAAAAAAAGAGATTATTCTATGGAATTTAAAAAAATGCAAGGTTGTAAAAATATTGTTTTCTAGCACTTCCAGTGGAATTAAAGAATGTTTAAAAAATGTAAGTAAATTATCTATGTCGTTGTGTTTTACCGTGAACTTATTTATTTGGATGAGTCAACATTTTGGGAGAAACCAGCGACAGCTAGGTAAACGCTGCAGGGCTTTTTCTGGTATTTCTTCGTCAATATTTTCATTGATAACCAGAAATTATGTCGACTTCGTTTTATTTGTAAATGATTCTTATGAGCCAGTCGATAATTATAACAATTTTTCCTTTTCCCAGAATTTCATACTGGTTTTATACACAGTCTGTGCTTAGCCATTGATTTTATAGTTAAACTTTTATTGCGTTTTACAAATATATCTTTCCCTGTTTATAATCTTTTTATCAATTTTACCTATCATTGGTTATACCACCTTATATATCACCTTATTTTTATCACTTTACATATCATCTTTCTATATTACCTTGTATATATCATCTTTCTAACATGTTTATACATAATTTTTATCATCCCTTTTATTCAGTTTTTCACGGTTACTCGTTTTTATATTTATTAGTGTTGGTTATAAATCTGTTATTTCACCGTTGGTTCGAGCTTGGCGACTCTTTATATACTCTCTTTTGGCTCTAGTCTTGTGTTTGGCGCTTTATATACTATTTTGGATCTTGCGCCATAAAACCCCAACCAACCAACCAACCAACCCAGAATTTCAATTTTGTGGCTATTTTTGCTGTTAAATGAGTGTTAATCGACTTTTTTCATACTCCAGAAATTATTGTTTGTAACAGAAACTTTCAGCCAATAATTTCCTCCAATGGCCAGGTTTCAATGGGAAAGTGAATAAGGTTTTCAAAATTCCGGCTAATGTTATTGTCACATTATCAATCTCTTTTTCCGCAGAACTTTGCACGATCTGAGAGGGTTAGATACGTTTCTAAAACATTGTTTTATAAAATATCCTTGCTTAAATATTTTCATCTTTTTATCTTTAATTTTCGCTGTAAGCTCATATTGGGTCAATTTTGGTGACAAAATATATTACTTTAATTTGTACCATTACTAACCATCGGATATCATCTAAGGCAGTGGTCCCCAACCCCCGGGCCGCGGACCGGTACCGGGCCGTGAATCAAATGGTACCGGGTCGCCCAAGGAACATTAAATTATTTCCATTTTATTTACTGTGGTGTATTTCTCTCGGGTTAGTGCGACTTTGTCGGGTGTGTGCTAATTTATATCTTTGTAACAGAAGAAGAAATCTTGTACCGATCTTAAATAAGTTTATTGTTTATTAAACATTTCCAGATTATGAATTAAAATTGCAGTCATAGCCCCCCCTCAGCGGGCCGCGGTAAAATTATCAAACGTTGACCGGTCCGCGGCGATTAAAAGGTTGGGGAGCACTGATCTAAAGGACATTCTTCATGAACCCCGGACTAATCTTGCGCTGACCACAGGTAGTCGCGGGCTACAGTGTCAGAACTATTGTATCACTGAATTCTTAGACAAGAAACAATAACAAACAGAAAAAAATATTTCATACACATTTCCTAAATTTGAGGAAAACCAAAGTATTGTGTTTATACGGCTTTAGCTTCTATAACATTGTTCTTTAAGATTACAGATATATAAATCTTTGGCAATTACAATGAATTATTCATTATCCGTGACAGCTATTTTTTTGGAGCGCCTGTTAATAAGAGAAAAAAAAATTGGTTAGAAGTGAAAGATATTGTTACGAATTTTGTAAATTAAGGTATGTCTTTAGTTTAAATTACCATTAAAATTGTTATTCTGCTAGTTAAATAATGCATTATTATCGTTTGTCCCATGTATATAGTCGCATAAGCTAAATTTCTGAGGTAGCATGCATAGGGTTTCTATGGTATCTCGCCAAATTGACGAGATATTGGCTTGTTGGCAACTAATTTATGGGCGCCAAATTTGGCGATATATTGTCAAATTTGGCGATTTAGCGTCAAGTTAGGTGACTTTTCCAAGCCTGGAATTTTCTGGAACATTGTGGAAATTCCCACTCTTGAGAAGCTATAAATGCAGCCGCGAATGAAGTTTAGATTGGAGTTGTTGGGCTTCGAGCTTATCAATTTCGCCGCTGTTACCTGTAAGATTTTCTTCGAAAAATTGCTGAGATTTGCCGCGATAAGTGCGACTTAGGGCCGCGTCTTTTGTGTTGAGTTTTTCCATACTTCTGTGATCTAGAGTTTGTGTTAAAAGCACTGTAGTCGGTTTCTGGCGATCTCTAAGCTGTAGTATTTCGGTTTCCTGTAAATAAATCTTTGTTTTTATTCTGTCTTATTCGAAGTCCATTAAATCCGAACTGGGAATTCGCAACAATATATTTTCTGAAAGGCTGTCAACATGGTTGAACAAAGAAATATAAGTCTTTTTCAGAGAAAAAAAAAACTGAAAATCTGTTCAAGTTTTATTATTATTTTTAAATTGAAATATATTTAAAAACAGCACATCTAATTCATTTAAAATCTTTAAACCATACATTGTAAAACAGCTCATACATTTTGATATGGAATGTGCATGTTTTTCAAAATATTTTAATTTAAATTTATTTTCTTCTAAACAAAACAAAACAAAACAAACACTTTTTAATTTTGTAGCAACATATACTTTGTGCCCTGTAAAAATATTAATTGTAAAGTTACTTTTAAAAACTACGATCTTGTTAAACTCAAGCAAAATGCATAACGTTGAAATATGTATTTTTTTTATCCTTGATCAGGAGAAAAATGAATGATAGAAGATTTGCCCATAACTTTATACGGGGATGTATGTGGTCAAACTAGCATGCTACCATAAGACTAGACTTAGAAATTCAAGGTTTCCAGAAATATCCTGTTTTCTCAGTCTTATCGAGCTGGACTAGGTAAGTTATTTGCATAGACAAATAAATGCATAACTACGTATAGATTAAGAGTTTTATTTTACAGCAATGTTCACAGGCCAAAATGTTTGCAAATATTCTTTTTAATGAAAGACATAGCTAATTGATCTCTATTTTATGTATGTATTTTACTGGCAACTTAGATGGCACTTTATAGGCACTCAAAAAGAATTTGCTTGTAACAGATTTAATATTTTTAAACACCATGATAGAACGGGAGATTTGGAAAGCATTTCAGAAACAGCTTCAGATATTATTTATTTAAAAAAATATAAAGATATACTAAACCTGGAACAATTTCCTTTTTTACATTATAAATAGAAACTTTTAACATCGGCAATGAATATCAAATTATGTCAGATGGGGGCAAGTTTTTTTATTTCTATATTTTAGTGCAATAATGAGGATGGAAACTTTTCACAGCTGCCAAACACATTAATCAATCAGTAAAGAAGTTGAAGGAATTAAAAAAAAAGAAGTCGTTTACAGCCTGTTGGATTAAAAACAAAATTTCTAAACTTGAGAGAAAAGGCTTCATTTAAGAACCTTACGTCACTTTTACGCAGCTTAACGTAGTTATGACGTCACGCCTTTTCTTTTCATCGAGAACTTTGAACTTATTCCAAATCTGTGTCCCTCAGCGATCATCAAAACTGTTATTTTAGAACGTTGTTTGCACATTTTGAATCTTTCCTTCATAACAGGGAGTGAAATGACGTTATAACTGAGGAATATGTGGGTTGGAGTAACTTTTATGAAATGGCAACGCGATTCTTTGCGAAGAGGATAAAATTACCGTAAGTGGTTGCTAAGGAATTGTGTCAAAATGTACATGGCAACAAATGATGCAATAGAATTAAGCTTTTGCCTCATTTCATTTGGAAGCCTTCCTTCTATTCATGACAAGATGAAACAATTAGCGCATGGAATTCGAAACAAAATTTGACCTAATTTATTTTCACCTCTTATCATTCACGTTTAACTTAGGCCTCTTACTCATTAAACAATACATCAGCGCGAATCAAAGCAAATATCATAACACATTTGGAAATCAAACTATGCTTGGAAAAACTTATGTGAGAGCTTATATGAATACAAATGTAATATATGTAGCATTGAGAAACTTTATAAGCATTTGGTAATCCAGTAGATAAAAAGTCCATCCTTCCTATTTCTTATTTCCGTAAGACCAGTTAAACACCTTTCAACCTTTCGGCGTTCCGATTCAGAATAAATTGATACATTCATGCGTCAGCAAATGCCCATGTGCACATGCACGTGAATATTCAAATAATAATAGTGGGAAAATTAAAGCAAATAATCATAATAACGTTAAATAGCTCAATAATTTTTTTATAATGAGCACGCGGAACTGGATTTCAGGAATTAATAATTTACATAAGCAGGTAGACCGACTCTCCGGGGTTTGATTGTTCTTGAATTTGCCGTAAAAAATATAAACAGAACCTTTTTTTTGTTTAGTTGCATACTTCTAAACTAAAATTACTGAAGTTTACAAAACACTCTGCGTCAGATTTTACAGTTTATAACTGTTTAAAAAATTTAAAGGTCTTACATCTCTCTAATTAGTGCACATATTTTTCAGCAAGTACAGTGTTTTCATGTATTTTATTGCCTTTCCCTTATTGTAATGTATTTTAGTTGCTTACACTCTAACATTAAATTTGCTTAAACTTTTGCCGTGCAGTTGGTTCTTTTATTTTGGCACATAAATATCTTTAAAAATACCAACAGTTGCGTTTGGGCGTGAGAGAAGGCCTGTTGAAACAGAATTTTGAAAATTTTCTATTTCCATGGAAAATCCAACATGCCTAATCCCAAAGATTAGGAGAGTATAGTATCTTTTTACCTAAATATAGTAGGTTTAAGTATGTATATTTTATCCCAAATACACTCATGGACAAAAAAATTAGCGCACCAAGAAGGAGTCGTCAAAATGAAACGAAATTTTACATACGTAATGACTACTTTGATATAAGCAAATGATAAGAAAATCAAAGAAAAAGGATAATTTATTTCAGAGAAAAAGGCAAAAGAACGGAGGAGTTAATACTCCGTTGGACCCCCTCTAGCGCGAATGCACGATGCGATACGATCGGGCATTGAGTCATACAAGTTCTGTATGATGTCTTGAGACATTTCGTTCCATATTTGCTGTAACCTTGCCTCTAGTTCGTTCAAACTCGTGGGATGCCCAACTCGTCGTCCCAAATGATCCCAGATATGCTCGATTGGAGACATACATGGGGATCGGGCAGGCCAAGGAAGGGTAGCAACAGTGCGGAGACAGTCTTGTGACACCCTTGCCGTTGTGACACCCTTGCCGTGGCCCCTAGTTCCGAGCATTGTCTTGTTGAAAAATGGCTCCTGGGAGCCGCTGCATGAGTGGCAACACATGTGGTTGCAGGATTTCATGAACATACCGCTGGGCTGTCATGGTGCCACGGAACAATACTAGGGGTGACCGTGTATTGTAGGTAATGGCACCCCATACCATCACACCGGCTGTGGGAGCGATGTGTCGCTGTACAGCAAAGGCAGGATTGAAGCGTTCACCACGGGCTCTCCACACACGAACACGATTGTCATCACTGCCGAGATTGAATTTGGATTCGTCGCTAAAGACGACCTGGTTCCATTCCGCTGCAGTCCAGTTTCCTCGTGCGCGGCAAAACTCCAAACGGAGGCGTCGATGGGTGGGCGTCAAGGGCAGCACACGTAATGGGCGCCGCGATACCAACTGTCCTTCAGCCAGGCGCCTTCGTATGGTTCGAGAAGACACAGGCCCCTAGTGAAGGTGCTACCTGTGCCTGGATGGCGGCCGATGAAGCAGTTGGCTGTACGCGTGCATTTCTTACGATGTGGCGGTCTTCTCGACGACTGGTCTGTCGAGGGCGTCCTGAGCCTGGTCTTCGTGCACGTGACATCTCTCGGGTCCACTGGTCCCAACACCTCCTCACAACACAATCAGAGCGGCCTAATTGACGAGCTACTCGCCTAGCAGACCACCCAGCTTCCATCATCCCGACGATTCTCCCCCTCTCAAACTGCGACAACTGCTTATATTGTCTTCGAACACGGCGTAATGGCATTTCTATCTCAGCTCTTCCTTTGTAAATGATTCAGCACACTCAAACAAGCTTTGGTTACCTGTTTTATACTCCACAGAGTACGATGTTCAACGCCCTCTACCGGGTATACGTAATGCGCAATCACGCTGCATTTCTAATCATTTGCATATCTCCCCGACATGTACCTTCATTGCAAGTTTCGTTACGATCCCGCAATTATTTCTTGGTGCGCTAATTTTTTTGTCCATGAGTGTATAATAGGTTTTATATTAAGACCGATTGGATATTGAAGCATTGGGATAAAGTCTATTTTACCCTAATATAATGGTACGTTTAGAGCCTAATGCACAATGATGATTAATTGCATTGTCCGTATTTTACTCATATGGAAAGGAATGTAAAGGGGTACATTTATTCTGGTGATAAAACTCTGATTGTAAGAATTTTGAGCATTATGTATAAAAATTTACCTGGTGTTTGACTACTCTCCTCATTACTAGGAGTATTGGGCAGTGGCGTAGCGAGGGGGGTGGGGCAAAGGGGTTTATCATGCCCCGGGCACCACTCGTATAGGGGCGCCAAATGGTCCCCAAGAAGGTATCGTGCCCCGCGCACCAATTATGCTCGCTACGCCACTGGTATTGGGGAGGGTAGCATCTTCATGTGCAAAGTTGGAGGATTTCTAGCCATGTTTTGAGTTACATTTTTTAATATTAAAAACCAAAAATTCGCCTTCACTCAGATATCTGCTTTATACGGTCTCAGGTAGGAGAGCGTGTAGAGATGAGCGATATCTATATCTATATAAATAAAAGAAAGTGTCGGTCGCCAGAACAATTCCAGGTTTGACCATAATCTTCAATAATCAGTCAGAAGGTTCATTTTGACGCTTTATTCAGCGGCATATCAACTATCTACAAATTTATGTACATGGTGAGTAAACCATTACACGGCTTGCTGGCTGGATCAAAAGGGGCGTTAGCTCACAGGCGCACATTCAAACCCATCTAAATCTAAAATATCAGTGGGGGTGAAGGAAATCTTACGTGTCAGTTTCCCCTTAGGGAATTCTTCGTAACACAGGAAGCGAACGGACGGCAGCCACAACCCACGAGCCAGGTACGAATATCCGCTATACATCCATTTTAAAAGTTATAATCGATGTATTTTTTTTTTATGAAAGTACATAAATTTTGCATATTAAGATCGAGCTTTAAAAGCTGATAATTTTTTCAGAGCACACTTAATCTGTTACTTCAATAGTTTTAGAGTTATTTGGATTCTAATGAGGTATCTCCTGTGAGATCATCCATCTTTGACGATGTAAACAAAGCGTGATTCTTTCACAGTGGGAATCTCACTAAAAAGTGAATCGCTGAAAAGAAATGTTTCATCGTGTGTCTAATTTTAATTCTTTTTCTATTTTTCATACTTTTAATTCAAACTTTTTAATCTTAAATAGATTGTTTGAAAATGTACTGATTTTTTGGCAATTAAAAGTGAGAAAAATTTAAATTCAAATGAACTGTGATTCGATTTGGGTATTCGATTAATGCTGTTCCATTAGAATTCAATTCCATACTGGTTTGCGGTTGTCTCGCAACATGGACCAGTGCAATTCTGCCTAATACATGCAGTCATATAATTTCAATGTATAATGCGTTATTATGTCACCAATAACACAAATTTCAGGCAATTTGAATTTTTTTATTGCAGGAATATAGGCTAAACTAGCCAGCTGATTTCTTTTCAAGTGAAAATTTATCTTTTTGTAATGCAGGTATGCTCATATCACACCAGGTGGTGGTGGGTGTTAATACGAATAACAATTTCTTCTTTTTGTGGAGTGGGGAGGAGACTGCAAATTAATAGTGCCTCTTATGAAAATTCTCCCTCTCTATCAATCAATTCAAAGCCGTCTGTCTGGTGGACGGATGTCCTGAACGTAGCTGCGCGAAGCCCGGCTAGTACTGCCCGGCTAGTACGGGGTGCACCACAGGGGGTGAGTCCACGCTGCACCCGTTTGATTGTTCGCGAATTTTGAACCGAGTCAAGTGGTGAGACCAGACTACCTAACCTAGAACCGCGAGAGGAAAATTTGAGAACTTGGAGGACATTGCAGCCAAGCCCTATTTTACGAGCCCCGGCCACCATTAGTAAACACGGCGGTGGATTTTGTCACCGACCGGCCTCGAACCCGCAACCTTCAGATCACTAGCCTGACGCATTTGACAACCGGGCCGTCACGCCCTAGTACTTGAAATATAAAAGGAAAATTCTGTCTGTCTGTTTGTTCTCTTTACCACCCAAAACGTTTTGACCAATATGAACCAAGTTTCGGATAATTACCCTTTAGGTTTATTTAATTTTAATTTTTTTTTTTGAGTGATAGTGCCACTTAAAGCACACAATGTCTGCACAGACTAGGGTGCACTATTTTAAAGCCTATTCCAAACGACCACAACCACTCATGCCCTCCACGGGATTTGAATCCGAAGCTGTGGCGCACCCAGGATTTTTTCTTGGGGGGGGGGGGGCGAGCGAGATGAATGGATAAAAATATTTATAATGCATGGGGGGGGGCCGAGATGAACGAATAAAAATATTTATAATGCAAAATCAATATTTCTACTTCTTTGGGGGGGGGGCGGGCAGGACCCCCTGGGTGCGCCACTGATCCGAAGTATCGAAGACCAGCCCCATAGCCACTCCGCCTTCATCCTACTATTATTCCTTTCGACCCTGCGTAAAGAAGACAAACAAATAAAATTGAGCGATGATTAACCTAGAAGATAAGAAAAGTGTTTGTCTATAACACACTAGGATATAAAAATCTGTCGGTTGTTAATAGCTATTAATTCAAGAAACTAATAGATACGAATAGTGGTCACTATAGGTTTTGTTGAGAACAAATCAGCTTGTTGAGAAAAAAAATTTCCACTCTCTCCTGAGACATTCGTATCGAATATTTTGAGTGCCAGACAAAGAGTTTTGCCCCTTTTGTCTAAAACTAGAAATGTCCCACCTAAAGGAATTCGCATTAAAACTTCTGCCACATCAAGGTTGCTGAATTATTTATTGTAAACAAAAATTCTAGTCACTAAGGCAGCCCTAAAACGGAAAATTTCAAAAATCATCTTTTTTGTTTCGCGAGTGATACCGCTGTCAAAGAACCATTCAAAAACCTTGAAAGTTACGCCTCCTCCCGTCAGAGCCAGCCCGTTACGCCATTTAAAAACATTTCAGTTGGAGACACAGCTGGTAAAAGCCTTGTAAAATGTCTTTTGTTTCTTTTACTTTATAAACTTTGCATTTTTCTACTTTTCTCTCCACCCTGGTGACAGTAGAATAGTGGAAAACTTTCAAATAATATTCACTGATATACGGCCGACTACATTGTTTTACTTCTCTGCCGTCGATCCCCTAATTATAGTAATGTAATGACCAATAAGGTACTCGTAATTCTCATGAGTTGTTTCGCTTATCATAGGAGTAACGAAAGTGATCAAAGGCAGGGAAGTAGTTCCAGCCCTAAATGCGAGTCCGTGAGATTGCCAGACGTATTTGTTGTGACGTCAGCTACGCCTTTATTCGATTAATGTTGAAATGGTGAGACGTAACTTAAGAGATTGCCTTAAGCTTTCGTCAGCCCCCTTCCGCCCCTGACATAGCGACATTTACTGCAAATGATTTTGTCCGCTGGTTAGTTGAGCGCTACGATCACCTCTTGCCACCTGAAGGCTGAACTAACCGAAAATTTAAAGCCGATTCTAAGCAATCACCATGACAACTGCGGGATTGATACACAGACTCTGATACTGAAGGCTGGCAGTCAAATCCATCAGCCATCCCAGTTATAAATTATTAAAGTAGTGCATATATTCCAAAAGGTATAAAATGGAAAAGACGTTTGATGTAAATAGGCTAGTTATTTCATGGAAAAAAAAACCACTTTTTTTTTGTGTGTGTGCCCGTGGCCTCAAAATTTATGTTCAACTTATTCGAGAATAAAAATATAACGTATTCGAATAAACGAACTCTTTTAACACTAATTTTTAAATTTAAGATTTTAATTCAGTATCGAATCAAAGATCTTAAAAGTTCTAATTATGGCAAGTATACTCCACTACACACTCACAGGAAACAGGAAGGAAGTCCCACTAAGTCCTGAATTCCTATCAAATTTCTCTTACGAGGTTTTTCTTTATATTATGTGAGCGTGTGTGCGTAAAAGTTGTTGTTTCGTCTTTAAAATATACAAAAATTTTATGTTCCTCTGAATTTTTATGTTTGACTCTGAATTTTTGTTTGATTTATCTGATGCAGTGTAAAGTACGCGTGGATGAGCGGACACCTTTAATATTTATTCCAATTCAAGATTTTACTTGACTAACGAATTAAGTTTGAATTATCGTGAGCACACTGTGGAAGAAACGCACAGGAAGAAACAGGAAGTTTATCTCAGTCGTGGTTTCATATCAAATTTCTCTAGTGAGAAATTTTTTTGACCTTTAAAGATGAAAAGAGCAATTTCGTCATTCAGGAATATGGAACTGTTGTAGTCGCCGAGCACATATTTCGTAACAGTGATTTTTTAAATCATATACTAGAAAATCTCCGTTTTCAAGGTTACTTCGCATTGCATAAAGGATATAAAATGTAAAAATATCATTTTGGATGAGCATTCAATTAAGATACAGAGCTCCCTCTCAGATCAAATTATTTATAACAAGAACTCTCTTTCGCAATCGCATCAGCTGCATACAATGCAGAGACGATTCGTGTGCGGGAATGGGTGACAGGACTCCCGGGGGGGGGGGGGGAGCTATCACGTGATTCTTGTATCTGGAAGCGGGACTCTCCAATTACTTGCACGTGTGTAGAGCTAAATGACCGGAGATCTAGCACGCTCTAGGTGCATGGTTTCTGGGAAATTTTAAGTTCTAATTTGATGCGATGACCTCATCATGAACTAGATGGATCCACGAACATGGCAGGGAAATAGACGCTTATTTTCTCAATGCGTATATTGTAATGAAGCAATTATTCTAATCACTGGATATGCGGTTCCTTATTTATGACATATAAATAACTATGTTCGTCAATAATAATATGTTTGAATTTAATTCACATTATTATGCCGTATGATTTGACGTTAATGAATGATCAATGGAATAGATGTATTAGACACATAAGCGTGATAAGGGTCTTTTTTATATGTTTAAAAAAATTCGTTAAGAAAGCTTTAATAAACAAATCAACGAACTCGATGCATACTTTTTTTAAGATAAATGGTTCTCCCTCTATAAGTTTTCGCACACACACACACACATATATAAATATATATATCGTAGGCGAATTGACAAATCCGTCTGATTGCAAAAAGCGCCATCATTTTCCAATGCGCCAGCTTAATTTGAAAATTATCGATAACTTTCTAATTAGCCTGATATTTTTTAGACTTGTTGTAATGAGCCCATAGACCTATAGGCTAGTTAAAAATATTGGCAATAGTTTGTTGCTTTCACAAAGGTTTATTGCAATAAGTCCAAAGTAGCAAAGGCTTATTAAAAATGACAGATAAAGATATTGTTACTTAAGTACTGCGGTAAATCGAAGTACTTAAGTAAATCGGCTGCAGGTAGCGACTCTATTTTGAAATTTTACTTCTCGAAAGTAGACCGTGGCCCTTTAGACTGACGAAATTTAATTGGGAAAATTCTTACGAACTGAAGAGGGAAAATGTTTACCAGATAGGAAAAAAAGTGGCATTATTGAAACTTGGTTTGCTAGAAGTAACTTCCAGAAGACGTCTCAGAAAAATATGTCTATTCTCGTAGCTGTAGCGAATGAATCGAAATTCGGAGACCAGGGGTATGGCACCTGCAAATGCTCAGTGTCGAAAATTCCGTGTCAAACAAACAAACAAAAAAAAGTTAAGAAGTCAAATCCACTATGTTCATCGAAGTGTCATGAAAGCTGTGAAAATGTTGAAATGTATGATGTTGGAGAAAGTCCGATTTAAAAGTTCGACATTTTAATAATTTATTTATTACAATTATCTAATAATAATTGTAAATTTTTTTAATGATAATAACTGAAACTTTTCCAACAATTATGATTAGTGTGCAGTTTTTAAGTTACCTCTTTTTAACTTAAGTCACTCTTAACTAATTCATATTTTCACTAAAGGAAGTACCTAGGTAACAATCGCTTTATCTGTCATTTTTAATAAGCTTTTTACTACTTTGGGCTTATATGTGGCTGGCACTGGTACGCACACACCCACACGGACGCACGCACACACCCATGCACATACACGCACACACCCACGCACATACACGCACACACGCACACACCCACGCACATACACGCACACACGCACACACACACACGCACGCACGCATACACGCGCACGCACACGCGCGCGCACACACACACACACACACACGGACGCACGCGCACACCCACGCACATACACGCACACACGCATACACCCAAGCACATACACGCACACACCCACGTACATACACGCACGCACACACACACACACACACACACACATGCTGTATACGTACAATAAGTAAAGTTTTGTTATTTGCTTTTCTTCCGGGTGTTGCAATTTTAATGGCCAACAGTGTATCATGAGAAGAATGATCTGTGATTTTACACTGTGATTTTACACATTTTAATACACGCTTTATTTTTCCAAGCCAAAAGTATATTTGGGATTGTAAGAAAAATTCATGTTCAATACTGTATAACAATTACATATACAACTTCAAAGTATAACTTAACTAGCTCTAATTTCTGAAATCAGAATAATATTGGAAAAAAAAATATTACAAAAAAGTTATACAGTGCCCTCTATGACAAAATTAAGAGACAACTAATGACTGGTCTGCCCTGTTCTGGATGGCAATCTTTTACGCATGTAACTTTTTCGAACTGAATAATTGCGTTGGATCACAGACAGGAATTCCCATGAATTTAACACGTGCGACATAGGACAAAAATTTAACTTCTTTTGGATGCTTCATTTAACTAAAGATTCAGGAAAAGGTGAAGAAGTAAGGAGGAAAGCGTAGGAGAAAACACAGTGTTTAGAAAAGTTGGGGTTTGTCAGATTCTCAAGTATTTTAAAAACAAACAAAAAAAGTGGCACTGGGATAATTTAATGGGAAAGGGAAAGCGTTATGATCTGTGGATATTAGACTAATTAAAGTACTGCTGTTAAGAAAGCAAAAAGGAGAGAACATTAAAATTGAAATATGCCCAAGGGAAAGGAAAAAAAAAGTATTTAAAATGGACATATAAAAGTTTTATTATATATCTCCCCCCCCCCTTACCCCATATATGTAATTGTAAGTGTGTGTGTAGATTTCCATCAAATGCTACTGAATGCGAATGATTATGACGAAAGAGATAATTATATTATTATCGTATATAAGTACTTTCATTCTTGTGTTTTCAGCGGAATTTTGAAAACAACTCAAATTATATCAAAAAATACATGACGCGGTGAAAGGCAAAGTGGTGTAAGTCAAGTGGTGTAAGTCCAAAGCATTTTACTGCAAAAACTACAAAAAATTACACTATAAATTGAACAAATTATAATTCATAATAATTATTATAATATTGCAAATAATAATTATTTGCAATTCCACTATAAATTGAACATGGAGATTACATTTTTGCCCTCAAATAAAAAAAAGTTGAAAATGTGACTTACACCACTTTGCCTTACACCGCCTCATATATATTTGAATTTAAAATGCTTTTCTATTGATCAAGTATATCCCGTCTTTCGTAAATGTTTAGTTAAAAAGAGGAAATGTACAGTAATTTAGTACAGTTTAGGTATTAGAAAAAACTAGGTAAAACATAAACTAAGCCAAAAAACAAATTCTACTGAAAAAAAACTCCGATAAATTACCAAACTTTAAACAGGATTTGAAAAAATAAAATTCGCTTTGTTTCCGTAATTTCACCTATTTGTTTACTGAAGTGGTACTTTTAAGCCCGTTGAAGCATGCTGGCAGCATTTTTTTATTGTAAGAATTTAAAAATTCATGAGCTGTCTATTCGTATTTGCTGGAATAATAACGTTGTTACAAGTTGATGTTTGGCATACAAATAATTATTTTCCTTATTGTTTACCGATTTTCCCTCTATGGGAAAACATATTGTATCGTACAAAAGATATAACGCCGGGAATTTGAATAAGATCTTGACGGATACTGGTATCATACATTTTCTTTTGACTTATGTAATCTGTTTTAAGAATAATTTTACTCCAAAATGTACAAAAATAATTGAGGATCTACACTATCATTTTAAAAGACAGCCATGCATGTAGATAAAATGAATGTGTATGATTTTATAATATGCTTGATAAAATATGAAAATAAACTTCCGGATTAAGACTGAAATAAATCAAAAAAGGATCAGTAAAAAAATTTTCTTAAATTTCATATTAGCAAACATAAAGAGAGTGTATTTTTTTCCACAAAGAAAGTCTTACATAATCTATATATATAAAACAGTTCCGTAACTGACTCATTCATTCACTGACTGACTGACTGACTGACTGACATACAACGCACAGACCAAACCGCTGGACCTAAAGGGCTGAAATTTTGCATGGCGATTCTTCTAATAGTGTAGGGGTGCACTAAGAAAGATTTTTCAAAAATTCTTCTTAGATTTTTTAAAATTAAATTTTTAAGCTGTTTTTTAAACTTTTTTTACGTTTGCATTTAAAATAATACATTGAGGGTTATAAAATTTATATCACGAGAAACATCATAAAAATTCCTTTAAAATGAGATCTTTTTCGAATATTTACCTCCATTTTCTGATTTTTGGTGAATTTTTAAAGATTAATTTTTAGAATTTAATTTATTAAATGTTGATCACGATTTCTTTTTCTGATAATTTAAATAAATTTATCGTCACGTGCATAACAACTAAATAGACAAAAAAATATTTTTTTTTCTTTCTAATGCAGCAGACGATTGGATATTATCAAAAAAAAATAAATATCCCTTACGATTTTATATATATATATATATATATATATATATATATATATATATATATATATATATATATATATATATATATATATATATATATATATATATATTTATTTATTTTACATCAATTGTATACATTGATCGTCGCATTTATTATAAATATATATATTTATTTTTTTGGCATTAATTGCATACATTGACCGTGGTACTTAATTTGAATGTACTCCGTAGCGAAGCGCAGGTTTTCAGCTAGTTTTTATATATGCATTCTGCAATATGTTTGTCCCTTTCAATTAAAATATATATACGTGTTCTCTATGTTAAAAAACAACGCATAAAATTGATATTTTTAAAGATATTATTTTTTATGTAATATTATAAATCATAATTACTTGCAAATAGAACCAAGTATTCTATATTCCATCTAAGCATGACTTTTGAAAGACTATAGTAAATATCAACCTGAATATTCTCTTATTAGTACTTCTCCAAGACTGGAATAGCTCTGGAAATGGCTCTTGTAGTCTAGATCTGATTCATCCTTCTTGTTCTCCCCAGAAACTCGATGGCTAGAAATCGTTTATCTCGGCGCAGTTCTCAACATATTCTATACAATGTATGGTAGGGCATTATAGAGCTTATAGAGATCGTCTGCCTAGCTGTTGCTACAATACTCGAATATCCAAGACGAGATATGAATTTTCACTACCGAGTATTACAACCAATAATCAAAATTCCATCCATCCGAGACAACTCCGAACCTTAAAGCACGAATCTCCATTGTAAAAAATGCAGTTATTCGACCGGGAAGAATTCTTTCAACAATCACGACATGAAAAAAAGTGCCTATTCGATGAGAGTACTTGCAAAAATAGAATGCGATTCTCCAATCTGTAAACATTTCTTCCAGTTATCTGATGTGTTAAACAGCCAAAGCATCGGGAACTGAACAACAGGATGCGTCGTTGGATTGATTGTTGACTTGGACATCAGTTCATTGGATATATCATCGCTAACGCGAAAACAATAGTGTTTTTCGGACTAATAAATGCATATATAGCACTCATTTTAATCTAATCGAGTTTGGTCACGGTAAAATAAAGGATTTCCCAGCATTTTTTTTTTTTTTTGCTTGGTTCCTTTTAGCTTTATTCCCACGTAAGGGCCCCTTTTGGTGTGTGCTTTCCATATGTGACAACACCGTATATTCCATTTTCGAATGAAAACCTTATCCTGTCCTTAACAGTGGTTAATGGACTTGCATGGATCCCAATGTGAATCAGTTTCGGTGCGTATGTGTGTGTGGGGGGGGGGGGGATATTTTTAAGGTGAGGGAGGAATTTTTTCAAACTAGTTAGGAACTAAAATTGAAAATACCGTTTTTCTATGGGATTGAGTTTAGTGGGGGAAAATGAATTTTTTTAAGTCGGACCTCCTCTATCGCCTTTCCATATCTCTATAACAAAGGATAATATGCAAATGCAATACCACACAGTATCGTCTAGAGAGAATGAATACCTTATTGTTAAACTCACGAACCATATTCAAGAGTATGTTCTCTCTAACTAATTTCCAAATGAACTCCAGAGAAAATCTTCGTATATCCATGCTTAATTTTAAGATTGACAACTTATTTCAGGCTGATGGATTAAACGTATAATTTGTGGTCTACCCCTATAAATAAGAGCTTTTATGTTTAACTTATTTGTTCTGCCCGAGTACATTGAGTTCAAATTTCGAAATGGATTGACTTTCTTCACAAAAAAATTAAAAAAACATATCACCAGAAATATATTTACATGTAAACCCATTAATGAAAGCATACTGATCAAGTTGCAAAGAATTATTTAGTTTCCGTATAAATAAAAACCTCGATCTGTGCTATATCTGTATCATTATCTGTCATATATTCTCTGTTTCAGCGTGCTTCTCTTTATTAGAAATCTCCCTTTCTACTGTCATACTTTTTAAATATTTCTTTCGGGATCGACCAAAACCCGTTAGATCGGTTAGTCATTAAAGATGCTAACTGGTAGACCAAGAAATCTTTCACGTACTATCAGCCAACCAAGACAGAAAGTTTCGAATTTTGATGCCTGAGAAAGAACGTTAGATTTATCCAAACATAAACTTGTTGTCAAATTCAAAAGAACTATTGATTTATTTACGTATTTTGTAGCGGAAAGAAATCTCTCATACGAGCATACGAACGAGACAGTGGACATTTTTTACTGTTATTTCGAATCTAAAAAAAATTGTGTACAAAGTAAGATAAACCATTTTTTTTCTTTTTACAAATCAAAGGGTATTCAATATTTTAAATTTCAAATTGACAGTAGAATTTTTTTTTAAGATTCACTTTCTATTCATTAGAATTGCAGGAAAATTCATTACATTACAGGAAAATTTTCAGATATCCATAAGTATTTTCTTTTAATTTTACTGATTTGTCATAAGACAAAAGGAATTGGAATTTCCTCAACTTTAAAACTAAGTGATTAGGAAATATTTGCTCAAGAAGACGTAATACATTGCCTAGAGATCTGATACTGTATATAATCTATCCACTTTTGTAAATTATGAATATTAAATAAATTAAGCTCAACATACTTTTCTAAGCCGAGAATAAAATGAGCAAAATTTGAGGGCCGAGTTCAGCATACTTTTGTTCTATCTCTTTCTAAGTATGGTTAAACTGTTAATAAATATCTATGAATTAGATAGTCTTAATTTTTCAAAAATATGGAATTTTAACCGATAATTAGAAATAACTTTGATAACTACAAAATTTTTATTTGTCTTTGATATACTGGACTTTTAATAAAATTTTATTTTTACGTAATATGCAGCAAATATAAAGTTTTGCTCTCTTGGCAAAATGAGAAATGGAGATTTTAGTTTGTAAACAAATATTGGACAATTTTAGGTAGTAAAATTTATCAAGTAGCATACTCATATATGCAGCATAAACTTTACTGACTATATTTGTCTTATAGTTGTCAAGGAGTTCTTTATTTGCACTTTTCAAATATAGGATAATTTAATACTGTGAAATAGAAGCGCTTGCAATAAATCGGTACAGTGTTGGAAATTAAATCTAAAACCATGTAATTTTACACATTGCATTTTAATCGGCATAGGCAAACGTCTCTTGATTTTTGTTAGCCCTGTCGGTGGTCTGAAATCTCAATGAAAATTTATAACTTTAATTTGAAGATGAAGAAATGTTTTTGCAACAAATCATATTCCTCTGAAAAATTGATTTTGATGCTTGAAATTTTATATCATAACTGACACAAAGCAAAATCACATAAATCCTGTTAAGAACAAACTATCCTAAGCTTATACATCACAAAGTTATTTCTAATTAAAATACATGGCAGTTTCTTTGATAGCAGAGCATAGGCTCATGTCTTGTTCAAAATCGAAAAGTCCTAAATGAGGTTGTTTTTTTTTTTTTGGGGGGGGGGGGGGGCTCTAATGTCCCTGGGGGCTGACGACATTACACCCCAGTCCGGTGTACACATGAATACAAGGAAATAGAAACACACAAATCACAGAAGAATTTTATTAACAAACGATATCACCGGCGATGGATGATGGGTTGCAGCTTCCCTTTCTAGACGGGCTCCTTTTGCAGGCGGAAGACTGACCGGTTCCCCAGAATACAACTAGGGGTGCGACATCGACAACAAAACATCGATGTTTCGAAACATCGACATTCAATATTAAAACATCGATGCTAATAAACATCGTCCCAAAACCATCGATGTTTTTAAACATCGATGTTTATGAACTTTAAAATTTTTTAAAACTGGTTTAGAAGATAGGAACTAGGTAACTGGTCCTCTAAGATTAATGTTACTTCGGTTAGTCATGGAGGGGGGGGGGGGTAATTTTACTCTCAGGTTGGGCTGACACAAATGACAAAAACTTGGTTGCTAGACTCAGCGCATATCGCAGAATTTCCATTACACATTTTATTACTTTTACCAGAAAATTGAGGACGAAATTATTGCAATTTATTAACAAATCTTTTATTTTCAAATTAAATAATACAAAAGAAAATTACATACATTTACACCAATTTGAAGTACTGATGCAAAACCAACGTATGGGTGAAAACTGAACAAACTTATTTTTTCTTTACTGTAAATAACAATTATTGGGGCTATTGGGCATATAATTATTATTCATTGGTTGCTCACTGCCATTTGTCTCTAATCATTCCCCCTTTTGTATTCGTCCTTTTCAGAATTCAGACTTACATTTACTGAGTGGGAAAATTACGCTACGTGGTTAATTTTTTTTTATTATGGTACATTTAAAAACAACGAGACAACGTAAAACATCGAGCACAAAACATCGATGTTAAAAAAATCGGCTTCAATAAATCGATGTTTTGAGAACATCGACATCGATGTCACATTCCTAATTACAACCAAGTCTTATGTGGGAATTGAACCCGCGCTCCCGGCGTGACAGGCTGATGCCTTAACCACTTAGCCACTGGGCGACAAATGAGTTCTACCTCCAAAAAACGATGCCATATTAAGACATAAAATATCTTCATCACTTGTAGTTTCTTCACAGTTTATAATGATGCATGATTTTTACTGTTATTGTTATCACTTTCTAGAGGAAATATGACAAGCAATTGACATTTTAACTATCCACTGAGGATCCATTCATTTTTCTTTTGTATGATACAGATCTAACTATTGGCACAAAAATCGAAGGAATATAATCTACATTTTAAATAGTACAAAGTTTGGTGGTAAACTAAGCAATCCTTTTAATGGGGTTGGGTTGTGTTATAAGAACTTGTTATTTCAAATGTTTAAGTGGGGGCAGTTTCTCTTTAGCTTACCCCAGCTTATTATAATTTGCAAAGAAACTGGATGACAAAAATTTTCATTACTTATTCTAGACCTTGATATTACGTTACAGGCGTCCTTATAAGATAACCTAGACGTCAACAAACATTATTTATCTGCAATTTTTCTCTATGTATAAGAAGTTCATTGACCTGGGAGAGACAAAAATTCCATACTTCGTGGTCTATAAATCTGTATTTTCTCAGAGTTCGGTATACAACACACTTTTGTAAGTTCCCTCGAAACATCTGAAGTTTAGGATCTGAACTTCAGACTGGCTCTAGGCTCTAGTGCATTGGTTCCCAACCTTGGGTACGCGTACCAGTACCGGTACGTGGACAAGCAGTTACCGGTACGCAAAGGATTTTACAATTTAAAACAAAAATCTATTAAAAATCTGTATTACGAAAAAATGAAAAGAAATGACTATAATAACTAATAATCCACACTTTTAATATTTAAGTTTGGAATTTGTTATCCATTGTTTGTGTTGTAACACTTTATTTACCTAATATCAAAAGATGCCGTCTACACGTGAATGTGTTATCTATGACCGCCCCATAAAAATTTGGCACTCGCCTGCGAATTATAACTGTGTCTATAACTGTGTTTGCGAATTATAACTGTGTCTGAGTTCTACTAAAAATTGTGTTTCAAACATCTTTAAATTAATTGCATATAATTAATCAATAGTAATTGTATTATTAATAAATATTAAGAAACTGTTAAGGTAAGTGTATTAAACTCAGGAGATTTATTTAAAATGATTTTTTATATATCCTAATTTATTTTGTTCTCCATTACATTTTATTCCCGATTTCGAAATTTTTGGTCTACCGGTACGTTATCAAATTGTTTACAACGTGCAGGTACGGTACTGTTAAAAGGTTGGGACCCCCTGCTCTAGTGCATGCTTCCATTCCCGATGATTCCTGTCTAATATTTTCTGGAATCTCAAAGTTATTTAAATACTGTTGAGGGAAAAAAATGTCCCGAGAAAGAACTAACAAATAGAAATTGTAAAGGAAATGTTCATAATAGTCTGACCATGAACTGTTTTAATCATGACAAAGCAAACGGCCGATTAGAGCGTTAGCATTCGGTGACAAACCCTGTGGGATCGAGTTGTTCCGTTATTGGTGAGGATGTTTGTGTGCGTTTTCGGAATTGATTTTAAAAGGTAGGGCTTGGTCTAATTAGCCCACGTTTTGCAAAATGTGTTAGTGGTGATGTTAACCAAAACTTCCATGACGATGTAAATATGTTACTCGTAAAGTTTGTGTTTGTTAAAATGGATTACCCACCATTCTTGTCGGCAGAATGAATGTTTTTATTCATTTTTTATTGCGATATCTGTTTAAATAATAAATTTAATAATTTTGTGGGAAAATCCTCAGTTTTCGGCGGAATCTGTGTTTTCCGCGAGACTACAAAATTTTTTAAATAGAAGGTGTGTTAGTCTATACTCTTTAAAAAGTATTCCTCCGCCTCTTTTTTTAAAACACGACATTTTTCTGTTACCTAATGTTATACTAACGAGAAATGGAACAGTCCAGGGCGTACAGTGTGTTATGTGAAAGGCCTTCTTTTACAGGCTATATTGTAGAAAGAAACACACACTTCCTTCGGACTTGAAGGAATAGAGAGTATTTGAATGAGAGCGCAAATAAACACATTCAGTCGATTTTCTCGGTTTTGGGAATTCTCGAGTTTGCCGTAAGTGAAGTAGTTTTTGAGACTACTGCAATTCTAAAACTATTAAAGTTTATAAACCATAATAACGCATTGAAAACATAACCGTTTTATAACTGGTAAAAATCGTTCTGAAAAGTTTTATTGATGAAAAAGTTTTCTAAATAACAAATTGTGTTATATAGTATGTTATAATTTTTTTCTATTTAAATACTGCCCACTAAGTATGTAAACTGTATTAGCCAGTCTCTCTGTTTGTCTGTCAATCTACTTGTTAATAATGGAATTTTAAATTCATAAAAAATAATATTGGAGTAGAGTCTTTAATTTTACTTTTTCCTGCATTTTAAATATTGAGATCAGTATTCAGTTAATGATTTAGAAAGATCCAAGATATTTTCCTGGATACATTCGATTTCATACATTCGATCTTGCGCCCCTATCCTTCATAAGGGAAAAAAGCGATTAGAAATTAATTTGAACCCTTATTGTTCTAAAATTCTTTTACACATGTAAAAAATATGTAGTGTAAAAGTCATACCTTGACTGCTTAAAAGTAATTTTTTTTTTCTTTTAAAGTTTTATGTTATACAACCCCAGAAATTTTAAGTGATTAAATTATCAGCTTCATGCAGTTTATTAAGTAAAAAAAAACTTTATAAAATGATTTACATTGATTTTAACAAAATATTTTAAAAAAATGATTAACTCTTTTGATTAAAGCGAAAATATTAATTCTGAGCTTCAACAGTTTGAAACTTATTATAAGGCTCTATAAATTTGATGAATTTATTTTTAAATGCATCTCAAAATAGAAATTCCCTGTTTCTACTAATGTTTTTTAATCAAAAGCGAAATATCGTAAATTAAAGAAAGTTATAAAAGAGTGTATTCCTGTATACGCTGTGACTAATTTGTAATGAAAGGGAAAGTTCAGCGAAACTGAGAAGTGCGAATCTCTCATTTTCGGATCATTTATTGCAACTTACTGTTCTTAGATTTTAGGGGTAACGAAAATAAATGCCTCAAAAATGCATTTAGTAAAGCATTGAAAGACAAAAAGCTTGATGAATACATTATATACGTACATTACTATAGAGTTATGATACGTAATATTTTTGCTAAAACTCAAATTAATGGATAAATTTCATAAAATTAACGTCAAATTTCCATGAAATCCAGAGTTTGTAACATTTTTTTCTAACAGAATCTGGGACAACGTGTAGAAAATTGCTACTTCTACCCAGACTTGGGTGTATATAATTTGAAGTGGCACTCTAAATGAATTTGATACAAACACAGTTTATACATGAAACAATGTTTATTGAATTCGTTGCAGATATAGAATTTGCTTTTGCAGCAATAAGCATACGTACTACTTGTACGGAATATATATTAGCATTCAATAAAATTGCACTTTGCAATACTCACAACCTAGAGCGTCAAACCAGCAGTTCTGCTACGTAAACTTTGGGCCTGCTAAGCACAAGCGCCGGTTAACACCTGGAGCTGCTTACCTCGTAGCTCCTTCTCGCTTATCCATCAACTTTAACAACCTTCTTCTCTTTAATCAAGCTGCATGGTATTTATACCAAGCGCGTATGCCGGAATTAGCATATCTCAAGCAGCTTCTTTAATTCATTCACTCAAAAGTTCGATTCTTGTGAATCGAATCTTATGTATACCTTACAAACGTCTTGATACCTATCAAGGCTTTGCAAATTTTGATTCCTTTTTATACCTTCGTATTGATGGAAGATAGAATTTTCTGCAGCAACAGTCGTAAAAATAAATAAATAAATAAATAAAATCAGGTCCAAAATAAATGTCGCGAAGTTTATGAGAACTGAAATCACCAAACTTTAACAAGCGTACTAGTAATGTAATTCAAATGCAAGATGATAACATTTTTAAAAATGAAACTGATAGTATTAAAAAAAAAGTTTTTTAAATGAAATTATTAATACTAAACAAAAATTTTGGAATATTTAAACATTAAAGGTAACCGTTCAACTCATTTTGGGGTCGATCAATGTAGAACTGATTTTTTTATTGAAACATACAGTGTAAATATATATAAAAGAGATTCGTACATTTTTGTATGCTTAGGAATCGGGGAAAATTTACATCGAGGTAAAAGGATCCGTAGATCTGAAAAGCTTTGAAATTCCCGACTTCAAAGAAACAAGATATAATAATGATAACAAGAAACTTATCTTTTCGCATTATTGTTGTCAAAGATGAGGAAACATGACAATTTACTCCTCACGATATCTAAATTGATAAAATTAATTCATTTAAATAATAGACACCCATACAAACATAAAAGAAGATAACTGTGTGCATTTCGTTTATCTGGATGTACGTCAACAGTCATCTATTGTGAGACGAACTCGAACCTTGAATGGATGGGGGCAATACTTTTATCTGTGTACTTTACGGTCAAATGTAACTTTCACTGAATTGTGCCCCTTGATCCTTTTTTGTGCGGAAGCATCTTTCATGTATTTGTTTTCGCAGTTTTAAGCGGGAAATATCGCGCTGATAAACTCTTGCGACAACCAATGAACCTTTCGACTGCAGGGGTGTGCGATCGCCTGGTTTAGCGCCCCAGATAACATACGCCATATGTTCGTATCACAGTTACCTTTCGATTATGCTGATAATGGAATTATTTTGATAATGGAAGGTGAATGGTACAATGTCAAACAATATAGTTCACAAAATATTTAAATTAATACTTAAAAGTTTTTATCTTTAGGGCTTATTTAGTTTATCTACGTAGAGCGAATTAGTACGGATTTCTGCAAACATCGTGAAAAAAATCTCTGTTGTAAAATGGAATTTATTACAAGCGATATTCCTTTTTGCATAATATTCATGCATTTAAGGGGAGTGCCCACTTTTACGTACCTTTAAAAGTATAATTTTTAGACCATGTTCGATTGCATGTACTACTCATGATTTTTGCTTGATTTACATGAAATTTTTGAGTAACTGCCTAGAATACTGTTTATTATATATGCAATATTTCGAGGTAATTAAAAAAATAAAATTATTTTTTATGCATAAAAAGTGAATATTTTTTTTTTTAAAATCGAACATTTTGCAGTCAACTACTGTGCGCATTCTGTCAAAATAAATTATTACGGCACAGTAATAATTGTTTACTATATGTGACTACAATATTTCAGGCAACAATATCCACCAACAATATTGTAAAATATATTTAAAAAAAATAGTACATGCTATTTTTAATTAGAAATTTCCAAAATGACTGAGTAAAAGCTTGAAAAAAAATTCTTTAAAAAAAATTAAAATATGTTAAGGTTCAGAAATGTCGGTGTATTTTGTTATCTGAAGTATTGTAATCACATATAGTTAACAATTATTACTGTACGTTTATAATTTATTTTGACAGAATGCGCACAGTAGTTGACTGCAAAATGTTCGATTTAAAAAAAATATTCACTTTTTATGCATAAAAAATAATTTTATTTTTTTAATTACCTTGAAATATTGCATATATAATAAATAGTATTATAGACAGTTATTCAAGAAATTTTGTGTAAATCAAGCAAAAAACATGAGTAGTACATACAATCGAACACAGGTCTAAAAATGATACTTTTAAAGGTACGCAAAAGTGACCACTCCCCTTAAAAGACATTAAATGGGTTGCATATAAAGAAATAGCCAAAGGTTTCAGTATTAAGTTTGCTTTAGCATCTTAAAAAAAAATTGACCATTTCAGGTTTCTCCTTAACCATATTTAAAATAAACTTAGTATATAGCCTTTTTGAAATAAACTTTGCTTTGAACTTGAGATAAATAAAAGGTTTGCTTTAAAGAATGAGACGCACATCCTGTGAGCTGTTATATCCGAGTAATATGTAATATATGCAGAATATACATTAAAAGAATTATATACATTAAAAAATATATAAGCAATCTTAAGCTTATTACTTTTGCAAAGAAAACATGATTCGGTATACGGCTTTTAGTACAAAAGAAAAAGAAATTAATAATGCAACTCAAGCTGTCATACAGTTTTTTAAATGAGGTAAAATAAATATGGAGAAAAGGTGCAAACTTTTCTCAACTACTGTTGTTAGATTACGAACAAAAAATACTCTTTAGACAAAAGATTTGTTTCTAAAGTGAGTGATACACAGTAAACTAGTAATTGCTTTTTAGTATATGTTAACATAATGAAGAGGAAAAATTAATAAAATTAGCTGAAAACATTACATATCTATGTCTTTTTATATTCTTTAAAATTCTGTGAGATAGTAACTAATGAATGTAGTATGAATAACTTAAATATGCATGTCTTTCGAAGGATTTCAGTAGATTTCAGCTTTAGCTTGCCAGTGAGATTTTTATGCAAGAGGATTTTTATGCAGTGAGATTTTTATGCATATATACTAAACTTAAATTAACCCCTACATAAAATAAAAGAGATAATGGAGGAAACTACATTAAGTATCTGTAAAAGATCTCATGCAATCTATAATGAGCTGTTACTTTATTTTGATAAAACTTTTCATATCCATTAAGAATAAAATACTTTTAAAATTAGATGTTGCATACTTCAAAACCGATCATTGTTTGAATAATAAATTGTTTTATTTAAATTACATCTTAGTCAGAAAATTATAAAGTTTTCTATTGTATAAGAGGTTACGGAAAATAAGCTTGCATTCATATGAAAGTTTATCAAATAACTTCTATCTACCAATAAGCATTTGGACAGTTGTGATAGAAAAGAAAAAGAAAATTTATTCATATTCAATAGTTGGTAAAGCTTCCCCGAGAGACAATTTCAGCCTCAACCCTCCGGGGCATGCTTTCCAAAAGTTCTTGTATGACGACTAGTGGTATTTTCTTCCACTCGGCTTAGAGAAGACATGTAAGTTCCTTCATCGATTTTGGACGGTTGTTGCACCCCTTAATTCGGTGATCCAACTCGTCCCAGAGGTTCTAGATAGCGTTCAGGTCTGGGCTCTGGGCAGGCCAGCCCATTCGGTTAACCTCATAGTCATCATACCAATCCATGGGGGACCTCGCAACATGACAGCTGGCGTTGTTGTCCTGGAAGGAACATGGGTCCAACCCGTAAAACTGCCACAACGTAGGAAGCATACTGTCATCTAAAATAGTGCAGTAGGCGTCGGCGTGAGCTTATCATGAATTGGGACCAAAGATCTCAGTCCATACCAGGAGGAACACCCCCAGACCATAATTCCACTTCCACCGAACTTTACTGTGGGTACAATGCATTCTGGCAGGACGCGTTCTCCAGGCAGATGCCAGACTCAGACCCTGCCATCCGAACTGTAGAGGATGAACCTCGATTCGTCGCGCCAGAGAATCCGTTTCCACTGATCTGCGGTCCACTTTCGGAGTGCTTTGCATCACATTAACCGAGCAGCGCGGTTGAACTTTTTGATCAAAGGCCAATGGGCGGCAGCACGACCATGAAAACCAAGCAGATGTGCTTCCTTACGGATGGCATTCATCGAAACAACACTCCCAGATGCTTGTTGAAACTCCTGGAGTATGTGGGCCATTTGTTGGTGCGGTTCTTCCGAATTTCTATGAACAGCACCCGTCGGTCTTTATCTCCCAGTTTCGTGGGTCTGCCGACTCGGGGCACATTCCGACAATCACTGCTCACCTTCTACTTCTGAATTACATAGGCCACTGTCAATATTGGGTAATTGAGATCGCTAGATATGTCCCTTAAAGATCGGCCATTTCTGTGATTCCCGACGATTAAACATTTCTCGAAATCATATAACTCTGCACTACGTAGCATCTTGCATGCGACTAATGCCAAAGTTGTTTCCTACACGATATTTAACGACGGAGGGTGGGACGTATATCAGGACCACAGATATCGTCCTTTGAATGGTTGTCCAAACACTTATTGGTAGATAGTGCATATCCCACATTGTCAGCCGTTCAAAGAAAGCATGGCCATAATACCAGAAATTTGACTTGCATGTCGAACGCTCATCGAGAAATCGATACAATATCTATTTTGAAAATACTTTTTTTTTAAAATTTTTAATGACGTTACCAGAAAAAGACTTTATCAAAAGCAATAACTTCCACCTTTTTTTAAAATTTTGTTTTTAAATTCTCAAGTCTCTTTCATATATTTAAGTATAATTATAGAAAGCATATTTTTAAATCACGATTATTTTACTTCCTATGTAAAAGTGCCTGCTTTTTAAATGGCCTCTCTTTTTCTAATAAAAATGATTGAAATCGAGAAAAATGAGATATAAAACTTTGTCAAACTGGCTTAATTGTGCCATCCATACACGTCATGCTGTAATAACGAAATCATGCAATGAGAAAGATAGGCTTATTTTAAACTTAAATAGGAATTGCATATGGCTGTAGCTTTCCAGGTATTTTTTAAAACGGCTTATTGGGAAATATTAGGAAGAAGTTTGCTTCGGGAAAGTGTTTCTTAGAATGAAGAATTTTCTACGATGCCTTATGAAACCATTTTCATCTGTTTCGAAGAATAGGTAATTGATGAACCACATACTCTGCCAGTTTATGTAATTTATTATCACCCCCTCTCACATACACTCTCATCTATATAAATAAAGTAACAGTGGAGAATGTCGTGGAGTTCGTCGGCATCACGTGACATCACGTTTCCGGAGATCACTCATCCTGAGAAAACATGGCCATTTTGGTTGAAAATCGGTGTATTTTTTTTCTCATGAAAGTACATAAATGTTACATATTTGGAAAGAGCTTTAAAAACTGATAATTTTTTCTGCGAACACTTAATCTGTTACTTCAATAGTTTTAAAGTTATTTGGATTCTAATCTTGAGATCATCTGATGTAAACACGAGCATCTGCCTTGCGTAACAGCTCTTTGAAATGTGCACAAATGCGCATGCTCAGAGACTTGGATTCTTCCAAAGAGCTCTTACGAGAGCCCTTGCGTTGTAGCAACCCTAGTATTCTTGGCAGAGTACTGGCGAACATAGTTGTTGTGGCAACCGTGTTGGCGTGGCTATTTTTTTTGCCAATGTATCGCCATTATGTGTTGTGTGCATTCATATAGAGAGTTTTTGGCGTCACTTTGAACTGCAGGCCTGGGATTGTTTTTAGTTTGATGAATTATTACGTTGAGCGTTTATTAAAATCGAATAATAGCCGTCTGTCTGGTGGACGGATGGCCTGAGTGTAGCTGGCCAAAGCTCGAGCATAGTCGGGCGAAGCCCGGCTAGTATTTACATATATATACACTCATACATAAATAACATATATAAAAGTGTATCTTCTAAACTTCATTACGTCAAACTACCATAGAAAATTTTTTCTTGCCCCCTTTCTGTTGTTGAAATGTTAAAACTGTTAAGCAGGTATGTGGTAACAAATATTGGATTTTTTTTCTTCTCTTACTATAATCACGTGTATCAACTTATAGGTCTAGACATTAAGTTGCATTTTTAAAATTATGAAAAATAATTTAATAAAAGATAATTAAAGTAAATTAAAGAGTATTTTATGGTAAATTATCTAATATATGTATATATAGGTGTGTATGTGCCTGTCCAAAAACCTAAATTTCGGCTATAAGAATCAACCGCTTATAAGAATCAAAAACAGTAATAACAAACGTGATTCTTATAAGCGGAAATCACTGTATTTAACTCCGAGTAATATTAAAATTTCTGAAGGAAAAGTTTTAATTTGGGTGTAGTCGACATAAATATTTTAATGTACTGAAATAAGGTTTCAAAACTCTTCTGTTATCCCCAAAATGTATTAAGTACTTTTATGTATAAATGGGACATATCTGTCGAATCATATGAAATATTAATACTTCCCGACATAAACATGCCAAATCTGCCAGGAAATAATTATTTAGAATATATAAGCAATTATTTATCCAACAAATTTTGGCAGCAACGAGCCTAACATTATAACGTCTCTACTATCGTATATTGTGAATTTTTAGTTAAAAGATGAACTAAAAATGCTAACCGGTATTAAAAAAAAAAAAAAATTGTCAATAGAACGTTCATATTAGTTAGAATTGAATTTATTTCCAACAAAATTAATTCTAATATAATTTTTTTAAATAATTTTGCAACCTATTACATAAATACTGATTAAATATATTTTCAACTATAATGCGCAGATTTTTCACATTTTTTCTGAAAGCCATTTTTCCCACCTTTAGTAATTTCATTCGTTGCGAAATGGCAGGTTTCTGAGATCAATAGCACCACAGAATGACACACACGCGCTCCTAACTTTCTAAACAATTCCATCCCGAGTGGAAACTTTAATTAGATCTATTTACTCCCAGCTGATTCAAAACCTGCTTTGCTATTGGCGACGGGAAAAATACAGCTGAGGTAAGATGCAGTTGCTAAGGCTTTGTACTAAATTAGCTGCCCCAGCTTCCTAGAACGAGTGGAAAGGATCCAGTAAAAGGTCCTCTCCCATTGCCAACATTAAATAAATAATTAAAAAGTAGAAACGAGGAAGGCAGACAATTCGACGGCGCAGATGTGATGGTGAGAAAAAAACTTCGCGTCACAAGAACGGGTCACAAGCTTTTTTTTTTCGTTCTTCTTCCCTTTTCCCCGTGAACTTACGCAACTCTTGACTTCGCTATCTTCTGCTTCAGTTGATGCTTTCCAAATGTTCCAGACGCTTTAACTGCTATCAAAATTGTTGTCCGAAGATAGTAGTCAAGTGATGTGCATCACATTGTTTGAAATCAATTCTTGGAAGTGGCCTAATTGAAATGTCATGTCCTCCGAGAGAACTAAAACGAAAACACTTCCGGAATATCAGTACCGACATAATTCAAGGACACTCTCTCCTTAGATAAATTCTGACGTAGGAAGGAAGCAATATTATATGATTTTTTCTCCCCCCTCCCCATATTATTTTTTTTTCAGGTCGTAATAAAATAAGATTAAATTCATAACTTTGAAAATTTTATCTCTTGATTTTTTCAAAAAAAAACAAAAACAAAGAAGTTTTTATAGAGAAAACTTTGTTAAAATTCATTCGAGGAAGTCATTTGTTTTTTACTAATAATAAAGTATTCGTTATTGGTAAAAAACGAATTAACTTTTCTTCTTCTAAGGTATAGAAAATTTCTAAGTTTAAAATTTTTAATCTTTACTAGTTATAAATATTACCAATACTTATGCCAATAACACATATTTGTTAAAATAACAATATTTGTTATCAGTAAAAGTTTTATTAACTTTTACTGTAAAACTGCAGAGAAAATTTCGTAGTTTTAAAGTTTAAAAATTTCACTTCTTGTCAAAAGAGCGATATATATTACTAGCATAAAAAATATATAATTTTTTAAAATGTATGGAAAATGTTCAATTTGCTATGTTCTTGGAATTAATTATTCTAAAAGTTATTCACTGAGGAAGTCTTTGAAATATATTGCACCAGGCACTTCACCTGGAATTTGACTTTTATGATAAACGATTGTTTTAAACGCCTTGCGGAAGGTAGCACTTGAATAAGTTTATCTCACGCAAGCGTTATTTTTTCACCGGAGAGTGGAATAAAATTAACTCTTATCAGAAGCCAAGGGCAAATTCAATCTAATGCAATCGGTACATTTCAAAGTTCTTCTCTTAGGTAATGGTGGTTACAAGTCAATGGTTAATAGTAACTAAATCAAATTCTTTGCAATTAATCAAAAAGTGCTCTTTTTGCATATATGATATTAAAAACATCTTAATCTAGTTTGAAAATGTTAGCAGTATTGTCATATATATTTTTATAACTTAACTATAATATTTCTAATAAGATGCATTTCAAAAGAATAATTTAGAAAACCGAGAAAAGATTGAAATAAGAATAATTACGTACTTCTTCCAACGGCAGATTTCAGAACTCCCGATAATATCTGTGCTAATTAATGCACGAGCATGCGCAGCAACCCGAAAGACAAGGATTGCCTCCAAATGACCCTGTATACCTTAAAAATAAACTATGTACTGGTTCGAATGACCTAATACCTACATATAAATAAGATTAAATCAAAGAAATTAAACCTGCATAGACTGTTAATTTTTCTTTTGTAAAAAGTATGCAAAAAATTCCTTGCGAGCAATGTTGAGATATATTTTGACAGTTCGTACATTATTTCTAACATTTTTTTTTCTTTTCGAAATGTACGGATAATTAGTTAAAATGATAACCAGAATGTTCTTGATTTCAAATTAAATGCAAAATATTTCCACTGCTATCAAGTTATTTCCATGTTGTGATTATTTATAGTTATTTTCCATGCTGTGAGGTTTCAGAAATGGCTGCCAAGCTGCCACATCGTAGTGAACTTGACGTAGGACACTCCTAAAGGAAAAGAATTTTATTAACTTGACGTAACAAGGAAATTTGTAATATTCCTAGTTAAGACAAAGTGTAACAAAAAGTTATTAAATTTGACAACCTTAGCACACCTGGATTCTGAGGGAGAAACTAAGCTATCTAAAGAATGGGTTCTCACGATCATCAACTATTTTGTACCAATATGGTGTTTATAAAAATTATTTCAATGATATACGAAGTAGCTATGAAAATTCACATTTTCTGTTTGTTCACTTCAGATTTAAGACTTTTACGAGCTTTTAAAATCGGCCACTTCCGGTTATTTAAATCTCTAGAACAGTGGTTCTCAACCTAAGGGGCGCACCCCTTTGAGGAGGTATGAGTAATATTCGGGGGGGGGGATTAGGGTCTGAAGATCACCCAAGGAGGGCCTAGACATATAGAGGTTGAGAATCCCTGCTCTGTAATTTACGGCTATTTGTAATAAGATTGTCCTTATACAAGTCATATCTCAAAGAAATATTTTCTATTTGCATTTAAAAACAACACATTTCTCTTAGGATGTAGAATTGAGTCTTTCCCATTTCTCTAAACTTGACTTAAATTTTATTTAAATTTGTAGTGACCGTAGTAAGTTTCTTCTCAAATTTTTCAGAATTAACTAGGTTCTACTAGACGGACTACATGAGTTTAAAATACCTTAAGGAAAGAATTTTATCCACTGCTTATTTACAATTAAGTTGGTTGGTTTGTAGAGAGAGTTATGATCAGCTTTTAATTAGGTGCTAAATGTAAACTTAATGTTTATTTAGTAACATTTTTCAGAGTACTGTTTTAATAAGTGCAAGATTTGCCTTTTCATCTAATATTATCGCGGTAATTCAACTTCAGAGAACCGAGTACTGGGGTTCCATGTTTACAGATAAAATGTTTTGTAGAAGACCATACCGCCTAAATAAGACGCAGATAATGCCTTACAAATTTAGCAATAATGGATCAACGCCAGCTGAAAGAATGTATCTGCGAGAAATATTTTTACCGAGAGAACGTGCTACATGTTGAAAGAGTTAAGGCGAACAAAACGAAATAAAAGTTGTTCACCTCTATGTTCTGTAAAAAAGTTTATTTATATCTTCACCTTCCGTTCCGAGCTCAATTTCTTCTTGATTTAAAGCTGATGATACACAGTATGATCAACAAGTTATTTTATTGCATGATTCTTAGGGAAATTTAGATAAGATAAAATATATTCATCCTTGCTTGACTATGATTGTATGGTCATTTTAGGGCAGAGGGTGACGTCTCCACACAAATCCTATAGGGAAGGATAACGAGGTGATATCAGCAATGTCGATTTTAAGATAAGTTACGATTGATTCCGATGTTAACTTATGATCAGTGTTTCAAAGCGCAGAACGAGATAATTTGAGAGCAATCATTGGTAAATACGCTTCGCAGAAACCAATTCTTTGTTTCATTTGATGAAGATGCTCCTATTTATTACACGTTTTCTTCAAGGCTAGAAGCAGCTTTGAGGAAAAAATCTTTCCAATATACGTTTGGCATATTTCCAAGGTGGGAGCGTTTCTCTCTTATTAATAGACCATGACCTTCATAAATAGAAGAAAACAGTGTTTTCCCCCTTTGGGCAGGACCAATAACTTTAGTAAATAAACAGGATGTTTTCTGCTCTTTCCCTTGCTCTGATGGTGATGAAACGCTGCACACGGTTAAAAGTGTTTACATTTATTTTAATTTTCTTAAGTCAACAAAGCGGAATACGCGTGTTTTTAGGGAAACAGATGCGTTAGCGAGAATTATTTTAGAAAATTCACGAGTTTATGAACAGTAGGTAACTTCTGTTTTATTTGTATCACAGACCAAGGGTAATAGGGAAAAGGAAATGATTCCTTTGTCTACCATTTCTGATATCAATAATTGTAATTGCTCACTTTTATCATTTGTTGTACCAACATGTAATATAAAAACAAAATTTTTTAAAGTCAATTCCTACTTAGGTCAACAAAAAAAAATTTGAGTGTGAACTAATAGTAGGAATTGAAAAAAAGGATTGCCTGCCAGAACCTTGCCTACTGTGCGAGATTAGGAGGGGGGGGGAAGAGAGAAAAAAAGTTTGTCAGGTTAGAGATTCGATCCCGCAACCTACAGGACTGGAGGAGCCCGCGCTACCGCAGTGCTACCTTTTACAGAGTAAGAATAGGGAAATTACTATTCAAGTGCAAAAGACGCTCTAGGTCTAAAACTAAAATCGATTAATTAAATTTAATTAAGGAATTAATATTTGAAAAAACTGTATTAATTGTTACCGGATTGGTTTGAATTCTTTAGAGGAGGGGGCGATAGCGGAGACGCAAGATTGCTGTAAATATACTGTGCCAAACTAACAGAGAAGTAGATCTGTGACTAAGATACGAGTATATCGAATTTATGAGAAGAGGTATGAAACTATAGCTATAAAATCCTAAAAGTGAAATAACCAAAAAAGAGAAGAAAAACATGAACGTGTTTAGTAGCTAAAAACGCTGTTACCCGAAGGCGTTATCCACTTCAAAACGCAAAACTGGGAGTTATAAAAAATCACGTCAGCAGGGTATCTGCCTTCAAAAAATGACGATTTAGAAAATAAAATATAGACTAATTCTATTTATTTATTTATTTATTTTTTAAAAATAATAACAAAAGGTTAAAATAAAACATGACATGGAATATAGGAGAAACACCTACTAGAACTACACAGCGAGAACAAGAATATAATCAAAATCAGTTCATTAAACATTTTCTGCTCATCGACCAGTCGTAAAAAGGACTTCATGCTCATTAAGACTGACATCAACACACCATTAAATACTTAACTATTTCATGCGTCCCAAAACAAAAAAATTAATAAGTTAATAGCTCTCAGCGTTTTTATTTCAATTTAGGCAGTCCACCAAATACCTCTTACAAAGAAATTGCTCTCGTAACCTTACTGGGTTAGCTCACCTCAAGGTTAACCTATGAAGAAAATGTTTCCAAGGATTGCAAACTTGGATTTAAATATATATTTTTTAAGGGGTCATACGACTGTTAAACCGTCAAAAAAAAATCAATTTTTTGAAAAAAAATGTATGAAAGATTAACTTTTTCTGAGTATTTTAAGACAATCCGCTTGAAAAAATTCCCATAATTACGGAAGTTATGAATAAAAACGTGTCAGATGTTTAATGTAAACAGATTTAAAGGGCAATACTTCCAAGGGATTTATCTCAAAATGTGTTTTTTTTTCACATAACGCACATGTTATCTCTAGAACTATTTCGTATTTTTGCACGAAATTTTCACAGATAGTACATATTATCATTTGCTTGAAACTGAACCTAAATTCGTTTACAGATCTCTAGAGAATGCATTTTACATGCATAGATAAAATTTAATTTATTAAGAAAAAAATGCACTTTTTCAGTTTCATAGTAAAAATAGAAATATACCTTAAATATATACAAATTTAGATTCAAATTAAACTTTAGTTTCTGCAGTATTTTTAAAAAGCAGAAATTTTGTCTTAAACTCAATTTTTTTGGGAGTATTTATGTGCGTTAACTTTGATATCACTTTTGTCCCTAGCAAACTGCTTATTATTTATGACGATCTAACAAAAATTATTTTTAACTATAAAAAAAACAGGTATATATTCATAAATAAAACATTGTTCTGTTAACACAAAAAAAATTATGATTTTAAATATTATATTTTTCAAGATATAGAATGTCGAATATGACACAATTTTTATACTTTTTCGATTTTTAACAGTCGTATGACCCCTTAATTGGACTCCATAATAGAGAAAGAAATTTCACACCTTGGGGAATTTTTCGATTGTTTAAAAAAATGAAAATAAGATTTTAAAATTTAAATTATTTGGGGGGGGGAATCTGGTATAGTATTTAAACGCTCAAAAATATCTTGGAAATTGAGGTAATAACGCTTGTCTATCCAACTGCCTAGTACACATAAACTGTTTTGCAAATGAAAAAAATTGTAAAAATAATGTACTAATTTTCTTCAGACAGTATGTAGAAGCAGTATATGAAAAAATAAATGGGTTTTGTGTGTTTTAGAGAACCCATTCCCAAGATATCACCTTATGAATATGCAAATGCTCAAAAAATCGAAACACATATGGTTCCAGGCATTTCGGGGACATTGATATTACATTGATACTTACATTGATCTATGTAATATCTAAACTGACATTTAAAAGCTACATTGCATATTTTGGCTTTAATACAGGTTCAACCTGTATTAATATCAAAAGATAATGACACACCGGGGTAAAAGAAATGAAAAATCTAATACGAAATGAATGAGACGCAGAGCAGCTAAAAGATTGTATTGATAGTTATACTCAGAAGAACATGTAAGTAGTCAGATTCTTCGCCATATAATTAGTCAATCTTTTATTCCAGAATCACCAAGTGTAAACAGTTATTAAACATAAAAGAAGCTTTGTTATACGCAAGTTGCTTTAATAGACAGAGAAATAGCTTCACAGGAAATACATTTGGACTCTCAAAACACCTTGAGGATTTACTATAACCCGTGTAAACACGTATTTCCGAATGTAGAGTGTGTTGATCCCAGTTTCCTAAACCCTACAATTACTCGCAGTCTAATCTGCATCAAAATTCGTTTACAGTCTAAAGACATATGAAGTTCGGGATAATTAAGAGTACAACGTTCATACTTAGTACATAACTTAATGAAATTATGTTAACGAGATGTAAGAGAAATTGTCATTAAAAGCATCTGAGGAATATTTGTGAAGATCTTGTGAAGGGTGTGGTGCTACAACACGTCTGTCCTGAGAGCAGACTTTAACGGCTTCAATTTGTGGGACAAGCCAGTTGTGTTTTAAGTGATGAAATAAATGTGAAGCAAAATAGGTAGTTTATAAGCAAAAATTATGACATGGCTTTGAGACCCGAATTCAATTACAAATGCGAATTGCTCTTTCAACAACTCTGAAATTAAGATATTGTAAAGAAAAAAAAAAATGTGTGTCAAAATTAAAAACTGTTTATTTTGTATAGACTTCTGGACGCGAATTAAGTGATCTGGGCATGCCTTTTTCTTCCTGAAAGTTTCCTTATCAGAACATTCGTGAGATTTATCTCTCTCATGTCCAATCTCTCACTCGAAATCAATGTATGGTAAATATTTTCTTCACACTTATCTTTTCAACAAATAAAGCTATTTTATCTTCCAATCAGTAATTTCAGCGTGAGATGCTGAAAGCTGGCCTCTTAATCTGATTCTTGGAGATATTTAACAAATTTTCAGTGCTAATTTCAAATGTAGAACCTGGTGAGAAATGAAACGAAATCAGTTCCTCCCGTTGATAGAACACTGGCCTCTAAATCGTCTGCATAGAGATTGAATTACTGAGTTTGAAGAGTTAGTTTCGAAATATAAAACTAAGTGAAAAATGGAGTAAAGAAAAAAAAAAGTTTTTCTTGTTGAGAGATATTTCCTATGATAGAACAGATCTCAAGGTTGGGTGTCGTTAATTCATTCGCTGGTCCTGCCAGACGATCTTTGCAGTGGCACCTGATCACTGGAGAGAAAGATTATGGGTATACGGAATAGTCAAGTATATGATAAAAAAATCCCCCAAAATAGGAACATTTCGAAAAATAATAGACAAAATCCAAAATAGTTGAATACTAAACAAATGAATATAAACAGGGCAAATAAATATGTACTGGTCCTGTATCTTCGACCTTACCCGTACACGACCATCCGTCCGATACAATTTGAGCATTTGGATTACAATTGGAAACGAGACTCGTCAGACCAGGCAATATCTTTCCAGTCATCAACAGTCCATTGGAGGTGTTGGCGGGCCCAGACGAGGCATAAAGTTTTGTGTCGTGCAATCAACAACGGTACACGAGTGAGTCTGCGACTCCGAAGGCCCATATCAATGACGGTCCGTTGAACAGTTCGCACGCTGACACTTGTTGATGCCCCAGTATTGAAATCCGCAGTAATTTGAGGAACTGGTGCACGTCTGTCTCGTTTAAGGATTCTTGTCAGTCGTCGACGGTCCAGTTCTTTCAAAGTCTCTTCCAGGCCGCACCGCTGTCGGAGATTGGATGTTTTACCGTGCGCGAAAATCCAAATTGCATCGCTACCTCGGAGACGCTATGTGACATCTCTCGTGCGCCTACTATAACGCCGCGTTCAAAGTCACATAAATCATGATAACCTGCCATTATAGCTTCAGGAACCGATCTAACAGCTTCGCCAGACACCTTTTGTCTTGTAGACCGCAGTAGATACTGCCGACCGCATCGCGTTATGTTGATTGGTTGCATATCTCCGTTACTTGCATACGCACGCCTGTATCAGTTTTTTTACTCTTCAGTGTAGTACGTAGTAGTATTCCCTCACAGGGAGTGTCGGAACAGGTGTTATCTATTCTGAGAAATGGTTTCCGGGTTTTCTGTTGGAGTTTTTTCAGATATAACTGTTATTCTTATTTTGAGGAGCAGTTTAGTTAGCAGTTTCTTGAGAGTTTCTTCATTTCTGAGCTTTTTTATTCAAAATGAGGAGAAGCCGTAAACCATTGACTCAAGACGAAATTAACGCCATTTTATTTGCGGCCACCGATGAATCGGATATCGATTTAGACGAAGGAGATGGGTGGGGAGAAAGTAGTATGGTTGAGAATAATAATGATGGAAATTCTTTTGAAAATTCCGTTTTTGAAGAGGAAGAAAGCGATGAAACTTCACTTCTGAATACATCACTTCCAACTGATGAAGACGTGCAAGTGTCATGGTCAGAGACCGTGAAAAACGAGGATATGACATTTTTGAAATTTTCAAATTTTTCTGGTCCTGTTCACGACTTACCCGTAGGCTCAACTCCTTTACAATTCTTAAGACTTTTTTTAACGAATGAAGTGGTGGAATGTATGCTTGTTAATACGAACAAATACGCAGAATTTTGTGAAAAAAAGCGTGGAAGAAAGGATTTGTCCTGGAGTCCTGTGGAACAAATCAGCGAATTGTGGATATTTTTTGCAACAATGCTCATAATGAGCATTAATTATCTGCCTCGGATTTATGATTATTGGTCAATGAACCCGATTTTAGGAAATGAGGTTATCAAGAAGATCATAAGTAGGAACAGATTTCTGTCAATTAAACATTATTTTCACCTATCTGACAGGGAAAGTGAAAAAAATAGAGACGATGAAGAGTTCTCTTACACGCAGAAGGTTGAGCCTTTCATGTCCCAGATAAGGAAAAAATTCACAGACCATTTTAAGCCTTATAAAAGTCTTTCCATTGATGAAGCAATCCTGAAATTCAAAGGAAGGCTTGGAATTATTCAATATATGCCAATGAAACCCGATAAGAGAGGAATGAAAATGTGGATGATGTGTACATCTCATTTGAGATATACCCTGAATTTTGATCTTTAAAGCGGAAAAATGGGACAATGAAGCGGTCAAATAAAGGGCTTGGATATGATGTGGTCTCTCACTTGGTTAACGGATTAGAGAATAAAGGCCACCATCTATGTTTTGATAGATTTTTTACAAGTGTTGACTTGGTAATTGACCTGAACAAGAAAGGTTTCGGAGCATGTGGAACAGTGATGACAAACAGAAAAAAAAATGCCTCCACAACTTAAAAGCTCTGAAGGCAAACTGTCTGAACCTAACGACAGCAAATTCTATCAGTGTTCAGAATACCCTAATGTATTATGTTCCACATGGCTGGACAAAAAACAAATAATAAATGCTATCGACCAATATAGAAAAACAAATAGTTCAAGCATCAAGGAGAAGAGGAGCCGAAAAGCATATTGTTCCCTGTCCCTCAACTTTCACAAATTATAATAAATATATGGGAGGTGTGGATTTAGCGGACCAAAGTAGAAAATATTTTACAGTGGCAAGAAAATCATCTAAGTGGTGGTTTTATCTATTTTCCTTTCTTTTTGACACGAGCATAAACAATGCATATATAATATACTAGCGGCCCGTCCCGACTTTGTCCGGGTTGAACAAAAAATTATACCAATAAATTTCCAGTTGATAGCCAATAAATTGTAAATCTTTTTTTACCTTAAAAATAACCTTAATAATACCTTAAATTAATATTACGTTAGTTAATAATTAAAGTTAATTTTTTAAAAGAAAAAGGCGTGCCGGAGAACGGCTAGATTCGAAACACTAACGTCAGAACAGAAGCCCACCGCGATAGCACCACGCTAAAGATCGTTGAAGACTTCGGCACAAAAAGCGGTAGAGGACAGTAGCGGTAACAATGGAGATTGTTAGGATTAAGCCCCTAACTTTATTTCTACTGATCAGATATACATAATATATAGCCTATGTCCATCTGGAATAATGTACCTTTCAAACAGTGAAAGAATTTTTCAAATAGGTGCAGTGGTTCTGGAGATTACCCTCCACGCACAAAATAGCTCTCTCTTTATATATAAGTATAGATATGACCTCTAAGTATCCAGTTCAGAAATAAAAGTTTCAACTGTATGATTTTAAATTGAAAATTATAGAAGAACTTCTTGCTGAAATTAGTTGCAGTAAAAGAAAAAGAGAGTCAACAGAGAAATTTTCGTTTGATGACCATACTCATAAGAGACAGAAAATAAGTGGCCGTAAGCGCACTTGTTTCTCTTGTAGAAAAAACGGAATAAAAACAAACTCTGGAGGTTGAGTTGAGAGTACCTGGGAGAGCAGTATTTGTAAAACATGTTTGTGCAAGAACTGCTTCTCATAAATATAATCTTTCTCTCCACCCTGAAATTGTTCTTTTCAGGACAAAAAAAAAATGTCCTTATTAGGGCAAAAAAAACAAAAAAAAACGTCCTTTCAGGACGAAAAATAAAATGTCCTTTTCTGGACAGTCCCTTTTTAGGGAAAAAAACGCACCCAATGATGTACTGTTTCGTTTAATATAATGAAACGCGTAACTTAGGGTACTATTAAACAATTTTAAATCTCCTCTTTAAAAATTAAGAACATAGAGTTATATATCTTGGGTTTCTCATATCCAAGGCCATATTCCACAAAATAACCCTAAACACCCGGGAAAAAATAATGAATGGAGACCAATAAAGCAATACGTGTAACTAGTTTTCGTTATCTTAGTTGAAAAAACGCAATTAAATCAAAGTTGAAAACTGTACATTTAATTATTCGACGAGGTTGGAAAGAAAAACCTATCGATAAACAGTAAGAAATGTTAACACAAGAGTTGAAAAGTGAAAAAAATTATATTATTTACTGGTCTACCTGATTCAAATTTTGAATTCTGTGCGTCGGGGGATTCCAAAAATATCTAGTTTATGTCTGTTTCTTATAAACTTAGAACACAGAAATACCAAGAAAGTACGCAATAAAGTTTAAAATAATTTTTAAAATTATATATTAATTACTTTCATTGTCGATTTTGTTGAATTTCAAATGCATGTTAACTATTTAGTTTCCGATTTCTACCTTTATTTCATAGATCTTTTTTATAATTTATTTTTTGTTTCTGTCTCCCCCCCCTCCTCTTAGATGAATAAAACTCAAATAGAAAATTAAAATAAAATAAAATCTGCATAAACAAAACCTGAAAATACTTGTATACACTACTAATAAATTGTACAAACAATCAAATCAATATAAAGATAATACTGCGATTTCCATTCCACGGAAAAAATTGAAGCTATTTCATTTCACATCGTTTGAAAGATTCGATTCCGCTGGAATTCGATTCGCCACAATTCGATTCCGCTGGAAACTTTCCCACGCAAACAGCGACAATTTCCTAAGAAAAGACCCTTTTTCCCCGCAGCCATAGAGGGAAGTCCGAGACGACCCCCCCCCCCCCGTACACAACGGCGATTTCCAGGGGGGAAGGAAATAGCTGGAAATATTTTGAGCCGTCTTGGTTGTTTAGCGTAACACCCCAAATTTGGAGTCGGTCTTCAGAGGGTTAAAGTACGAGTACTCCAGGAATTGCTCCTACTTTCTCTAGCATCCAGAACCGTTATTCTAACCACTGAACTACCATGCCATGTTCTTGATTCCCCTAATTTCTTCCTAAGCCAAATGAAAGACCGAGGGTCTCCATGCCTCGGTCGAAAATTACTCCATTTTTGTTGAGTGCTACTAAAAGACCCCAATCACTCTCCTCGTGCTCACATCATTTCCTTTATTAAAAATAAAGTATTCTGGTGAAAAAAAGATCAAGTCTATTTTCTGTGGAGCATCGGATATTGAACTACCTCTGAACTACCGAGCTATGCTGTTGTTATACTTTACAAATTCATCAAAGGTGTGAGTAACGTAGCCTGAAAAAAAAAATCAGTCCAATATAATCTAATGAAAATATTTTCAAGTGGCTTCTTTTTTTTTTTGTTAATACATTGCAAAAAAACATGACACATCGAAATTTCGGGAAAACGCAGGCAACGTGTGAGAGATAGGGTCGCCAACCAAATAGTTAAATTATCAAAAAGTTAGAGGTTGTCACTACCATCTTCTAGGATCAAGGTGCGCTTCCATGTGTCTAAACCTCTGGGTTCGGCTTCTACCCTCTGAACTATCAAGCTACACGAAAAGCTGTCTGTTTTAAAAATTCCATTCCTCACATATAACCCTTTCGGTTTTAGACCAAAGATACAGGATTCTGGCCAGAACATACTTATTTGTTTGTTCTTCAACTGTTTTGAATTATTTCTGTTTTTTCTTGAAAATATCTATTTTTTCCTATGATATGTTTGCCGAGATAATTACCGCTAATAATTATACCATATGTTGTTATCAATTACTACCGCTATAACTTAATAATTCATTCTTATCAATTAATGTTTTATAAGTGATATTGATATAAATTTATCTTTAAAATCTACAGCCTTATTTTTCTAACAAACTTCTGAAATCAGACATTCTTCTCAGAAATAGATTATCTCAACAAATGAGCAGTGCTCCTAGAAAGAAAAAAATAAATTGATGAATTGATCAATAGAGATAAGGTTGCATCGACACGATTCTCAGCTTGCGGAAGGAATGCCAACGGTCGTTTTACAGAAGAAAAATGTAAGAAAAGAAGAATATACCACGCTTCTGACATTGACAGAGCAAAATGTATTATTAAATTTTAACAACTCTTTAATAGCTAAAGCACATTTTTAACTAGCTCGACATAGCTGAAAATAACTATTTGTCATATTCCCAATATTTTAATGGGAGATTACGGGGAAGTACGTATCTTTTTACTGAAGTTGAACACCCTCTGTATTTCTTTTCTCTTATCTTCGAGACAATTTATATGTAGAAAAAGACCATCACTTTTCCTGAAACCAGCACTTCCATACTCTTTAAAGCAATTGGAAAGAATTAAACCTGATTGTACTTTTCTTTAAAATAAATTAATTGTGGCGGAATTTATTAAGGAATGCATATTTATCCTCGCTTGGATAAATAAAAAAAAATTGAGGAATAACGCTATTTAAATAATACAAAAATTCTGAGTTTGTTCATCTGTAATTCAGGTTGTCTAATGAAGATCACGCCTCTCCACAATAGGGTCGCTTACATATTTCCTTTCACTTAAACATTTAGAATTTGAAATTTGAATCGAACGGGACATGCAGCTTTTTAGACTGGCGTACTGATATCTACTCTGTTTAAAGCCATATCATGATCTTTAAACAAAGTTTCTACACCATTTCATTTGGTGCCACTTTAACTATGGCAACTGTGACGTTCCTTAACACTTTTTTTTCAATTCCTACTATTAGTTCACACTCTCCCTTTATATATCTTGTTCAAATTTTCAATCGTTAATAAAATACTTTTTATTCATCCACTCAAGTTCAAATACATTTTTTTAAACTTGTAGTGGATGACACTTGATGTTAATACAGTTTTTTAAATATTAATTCATTAATTAAATTTAATTAATTAATTTTAGTTTTATATGGGAGAAAAAAATTTCTCGGCAATAATGGTGTTCACAGAATCGAGCCAATATCAGTGCAATTCCCCGCCAAACGCAATTCCCCGCCAAAAAGTAACTAAAATAAAAATTTTCTTTGTTGGCCTAAGTAGGAATTGACTTTAAAAATGTTTTTTTTAATATTACTTGTTTCATCTTTGAAACATCTATTGTGATTGGGAATCTGAACACAGACTTCTGATTTCAGGACACGGGTGAAGACATTCACACCATCATGTCATGCCTTGATCTTCCTGAACAAAATTCACTACCTTGCGTTTCAAATACTTATCCTTTGTACGAGTATTACATCTATTGAATACTTAAAAACATTAAAGTTCGTGAGTATTTGTTGGTTAAAAATGTATGAAAGTAATTGAGTAACTATTGAATAAAATAATAAAGTTATTTAACATTTATTGAACAAAAGAATTAGTTCTTGAATATATATTTAAATAAAAACATTACATTTATTTAAAGTAGAATAGTTTGTAAATATTTGCTTAAAAAAGTATTAATGTTATTTAGTATTTATTTGAATGAAAGCATTACGGTTATAGAATATTTAAGGAAATGAAAGTGAAACTGCTCGTGAATATATACAGAAATCAAAGTATTACTGTAGCATCTATAGTTTTACTAACTTTGAAGTTATTGAGTATGGCCAACATAATTTGACAAAATTAAGCACTTAAAATTCTATAAATGTTATTCGGGACGAAGGTATTTTAAAAGCATTTTGCAGATCGTTGCAGATCGATTATGACGGCATTGTTTTCTGAATCATAAGGCTGGATTCCCCTTATTCATAGGTTAGAGGGAAAATTCATATAAACGTACATCTATGAAAGATTTTCCGGCTATATTTTTTAAGCAAAATAATTCTTAATATAGAATTAAGTAAATAGGGATAACATAGAGCGCACCTGACTTGATCGAACGCTCACGCAATGAGCGGCAGAAGGTGAAATGTTAACCAGCGTGGGTTATCTGATTGGTGATTCATTCAGTGACGTCATACGTAGTATTTCCTTCTCGCGTGTTTCCGTGATGAATACATATTTATTAGAAAAGCTCGTGTTACAGTATTTCTAGTAATATGGACATGTTGGTGAAAAGAGTTTCGGAGAAGACCCATTTATTACATACGTACTCAGTGTACATAGAAATTTTGACAAAGTACCAGCATTTCGTTTAAACGGAGAGGGCTTCACAGATGTCACAAATGTTAAGTTATCGTTTTAGGGCATATTATGTTGTATTTGAACTTTCGATATTAAACATATTTCATTTCTTTCTTTTCCAAATAAAACCTTACGCATTATATCAATTACGTATATAACATAAGACTAGGTCTGTATTCTTTATTAATTGGGCGCAAGTCGCAAATTTTCACTGTACGAACGATTGAATATTTTGAAAAATTCGAATAATATTGTGTACGATTAATATAGTCACAGCGAAGTTTACGCTTTGTATTGAAATATTTTTAGTCTCTCGTACTTCAAAGGTGAACAACTTCATTAGAATTTAGTAGGTCTGAAAGGCCTACGAAAATATGAAGTCTGCAGGTATTCCTAATTATGCTAATAGGAAATCAGTCCTTCCTCTTTTAGTTCTTGAAGTCAGTATCTAAATACTTGACACATAAATAAATTAAATAAATCATCTGACCAAATTAAGTGAAAATGAAGGCTCTAAGAAAAATCACTAGGAAAATTTAGATTCAATGATTTATTTCTACCAGCTGCTTCATCCTGTTTCCGCTCTTAAATATTTTTGAAATCAGAGAAAAAAAAGGGCTTTTTGGCTCCGTTTCATGCAAAACAGTCCTTGAAAAGGTTCAATGAGTGAAAGAGTTACGAGCTGAGATGGATAAATCACATAGCAGATGTACAGACAAAGTTTACAGTTAGGTTTTCTTTTCTCTTTTCGTGCGTAGAATTAGACTAAACAACAGTACATTTGCTTGTTATTTGCACAACATAAGTGACAAGATACAGATATAAGATATTTTCTTAATCAGATACGTGTTAGAAGATAATCTAGATTAGTCGGAAATAAAATACGAGAGAAGAAAATATCGGTATTAGATAGTCTAGAAATCGAAGGAATTGTAGTATAAACAAAATCTAGTTATTTGGTATGCTAGAAATCGAAGATATACTCCTACTATGAATAACAAAATATAGATATTAGATGATCTAGTATTCGAAGGTGCATAAAAGACTACATCTAAAAACTACGTATTCCAGACATCGAATATATAGGAAGGAAGAGTTACTCTTGACAAGATTCTAGGTATTTAAATAATTTAATATATTTTTTCATCTGATTCTGAAAGAGATACTACCATCGGCTTTACGCCTTCAAATAGGTTAAGGAGAAAAGGAGCTTAAAAGTCGAAAATCCGAATACATCTCCCACCCTTATATGTAAATATTGTTGATCATATTTAATACACAAAAAAGTGAAACAATTCATTACAATAGACACAGTTACCATACTTACTGTACTATTACAGCATGTTTCATAAAGTTAATATCAAAATACCTACAACACACACACACACACACTGTGAAAGCAGGCATTGCAGAATTACGTGACACAATGCTTGTGCAGAAAACGCTTGTGTATTGAACGCTTGTGTATTGAAATCAGAGCAAATAAAGGCAGCTGTCTAGGACCCCCTACTTTGGAACGTTGTAGCAGACGCTGCTCTCAGCCAGAACTGGCTAAACCACACCAGGGTGCTGGTCTTCGCGAACGACTTCCTTTCAGCCATAAAGGGCCGCAACAAGTCAGAATTAGAAAATAATGTAAATAGATCCTTAGAGCAGTTTAACCAATGGGTAAACAAACACAAACTGGAAATAAATTGGGACAACACAACTCTTATATTACAACAGACCAAAAATTAATAACTACCTAGGATAAATACTAAACGATACGCTGACCAACATAAAAGTTAAAAATAAAAGATTACAGACTGTAGACCAGTTCAAAAACTTAGGAGTAATAATCCACAGGAACCACAACTGGCACGCACACTGCACAAATCAAGTCAACAAAGTTAGGAAAACCTTTAATTTCCTAGGTAGGATGTTCCACAGACGCTGGGGAGTTCGCCCCTCCCTAATTAAAACTTGGTACCTGGCCGTAGCGGAAAAAATCCTCACCTACGCCACTTTCTACTAGCAATAACTAAAGCCAAAAGAACAGCCCCGACAGCAGCACAAGTATTGACAGCCCCCCCCCCCCCACGTCGCGGAAAAAATTAAATATGAAGCCCCAATAGGAATCGTCAGTAGGCTTGACAAACCACAAAGGATCTACGGCCAAGATTTTTCCCCTCGACTCCATCCAACTAGTGAACATTTGGGAAACTCACCCGTTCAAAACTTTCCTTCCAAAACAACCCTGTCCAAATAGAACAATCTGCGGTACCAAGAAAGCTAGAACTCTACACCGACTTATCCAAAACGGACTCGGGTGAAGGCTCGGCATTTGTAGCTTCCTAGAAAGATAGTGTAAACCTGGAGACAGCCCCTCCACTTCGAAAACGACGTCTTCCAGGCGAAACTACGCGCCATTTTAAATTCGGTACGTTGGGCCAATACTGAGGACAAAAATTACAGAATCCTAACGGATAGCCTTTCGTTAATCTTAGCAATAAATAAACCATTCTCAAGGAACCCTCAAATTAGGGACCTACACAACGAAATTAGAAAGTCTAGGGGCAAATTCCAAATTGTATGGGTCAAAGCCCATGTCTGAATAATCGGAAATGAAAGGGTGACGTAGAAGCAAAAGCTGCAGCCTCAACTCCAAATCCAGGATCCCTAATTTTACCGCGGTACAAGAACCCTTCTAAAAAGGAAAATTAAAAACGCTATTCTGGAGAAATGCAATATCACTGGCAATTCGGCACAACCGGCAGGACCACTATCGGCTTCTTCCCGAATGTCTCAACTGATCGCTTAGTCAGCAACAGAGACCTAGTTCAGATCTACACAGGACTTGGCAGTTTCCCTGCCTACCTCCACCGTTTCAAAGTTTGGAACTCCCCCTGTGGTCTCTGCGGCGAAGTGGGAGATTGGCTCCACAATGTAACAGAGTGCCCACGCCCAAATACGGAAAAACTTAAAAACCTAACGACAGAACACAAGCCCTCTGGAACAAACAACTGTTTGAAAATAAATGGGTAAAAATCAGAACCACATGAATAATGAGCTGGCTGTATGCGAACATAGAAGATATACAGCTGCCTTAAAGTACAAGCACAATGGACTGACACTACATAATACACAACACCAGGCTCCTTAGCTTCCTGGTTCAATTGAACAAGAAATGAACTTTAAAAAGAACTTAGAAAAACTTTAAAAAGCTTTAAAGAAAACTTAAAGTAAACTGTATGAAAGCCTTTATTACTTGACTCATCAGCGTCTACACATCAGAGGACTTGTTAGGATCGACGCCCCCCCCCGGATCACGGACCAAGGAAATAAAGCCTGCAAATAATCAAGACCCCCCCCCCCCCGGAGTGGTTTTTTGGAACTCAAAAGTGGACTTCTTAGGGAAAAACAACTAGAAAATCTAGTACCGCCTAGGGGCAACAGAAAAACTCTCGAAATAGTGCTGGCTACCAACTTGAAAGAGCTAGAAGGTAACCACAGGTGATACTTACCTGGCGGAGTCATCTCCATGTGAGTACGGTTTTTTTATCTCTCTTAACGGTTAAACTCCCCCTTAATTCCGTTCTTCCTTAGCCAGCTGTTACCTTCTCCCCCACCCCAGCTTTTACCAAGTGGAAGTAGTCAACATGAGGTTCAGTGGTTAACAATTTCTAAATCGAACGACAAAAGAAACGAAAGTCAACAGAATTAATATTAAGAATAACATTTAATGAAAATAGAATGTGCTCTTAGTAAGAAGCACCCTTTCGAAGTGACAAAAATTTACTTAACGCGGGAATCGAAATGTTGAAAATCAATGCGCATGCGCGCTATACAGGAAGTGATCTATTTATAGAAATCTCGCGCTACAATTCACTATAGCAGCTGTTAGTAGAATTACATTGCGAACAGTTTATGATTAAAAATAAAAAAGAGTTAATATTCGAAGAAGGAAAAGTCCGGAGATGATCAGACTGGAACATCCCGGCCACCGTTGGACGGCTGTCCAACATTTTCACTGATGGGTAAGGGCACAACCTTCGTGATCGCTCGGCGGAAGGTTCCCTTAGATGTCTTTAAGTCCAGTACTCGTACCACTCCGTCTGCTCCAGGATGGACTCCAATGACTCTGGCAAGGTTCCATTCCAAGGGTGTCTTGCAGGGCTCCTTTAGCAGTACAAGTTGGTCTACTTCTAGGTTTTGTCGTCTTTGGGTCCACTTCGGTCTTGTCTGCAGCTGGTTTAAATATTCTGTGGTCCATCTGTCCCAAAACTTTTTCCTCATCTCTTGAATTAAGCCCCACCTAGAGGAAGGAGAAAAGGAATCTGGAGCAGTATGAGGTTCAGGAAACGACGCAATAGGGGCACCAATTAAGAAATGCCCTGGAGTTAATGGCTGTAGATCATTGGGGTCCGCAGACATTGGACACAGGGGACGAGAGTTAAGAATACTCTCTATCTGAACTACTATTGTATTTAACTCCTCGAAATTTAAAATGGTGGTTTTTGCAACTTTCAGGAGTATTCTCTTCATTGATTTTATGTTGGCTTCCCACAAGCCTCCAAAATGAGGTGATGCAGGTGGTGTGAAAGTCCATTGAATGCCTTCTTCAGCGCTGAAATTCTGTACTGGGTTAGACTTGCAAATTTGAAATAAAGAATTCAAAATATTTTTAGCGCCTTTAAAATTGGTGGCGTTATCACTCCAAATGAGAGATGGTTTCGAACGTCTTGACACAAATCTTCGCAATGAAGCTAAGAATGCCTCAGTCGTTAAGTCTGATACGACCTCAAAGTGAACTGCTTTTGTACAAAAGCAAATAAATATAACGATGTATGATTTTATTTTAACTCTGGATCTTTTCAGATTAGGTTTAGTTAAGATAGGTCCAGCGAAATCAAGACCTACTTTTTCAAAAGGTCTAGAAGGTACAATTCTGTCTCTAGGCAGATCACCCATTATTTGGTTAATAGTTTGAGTTTTTGATCTAAAGCATGTCAAGCATTTACTAATGACTCTTCGTACCCTATCTTGACCAGAGGGTATCCAATATTGTTGGCGAATCAAATAAAGTGTGGTTTGTGTTCCAGAGTGCAAAGATTTGATATGGTAATAGTTAATGAGTAGCTGAGTAAAGTGATGTGATTTAGGTAAGAGTTTTTGATGTTTCTGTGATTCTTGTAGTTCAGAAAACTTCAATCGTCCGCCAACCTTTAAAAATCCGTTCCCGTCAATAAAAACGTTTAACGACAAAATCTTACTACTTCTTGGAAGAGGTTGGTTGTTCTTCAAGCATTTAATTTCGGTACTGAATTCAGAAGCTTGTATTCTCTTAATTAAAACATTTGTGGCATTTTGTAACTCAGTTGCACTTAAGTTGTCCTTTTTTCTATCCATTTGCTTAAGTTTACAATTATTACTAAATCTAATTAAGTAAGCAGTTACTCTAATCAATTTGGAAAAAGAGGAATATTTAGTTATAAAACTATCAAAGTCCTGATTCTTATCTAAAACGTTTGTATTTAAAGCTGTAACTGTTTTAATTTCAAGTGTCTGTTGGTTCTTTTCACATTTTAAATCCTTAGATGGTTCTAAGTTCTTAGGCCAGGTGGATTCGTCTTGTTTTAACCAAGATGGTCCTTGCCACCACAAATTACTGTTTTTTAATTCAGACACTGCGAGTCCACGTGAAATCAAATCCGCCGGATTTTCTTTCCCAGGGCAATGAGCCCATTGAGTTGGATTAGTGTATTTGTGAATTTCCTTTATCCTATTTTTTACGAAAACTTTAAATCTGTCAGGTGAGCCCTTTATCCAAAAATATGTAATGGATGAATCCGTCCAAAAAAATTTGGAAACCGGAAACTCTAAACCTTTAATTATTTTGTCGCTTAACCGTGCTGACAACAGGGCTCCCATTAGCTCGAGTCTTGGTAAGGATAAAGTCTTCAAGGGGGCTACCCTTCCTTTAGATGCAACAAAACTAATCACAACGGTGTTGTCTTTCAATTTTGCACGCAAATAAGCAACTGTCCCGTATGCTTTGATAGATGCATCCGCAAAGAAATGCAACTGAATATTGTCAATGTCTTGATTTAAGGCATGTGCAAAATAGTAACGGGGTACACGAATTTCACTTAACTTTTTTATGTCATCACACCATTCTTTAAAAATCATAGCAGTCTGTTTTGGTATGTTCTCATCCCAATCTAACCCAAGGCACCATATCTCTTGTAGTAAGCATTTGATACGAATTGTGAACGGACCTAAAAGACCGATTGGATCAAATATTCGACCGGCAATTTGCAGTACATATCTTTTAGTCTCGTTCCCTTTAAACAGGCATTTTTCAATATTTTGAGTATCAAAATAAAACACATCGTTTTTAGGATTCCATCCAACTCCCAGAACTTTTGAAGGAACTAAAGGTTTGTCAAAAGAGTCCTCAAAGTCCTCAACTTCAAATCCAAGCGCTTTTAATTTAGCTAATAATTCTGGAGAATTAGTTCTCCATTTTCTTAAATACATACTGGCTTCTTTAAAAATATCATGACTTTGTAGGCACGTAGTAAGTGCTATGTCAACAGTCTTTTCACCGAAAATATAATCGTCGACATATAGACAATCATGCAACAACTGACAAGTATGAGGAAAGATTTCTACATACCCCTTCAGATGGTATTTAATTGTAGCGTTCAACAGGAATGGGCTGGATGTGACCCCGAACAAAACTCGTGTCAATCGGTATTCTTGAAGGTTCTCGTCTGCTGTGTGGCTTTCGCTCCAAAGAAATCTTGTAAAATCTCTGTCTTCCTCATCTATTTCTATTTGCAGAAACGCTGCCTTGACGTCCGAAGTAATAGCTATGGGGTTCGTTCTAAATCTTAATAAAAGATTAAAGAGATCAGGTAATAAGTTTAAACCAGCATACAAACAATCGTTTAAAGAAATTTTTCCTTTTCCATGAGAGGAGGCATCGAAAACGATGCGCAGACGACTAGTACTCTTGTCATTTCTAATTACAGCTCTGTGTGGGAGATAGAAACAGTTCACTTCTTTCGCTCCCCTCTCTACAGGCTCTATGATATTTTCTTGCCTATAGTCATCGAGAACTTTTCGGTATTCTGTAAAAAATAAGGGATCATTAATGAATGATTGCTTAAGCGTTTGGAATCTCCTGTTGGCAACTTCTTTATTATCATCTAACATCTGCTTCATTTCAGGTTTCCATGGTAACTTGACCTTGTAGCGTCTATTCTGAAATGAAATTCCTTCATTAAAATTTCTCATTATCTCCTCTTCAATTTCATCTTTGGCATCAGCTTCTGCACTGATTCCAATGCCTTCGAGTTCAAAGAACTCTTTCAACTGATCACAAATGGTCTTCTCTTCAACTGCAACTTTCATACTAACCAACTCATGATTTACACTCCCTCTTCCCAGAAGGCACCAACCAAACAGTGTTTCTGAAGCTACAAGTTTATCATCTAATCGTTTAATTCTGCCATTTACTATGTTAAAATAGAAATCTGATCCAACTAAAATAACTATTTCATTGTCTCTATAATTATAGGAATCTGCAAGTTGTAGATTTTTTAAATATTTATAGCTTTTAGATATGTTTAGGTCAGGGGTTGGTATGTTAGCTGCCGAAATCTGGTCTGTAACTAATGCTTCAATTTCAATGTTCAAAGATGGCACATCTCTATTTTCCAGACGGACTTTTACAACATCATAAATTTTTTTGAGTTGCTTCCTTAACACCAAAGGCATAAACAGAAAGCTTTTCGGTTCTTATTACGGGAAGCTTTAATTTTTGAGAAATTGTACAATTAATAAAACTTCTCATCGATCCGTTATCTAAAAGAATCCTAACAGGTTCTTTTTCTTCGTTTGAGGAAGATCTAATCATCGCAGTACAGGTTTGCAATAAAACTCCTGACTGGTTTTTTGCTACCGAATTGTTTTTAATATTTTCTTGGCAATGCGAAACTGCGGTAACAACTTTATCGTCAATCGTTTTGCCAAATTGAAAACAAATAGACCGATTATGTTTATGATTACAGATATCACACATTTCCTTTTTCCTACAGTCTTTTATTCTGTGTTTTTGCTGTAAGCACAGAAAGCAACGCGCTTGTTTCTTTAATAGTTCCTTCTTTTCATCAACAGTTATGCTATTGCAATGTTCAGAATTGTGGTTTGTTGCTTTACAGTAGAGGCATGCCGTTTCTGAAATTGGCGCTAAATATTCTACTGTTTTGTCTACATTAGATGAAATGAAAGGACGACTTTGATTTCGCGACGTCTCACGAGCATTGTAATTATTATAGCTAAAATTATGTTGATATTTTGAACCCGAATGCTGATTGACTGGTTTTTTTCTTTCATTTTTTGAATTTTGAAACAAAATGGAAGATTCCCTACATTCTATTTCGATTTTAAGAAATTTCAATAATTCTGAAACATCAAATTGATTCATTTCTTGATCCAATCGTTTTCTATTAAATGCTAAGGATAACTCCTCTGGAATTAATTTTATTAAAATAGGGTATAATAAATGGCCATACATTCCAGAGGTTACGTTGAGTGATTCTAAACTTCTAATTTGCACCTCACAGGTGTCATAAAGTTTACGTAAACCAGTTATATTATTTGTATCTTTAACAGGGTATAAATTTAATAATCTGTTCATGTGGGCATTTATTACCAGGAAATCTTTGCCGAATCTCTGTTCTAAGAGGCAGAGGGCTTCTTTATAATTTTCTTCAGTTAGTGCGAATCCATTAACTACGTTAGCGGCAACACCGCCTAACAAAGATTTTAAATAACTAAATTTATCAATAAGTGATAAAGTTTCATTTTTATTGATTGCGTTCTGAAATTTATTCCAAAACTCTAGCCAGTTGCAAGGATCTCCATAATATTTATCAATATTCAATTTAGGTAATTTAACAGTTTTCAAATGATTTTGAGAGATTGATGAAACTCCACTAGCACTGCTTTCGCTTGTTCTACCATCATCTTGACCCGATATATTTCGATCAACATTACGACAAATAATTTTCAGTTGTGCGGAAAGCTTTGCATTCCACAATGTCATTTTACTATTATAATCAACAGCAGAATTAATCTCAGAATCAAATTCTTTCTCTTCTGTTATAAGAGACTGAACTGCCTTGTCTAAATCTTTTATTTGTTTAATTAAATCCAAAAGTTGAATTAAATTCTGTTCTAATAGCTCTTCAGTATTTAACTGATCAAATTCGCTTTCGAGTTTGTTCAAAAATCTAGTTACTGCGGCGCGAACAACGCCTCTAATCTTTTTTTGTTTCGACAATTCATCCATCTCTCAAGTTATGTGACACTTCAACAATATTCAACAATATTCAACAAATCAAAATTCTACTATATATTCATATTCATATTCAACACTTCTATAAAATTGGAATTCTATACTCAAAAACTAAATAAATCTCTACAGTTATATCAACTAAATCAACAATTTTTCAAATCTTCAATCAAGTTCTTCTAATAGTTTCAAATAATTGAGCGCTGGAGCATCAAATAAAAATATTCTTCTTACCTTGGAAAGGCATCAAATCCGTGTTAATCCATAAACGAAATCACAATGGCGTCGCTCTTCCCAACCGAAGTACGAGTATTTCTCACCTAACAAAACCTACCACAAGGGAACGAAAACGCCAACTGAGTTTGATTCTAATGAATTTATTTCAAATCAAAACTTCCCGGCCGATGCACCAAATGGAAGTAGTCAACATGAGGTTCAGTGGTTAACAATTTCTAAATCGAACGACAAAAGAAACGAAAGTCAACAGAATTAATATTAAGAATAACATTTAATGAAAATAGAATGTGCTCTTAGTAAGAAGCACCCTTTCGAAGTGACAAAAATTTACTTAACGCGTGAATCGAAATGTTGAAAATCAATGCGCATGCGCGCTATACAGGAAGTGATCTATTTATAGAAATCTCGCGCTACAATTCACTATAGCAGCTGTTAGTAGAATTACATTGCGAACAGTTTATGATTAAAAATAAAAAAGAGTTAATATTCGAAGAAGGAAAAGTCCGGAGATGATCAGACTGGAACACCAAGTCTGTGAGTATAATTTTCCCCCTCCCCTGTTCTGCCTGATCCAGAACGCCCCTGGTAGTTAGTATTCCCTGCGTCCATGTTTACTCATCACATGTGATGGGAACCTCTAGCATAAGTTAGGAATGGTAGGGCTAAGGTTAGGATATGCCATGATGAGTGAGGTGGCACGTGACTCGCGTAAGACAGGAGATTACGCCCTATCCCAAGGGATTCTGGCCCGTCGACTGCAGCCTTGCCAACGGTCAGCGTTTGCCGACCACCGGGGGCCACAGTTCGCTTTTCTTTCTTTTTCTTTTGTTTCATTTATGAATTCTCCCATATTTTTAATTTTCTTTTTCTCGGGTTATTCTCCCGAAGTTTCTCTTGAGGACTTCTGTCCAAAGGATATTTTTTGAGCAAGTCACTTCACGGGGGTTACGCAGGGTGGATCTAAATCGGGACGTTTATTCTAATGTTGCGAGATAAGGGCCCAGAGTTATGGCTGCCGCCTCTCAAAATTGATCAGATAATGATTTAGGCCTTCGGTCCCAGGTAAAGTGGTTGCAACGTCCTAACTCCTCGCATGTTTTGCTTCCTTTGGCTCCACGCTTTCGCGCCACCCTCGCTAATTGCGTATTGTGCTCTCTTCCGGCCACTCGAGCGTCCAGTTTTGGTCTTTGCCTTTATTCCAAATTTAGTCAGCCGTCCTAAATGGATTTTCTCCTCAGCTGCTGTTGTATGTTTCCAGCTCTTGGCCTGGTCTCTCCTGTGGGCCTGGGGTGTTGGCGCAGGGGGGCTGCTGGGTGTCGGGCATGGGGGTGGTCGTCTGCTGCGGTCCTCCCTCACCGGTAGGGATTCATCCTGTAGGGTTTAGCAGCTATGACGGGCCCCATCTGGTGCATTGAAATCAGAGCAAATAATATAAGTTTGCGAAACAGTCATATACAGCACTGTTTTAGAAATTTCATGATTTATCGAAGAAGACTGCAAAACTCCGTTATACAGGAACTTAATCAGTTCCGATAAAGTTCCTATACGAAACTTGCTTAAGTTATGGAATCGGAAAGTTATGCGAAAAAAAATTTAGCACCTTGTTCTCTGATGCATAAGAATTTTATTTGATTGTTGATGGTTAGTTTGTTGAGCTCTACCATCCGTTTTCACTACACGACAGGAAATTAGATCGTGACCTATAAAGTTAAGCCGATTACGAAAGGCTAAAAACTTTCATGTCAACAAGGAACTCAAACTTTCAGACTCAGAAACCGAAAGTCAGCTTTAATAGTTGATGGCAATCGGGAAAAATCAACTTCGATGATAGCTAAATGGTCCAGGATAGACTAGAATAATAAACTTTAGTAAAAGTAAAATTTTCTTTCCTCAAAATTCTCGAGGTAGAACTAAGCGTTACAAAAGAGAAAAGCAACTAAACTCGAGTACTAGCTCAAGTTAACAAGGAGGGATTTAACGAAATCATCGGTTTAACAATTTTTTTCTTGTGATTTTCTGATTGAATATAAAAGAACAAACTACAGAGGCTGTTCGCACATTTTTTAGACGATTTTGGTAAGCGGTAATAAAAATTCGTTTGCTGCAAAATAAATAATTGCAGTTGTACTATGTTTTTAAAAGTCAAAATTGTAGTCTGCGGCTTGAAAGTTTTGTTTTTATTCAAAATGGCGCTATTAACAAAGCAGTGGTTCGACGGCTACATTTATGCTCTTTCCGAAGAGAAATATGCATACTCCGTTATGCAAAAACGATGTGAGTGTCATGGTTTTGTGATATCTAAAGCGTCGATAGGTAATATCGTCAACAAGAAAGGAAAAAAACGTCAAATTGGAGCCTCTAGTGGGACAAAAAATCCAAACAAGTATCCAAGGAAAAAACGGACATCTTCGACTATTGCAAAGGTACGTTTTTTAATGTTAAAAGAAAATCCCCCTAGTCAAAGAACAGTTGCAAAATCATTAAAATGCTCAGTGTCCACTGTAAACAAAATGATAAACGTTGATTTAAATCTTAAGAAATCGAAAAAACGCAATGTGCATCGTCTTCTTCCAAATCATATCGCTGAACGCAGGACACGCTGCACAATTCTATATGAGAAACACTTATCCAAAGAAAAATGGAAAACAATTGTCACAATAGATGAATCATGGGTGTATTTAAATGATTGCAAGAAAAAAAGAGCCATTTATTGTCATAAAAGGGGAGAAAAAAATTTAAGTACATGGCTCAAAGAATCGAAAGAAAGTTTTTCTAAGGGATTCATGATTGTTGCTGGTTTTTCTTATAATGGCAAGTTAAAAATAAAGAGAGTGGAAAATAATATCAAGATTAACTCCAAATACTATCAGGAACATATTTTATCGTCAATTTTTATGAATGAAATACCATCGCTTTACCCACAGTGCCATCAATCTGTGAGACTCCATCAGGACAAAACTAGCAGTCACACATTAAAATCCACAGTAAATTTCCTAAAATAAATGGAACAAAAAACTGGTATCAAGGCCATGCCCTTCACTGATATCCCTTCTAAATCTCCCGATATATCACCTATGGATTTTTGTGCTTTCGGACTTTTAAAATCTGCATTATCCAAACGTCGTCCCAAAACCCTGGACTCTGGAAAGCTGTTCAGGATGAATGGGATAGAATACCTCTTCTGACACTTCAAAAGGCATTATTATCCTGGAAATTGCGGTGTCGAAAGATAGTTCAGAATAAGGGATGTCAAATAGAACATTTAAAACACAAGAATTTTATGTAATTTAGTTTTGTGAATACAATATACATCGTCTAAAAAATGTGTGAACAGCCTCTGTACATGTAAAAAATTCTGGATTTGCCGAGAGACATGAAATTTCTTAAATAATCATCTAACGACCATTTGCCGAAGTGTCTTCTGGGTTCGCTCTACCCACAGAACTATTCCAGGAATTCAGTGTTGTTATTAGTGACTTACTGCATAATTGATTGATAACTATGTTAATTGTACGCCTATGCACTTATACGTGAAATGCACTGATGAAGTTACAATTTGCTGTTGGTAATACAGACAAAGAAAATAAGATTCATTCAGAGCAGTGATTCTCAAACTTTTTACGTCTAGGCTTCCCTCTGAATGGCCTTCGGATGTCAACCCCCCCCCCTCCTCACTACCAAAGCCTGAAACATAACTACAATTTTGAAAGATCTGAATATGTAGAAAAATCAAAATGTGCGAGTTTAGAACGGCCAAGACACATGCACTAGCTACAAGTCTATAAATATTCTGCAATAGTGGCCCAGGCAGCCAAACTAAGAGCCGGATTCTAGAAGAGGCGACTATGAAAGAAGCGCACGTTAACAGTTGGGCTGCTGTTGTTGTTGATTATTGTCCCCTGGCCGGAAGTTTCCCAGACCAGGTTCATATAGGCTTGCAGGCTGAGAGGTGAGTCTCCGGTTTATGATGGAACGATAAGGGTCGGAGTCCGACTTAACCAGGTACCACATCAGTTTTAACCGAGTCGATTAACAATTTTCGGGTCGATTAGTCACGCTCCTGGAGCGTGACAAATGTCTCGCGGGGGATGGCTGTTTCGCGTGTGTATACATGTGGCTTAAGAGAGAAAATATGGACGTAGGGGAAAAGAATGTCATTAACGACCCCTTAGTTGGACGAAAGAAAATCATCTTTCCTCCACTCAGTGGCGTAGCTAGAACTTTTGCCGCCCGGGGCGGTCTCCAATTTGCAGCCCTTTCTAAGTCAATCAATTGGTGGTTTCTATAAATTAATAAACATAAATAAATAATTGTAATTGAGAAAACTATAGGTGGGGAACTTTTTTACCATTGGATGCCATATTTAAATTAGGCAGTAATAAAGGAGGCCGCTTAAGTTGATATACCTATCAATACAACTTTTATAAAGACCACAAGAAACTTACAAAGGTCGCAGTTTCCCCACCTATGAGACAAAACATATACCTAATTTATAAAACAAATTTCATAAAATATGTTTTATTTTATATTTTTATATTTATAAATAAAAATAAATAATTTCATTTCTGTGGATAAACAAACAAATTGTACACATATGTGTATGTAAACAAAACGTATTTATACACTCATGGACAAAAAAAATTAGCGCACCAAGAAATAATTGCGGGATCGTAACGAAACTTGCAATGAAGGTACATGTCGGGGAGATATGCAAATGATTAGAAATGCAGCGTGATTGCGCATTACGTATACCCGGTAGAGGGCGTTGAAAATCGTACTCTGTGGAGTATAAAACAGGTAACCAAAGCTTGTTTGAGTGTGCTGAATCATTTACAAAGGAAGAGCTGAGATAGACATGCCATTACGCCGTGTTCGAAGACAATATAACCAGTTGTCGCAGTTTGAGAGGGGGAGAATCGTCGGGATGATGGAAGCTGGGTAGTCAGCTAGGCGAGTAGCTCGTCAATTAGGCCGCTCTGATTGTGTTGTGAGGAGGTGTTGGGACCAGTGGACCCGAGAAATGTCATGTACACGAAGACCAGGCTCAGGACGCCCTCGACAGACCAGTCGTCGAGAAGACCGCCACATCGTAAGAAATGTACGCGTACAGCCAACTGCTTCATCGGCCGCCATCCAGGCACAGGTAGCACCTTCACTAGGGGCCTCTGTGTCTTCTCGAACCATACGAAGGCGCCTGGCTGAAGGACAGTTGGTATCGCGGCGCCCATTACGTGTGCTGCCCTTGACGCCCACCCATCGACGCCTCCGTTTGGAGTTTTGCCGCGCACGAGGAAACTGGACTGCAGCGGAATGGAACCAGGTCGTCTTTAGCAACGAATCCAGATTCAATCTCGGCAGTGATGACAATCGTGTTCGTGTGTGGAGAGCCCGTGGTGAACGCTTCAACCCTGCCTTTGCTGTACAGCGACTAATCGCTCCCACAGCTGGTGTGATGGTATGGGGTGCCATTGCCTACCATACACAGTCACCCCTAGTATTGTTCCGTGGCACCATGACAGCCCAGCGGTATGTTCATGAAGTCCTGCAACCACATGTGTTGCCACTCATGCAGCGGCTCCCAGGAACCATTTTTCATCAAGACAATGCTCGGCCTCATACGGCAAGGGTGTCACAAGACTGTCTCCGCACTGTTACTACCCTTCCTTGGCCTGCCCGATCCCCAGATTTGTCTCCAATCGAGCATATCTGGGATCATTTGGGACGACGAGTTGGGCATCCCACGAGTTTGAACGAACTAGAGGCAAGGTTACAGCAAATATGGAACGAAATGTCTCAAGACATCATACAGAACTTGTATGACTCAATGCCCGATCGTATCGCATCGTGCATTCGCGCTAGAGGGGGTCCAACGGAGTATTAACTCCTCCGTTCTTTTGCCTTTTTCTCTGAAATAAATTATCCTTTTTCTTTGATTTTCTTATCATTTACTTATATCAAAGTAGTCATTACGTATGTAAAATTTCGTTTCATTTTGACGACTCCTTCTTGGTGCGCTTATTTTTTTGTCCATGAGTGTATATTTACTCTTCTAACTTTCATAGTAGAAAAATCGTGTATAGTGCTCTCAAAATTTATATTATTTGTAATTTCTTGTTCTACAGACAATACTGCAAGATTTTGTAGTCTTAAATCTCTCATTGTGGAACGATGATAATTTTTTATCAACTTCAATTTGGAGAAGCTCCTTTCGCAACTAGCGACACTGATAGTAATTGTTAAAAAAATTCTTAGCAAAATTACAATGTTGGGTACAGAATTTTCCAATCTATACTGAATAAATTTTAGTAGATCAAGAGGGCCTTCCTTCCCGTCTTTCCAACGTTTTGCGTCTTCTTGTAGTGCAGGCACAGCCATAAAAACCTGGATCCTTTTTCTTTCAACATAGAACTGTTCTTTATCAATGTCAATATATAATAAGTCTATATCAATAATATGTCTTTATCAATGATAATATTTTCAACCCTACATTGACTTGACGATAAGGAAAAATATTCGAAATCATATAGTAATTCATAATTTGTAGAAATCGAATAGTAAACTTATGAATTGAATTAGTGGTTTTTTACAACTATTACTAAAAAAAAATATGCCTCCCCAAAATATGCGCCGCCCGGTGCGGACCGCACCCACCGCACCCCCCTAGCTACGCCACTGCCTCCACTGCATATCAAGCTGCTCCTAATGAAGCAGTTTGTAAAGGCTCTTGATAAGAACAGATCATGCTTTGCATATGAAAAGTAAAAAATACCTAAGTTGAGTACGGAAAAAAATGAAAGCAGGAATATTTGACGGCCCACAAATAAGACATTAAGGATCCTGCCTTCGTAAATTCCATAAATGAGGCTGAGCGAAAAACCTGGACTTCATTTGTTGCAGTTGTCGGAAATTTTCTGGACAAATGCAAAGCTGAAAACTATGATGAACTGGTAAACGAGATGCTAAACAGTTTCAGATCCCTTGGGTGTAGCATGATGATTAAGGTGCGCTATTTACACAGCCACTTTGACTATTTTCCTGAAAATTTAGGAGACACCAGTGAGGAACAAGATAAAAGATTTCCTCAGGATATTAAAACTATGGAGGACCTCTACCAAGGAAGATGGTATACGCACATGATGGCAGATTACTGCTGGAGTTTAAAAAGGGACTGCTCCAAAATACATTTAAGAATGTCACGGAAAAGAAGTTTCCGAAGTGTTCAGTGACTAGTTGGTTTCATCGATGACTCTCTCCTCTTCCTTGCTCTTTGTAATTACGTATAGAAGTACTACTGCAATATTCTCTATGATTTTTATGTTCCTTTAACATTTTAAAAAATATATAATAATAATAAAAAATTCCCTGTTTAGTTTTTTAATTTTATCCATGGATTTAACTTAAAATAGTGTAACGTATATTTCACTAAAATGTTATATCTTAGAAATTTGAGCTCCTAAGCAAAAACTAACGCCATATTTAAATTCAGGGCATCAAATTCACATGAAATCAGCTCCAAATACCCCGGCACCAAAACCACTGTTGCCCCGTGTTATGCATTTGGCTGTGTATTTTACCAGTTTAAAATTGTTCCTTCTGGTGTCGTTGGACTGTTCCTGATATGGTCGTATTAGAAGGTGCAAGGTAAGGGAAATGAACTCACCCGATAGGGGAAATGAACTCGGAACTTTTGCCTGTTTGGCAAAATTTCAGGAACTTTTGGCAAAAGCGTATAAAAGCCGAATCTCTTCTTTTCAATATGAAAAGCTTCCTAAAAAGGACACACTGAGGGATTTTAGTAGAATATAGATAACGAGAAAAAATATTGCGATATTGCAAGGAAATAATTTTGAAAAAATGCATATATTTCATAACCTACATATAAAGTTATTTTCTAATTATTTTACAAGACTGAAAATTAGGACTATTTCATATACATCCAAAAACGGAAACTAATTTCCAAAGTACGTGTGATATTCAAAAGTACTTGCTTCTGGTCACTATACGTTTAGTATTAAAAATGGCAAGGATTTGTTTAATTTGCGAAGGCGAAAGCAGTCTGTGCAAAATTACTATACATGAATGATATTAATTTTTTAAGGCAATTTCTTATCCCTTTCTCTTCAGTATTTATCCAGGACCTTTAATAGGGTTCGTCCAAAGGTCTTAGCTTCTTTTTAAATATCTTTTAATCAGCTGATGTAACTGTAAGGTAATTATTGATAGACTAGAAGACTATTGGCTCGTTTATAATAATTGACATTTTAGGTGTCCTTGTAATCTCGAAAAGAAGAGTTTGAAGAGCTCAGGCTATCTTTTTATTCCCTGTGCAGTCTTTCAACCGACCACCACTAAATTTATCAAATTCAATATCTACGTCCATGTGGAAAATATAGGCTACAATAAAACATGGAAATCTCCATCCCCCTTTTTCCTTTTGAAATACCATCTTGACATCTTGTGGTCGGCGTCATATACCGACCTTATGAAGTTGGCTTCTCAGCCACCAGATGGATGGTGAATTATATACTGTGAAATTCTTTACTATGATACTGTGTGCATCTATATCAAGCCAAAAAAATTTCACTGCCGAAGGAAAAGTGAAAAATGTTGTGCATTGCAAAGCATTAGAAATTAGCCATGCTCCAATGGTTTATGCATGTACCTAGTGCAACTGAAAAATGAGATATTCAATGTAAATTATATATATATATACCTATAAATTAATTTAAATATGTTGCTCTGTTTACCATACTACCATATATGGTTATGATCTAGATTATAAGAAGCGTGAGAAACGCCTGGTTGTTATAGATAATAGTTTCTTTACTGTCGGACATGTATTCGGATATTTCAATACGCACATCCACAAACTTTGAAAGACAGCGTTGTGTTTTATTTAACAGTGAAGTAGATTTCTCTGTTTTCGGCCTCGGTATTTGGCAGTGTTAATGTTTCCTTAAGATTGATTTCGATTATTAAGAAAAAAAGTTTTGGCAACCGATTACGAAACAGTCCTTGAATGCTTTTCGATTAAAAAAAAAGAATGAACTTACGGCTCAGTTGCCATCAGCTAAGACATCAGCTAAGACGTGTTTATCTTCTCATGTCGCTTGCTCAGCAAATTTTTTTTCTTTCAGCGAAGGTCAGATGAAAAAAATAATTCTAAGGTGCTTTGTAAATATCCTTAAATGAATATCCGAGAGAAGAAATCAATTTTAAGCTAAACTTGCGAATGATCTATAAAAATTAAAGGGAAACGTCAAAACGTCTTTACTCATAATTATGACGATTTTTACATTTGTCACACAATACTAAAGCTGACGAGTAGGATGAAATACTGCTATACATCATTATATGTTTTAAATATTTCCATTATGTGTCGATAGATTTTTTCCCCTAGATACGTCAATTGAATGTTTGCGTCCAAGGTATGACTTTTTAATTCAGCATTTATTATGATGGCTAATATAGTTTTACAAGCAAAAAACTGAAGACTACTACTTTTAATTGAACACGTGTAGGGCTATAGCACTCCCAAAGATATGAAGGTACAATGATAATTGTTGTAGGTTCAATAGTTCTATAACTAATAATCTTTGGGTGCAGGAACCCCGCTATAATGCTTCTAAAATCGTTTCTTCTAGTTTCAACGCTTCCAAATCAGAACAAGGTAAAGTCTCAAAGCTTTTACCTAACATACTGTTTGGTGACTGGAAACCTTTGGTTGCATTATTTATTTAACCTTTAGCTTACGGGGTCCATTTTACCGATTCCCTCTTTAGAACGGAAATTTCCATACCCCCTTTGTAAGGACGGACATTTAAGGGGTTATATGTATGTATGTATATATATATGTATGTATGTATGTATGTATGTATATATATATATATATATATATATATATATATGTGTGTGTGTGTGTGTGTGTGTGTGTAGAGTGAGCTACATTTTCCCCTCCTCATTATGCATAATCTTTTCGACCGTGACGTCATGCTGATGGGAAGCTTTCGCTCCATTTAAGACTGAGCTTTATTCATGACGAGACAGAAGAAGCAACGTCGGCTAGAAGAAGAAGTGGCAAGCAGGGGCGGCGGAACGAAGGTAGATCGTGAGCAGAGCGAGCCGAATGGCCAGGGCCAGAGCCAGCAGACTCAGTGCAGAACGAGTGTAATGTCAGGTGCAGGTTTAAACGACGGGTTTTACTGTTTTAAAGAGAACAAGCTTCCATGCGTAATGCTGTATTGATCTATTTTTAAATGTGTACATGTGTCGTCCGTGTGTTTTAAATAAATGTTGTGGTTTTATATTATCCTGCTCAGCCAGCTGATTCCTGACCTACACACACACACACACACACACACACACACACACACATATATATATATATATACACATACATGCTATCCCACCCCGTAAGAAAAATGTTAGAAAATATATTTACAGATTTAAAAATATGTGTAGTTTGCAGGTCTTGACTGTAATATTAAGTTTACTTTACAGCAAGTATTATGTGCATTGCAGAATAGAAATCAACCCTAAATGTTTGTATAATTTTTGAGTTTTGTTTTGAAATTGCTCCTAATAAATGACCCGTCTACCTAAATTATCTACCCTTAAGGCGGTTCATCAAGTGATCTTGCAAATCTTCAGTCATCCCACACAAAGGGAAATTTTCTTCTAGGCATTTTTTTTAACCACAGTTTGGCAGGTACATATTTCTTAATTATGTCACCTGCATTCGAAATTAGATTTTAAAATGCAATGCATGTTTATTTCAAATATCCTTTTTTATTTAATTTTTAAAAATTTTTTTCGTGAATAGACATACAATTTTTAACGCCCTGTAAAGAATTGACCCCTGAAAAATTTAAAATTTCGAAAACAACGAAATTCATTTTAACGTCAACCTTTATAGGAAAAAAAAATTATTTCAGGTAGTCTCGTCTAACGAAACTACCACGGGTTATTAACGTAGGATTACTTATCGTAGCTTCTTTCTTCCTTTTTTTTTTTGACGCATTTTGGGACTTTTCTGTTTAACTGTTTACTGCTACTGGGTTTGGCGCGCTGCCAAAATTATTATAACTCGCGACGCCGGACAATTTTTTTTCTCTCCGAAGGACCGTTATTGAGGAACGTAATCCTACGTTAAAACAGAATTCAATCGAATTTAGCTAGTGTGTGACTAGAACAACGGAGAGAGAAAAATTACGCCCATCACTTAATATTGGGACTGAAGATTTACGATGGTAATTGATTGCCTCTATATTCAAGATCTTAATGACATTTTTTCATAAATATGCTTGAAATCATAATTACTGTTTGCCAAAAACGTAATATTTGGTATAAGGAAGGATCCCATACTTGTTTCTTAATTTACACAACCAAATAATTCGCTAATATCTGTTTTTCATTGTATTACTGTATTATGCAATAGATTAATAGAAGGCACAACTTTTTGGGTGTAGCAAATGATGTATCCTTAACCCTTTAAATTGTAACATCTGTCGGAATCACTCTAACAGTAAGACCGTCTGCACACGGAGCAACTCGAAAGAAACTGATAACTGACTCAAATCACAAACCAGTCCGTGATGAGTCGTAACCTATGTAATTGAATGGAGCCACGCACACGTCGCAACTGGTTACAAACCCGTAGAAACTGATAACTGACTCAAATCACAAACCAGTCAGTGATGAGTCGTAACCAATGTAATTGAATGGACCCACGCACACGGCGCAACCAGGGCCCGACTTAGCCTAATTGGGGCCCGGGGCAAAAACTTCTTTGGGGGCCCCCCTCTGCTTCACTACTTCAGTAATGAAGAACTTAATACTTAATACTAAACTTTCTATTCTATTTGGGGGCCCCCTCTGATGTAGGGGCCCGGGGCAACTGCCCCGTATGCCCCTGCCTTAGTCTGGCTCTGGGCGCAACTGGTTACAAACCCGTAGAAACTGATAACTGACTCAAATCACAAACCAGTCCGTGATGAGTCGTAACCTATGTAATTGAATGGAGACACGCACACGGTGCAATTGGTTACAAACCCGTCGGACGGGTTTGTAGCCAGTTACGACTCATCACGGTCTGGTTTGTGATTTGAGTCAGTTATCAGGACGGGTTTGTAACCAGTTGCTCCGTGTGCGTGGCTCCATTCAATTACATAGGTTACGACTCATCACGGACTGGATTGGGATTTGAGTCAGTTATCAGTTTCTTTTGAGTTGCTCCGTGTGCAGACGGCCTAACATCCGTCCATGAGACTATGTCGGATTTCGTAGCTCGTTACTTATGAAATTTTCCAATTTTCATTTGATTTTAGCTCTGTATTTGAGGTACTATTGATTTATGAAATATATTTACACTTGGTTTTAATCTTAATATAACTTTATTTAAACCTTTAAATGCGTTTTTCTGCATGATGGGTTTGTCACCATTTCTCGTCTTTAAATTGTTACAAGTCAAGAACCGTTAAAGATAAATGATTCAAACTTAGAACATGTCTTTTTCAATTATTTTACTTTAATTTTGATCCAGAAAATTTGAAAAAAAAATTGCTTTTAAAAATGTGATTTTTTAAAAAATAAGTTATATAATTTAAAAAAAAAAATTTTTACTCTAAATATTTTTAATTTTTTTAAAAATTACTATTTTAAAAATGCTGAATCATTATTAAAACTTATATATTTCTGCTTAATGAAATGAAAAAGAAATTTAAATTCGACAAATAATATTTGGAGTTATAACGATTTTAAATTACCCCACTTCTTAAAAAAATTTTAAATTAAAATTTTTCTTAATAACTTTATGAGAAATTTTATGATGTGATTTTGTTTACAAATTATATGGTTAACTATCACAAAAAATTTTAACTCAATAAATAAAAAAAAATTTTATGTGTCCTGGACCCTAGACGGACCAAATATGTACCTTTAAAGTAATATCCGTCTCTAAAGCGGAGTGAGTTTTCTTGGAATGGTAAATGTAAGACGATAAAGTAAACAAAACTCAAAGATAAACAAACACAACCAAGGTCAAAGAATAATTGAAGCATAGCTCGAACAAGAGGTTTCAGATCGATAATTACGCACCCTAGCCGGAAAAGTATGAACCCGTCTGAGAAATGGATATTACCATTTACGGGTTAAAATATTGCACATTTCAAAAGATTGTAATCAAATTTCACTATGAACTTACAATCAAAGGGACCCTTTATAAAATAATGTTTATGCTATTTATCTCTCTCAGTGTTAAGTTCAAACTGGGATTTTATAAAGAAATCTTAATTCTTTCATTAAATCTGGATGTTTATCTTTGTCTACTGTTTATGAATGTAAGCTCAAAATATTACGTAAAAATCATGATGAAGATAAAAAAATTCTAAAAAAACATCATCTGCTACCCAAAATATATATTCATTGATAGGAGTAACTAAAAATAGGCTCACTGCGCAAAGATAGGGTAAAGTACTCTAGACAGTATCGATTATCGGCAAAATACATTTGTATTCTTATCACTCACGATTCATTGATTTGAGACTCTCTCATCTTTCCGACTAAAACCACTTGGTCTATATTGTTAAAATTTGTGACTGGATTCACTAAAATAAAAAAAACAAGTAGCTTTGAGATAATCTATCACAATATTTTCGACAGAAAACACAAATCGAAGCCCGCAAAAGAATGAGAGAAATGCAACCTGTTTGTAATAACAGTTTTCTGTGTCCTCACAAAGAATAAAGACTTTTAAGTGCTCATAACAACAAAAGAATTTTTTTCCTTTGTGTATAGTCCCCCCCCCCCCCTCGGGATACAAACATGCCCATATGGTCAATAATAAGCACCTATAAATGTCTTGACTAAGGAGAAAAAATTAACTGTATTGGTTAGAAATAATTTCTGTCTGTTAAATCCTCACAAATTAAGTTTGGACCAACTTAAGTACGAGTATGTATTTAGTTAATATGTGAACTGTTCACATATTAAGTAAACTAACTGGACAGTGGCTAGGACGCTGGCAGAGTCTATGGCTTCTAGTTCCGCTGTTCGCATATGGCGAATGGACTTCCTTATTGTTTAATCAGTAAAGATTTGGACCTCCACAAGTAAGCAGATGAGCAATTAAGTAGAATGACATTCTTCGTGTGATTGGGTTTTTCAAATCGTGTCTCTAAAGCATTTTACTCTATTCTGATGTCAAAATCATTTCCAAAAGTAAGAGTGATGAGGGGAAAGAATATCGAGATTTGACCTGTCGCTTCAGATGTTACCACCACGGCTCAACAATAACGGTCCAATGACTGAGGACATCGACTTCATGGTCTCGAAATAAAGAAAAGCTAGCTGGCTGACCACATGAACCGGTGAATTAGGGCCTGTCCGTTGCGTAGCGTTAAGGAAAAGATGACGTTGAGACGAAAATAAACCAATCGTAGGCGTTAAAAATTTCATTGCTAATCGTTTGGAGGCCTATGATTGGTTTATTTTCGTTTCAACGCCATCTTTTCCTTAACGCAACGCAACGGACTCCTATGTGAACATGCCCTTATAGCTTAAAACGCGGATACAGGCGCATGAAAACTGATTAAAAACCTTCGGCTTTGCAGGCATGGCAAGTTTTGTTCATCTTCATAATTACATTCGTATCAAATTACCAATCGTGTAAAACTACCAATGTACCAATACTATAAATACATCGTATATCAATACATCGTACATAAAATACCGTTTTCGTATAAAAATTACCAATGTGGTGATTTTTTCTCCAGTTGCAAAAACAATTATCTGGATTATGTGTCTTTTATCAGACCATCGAAAGAAAATTTCCCATATTTTAAATTTGCCGTATACCATACCCCATCCAAGGACTAGAATTTTCTTCCGTGTTTTCAAAGTAAAATGTTATTTTAGATGAGATAGTAAGTTCGGTGAAAAAGTTGATTAGAAGAATTGCGTAACTGTAACTGATGGGCGTAGTTCACTCAGATGATAAGGATGAATGGATATTGACTTTTCTTCAGGAAGACTTCAAAGATGTTTGTTTACAGTTTAGACTACGTTTGTTTCCGTAGCTTTTGTCAACATATTTTGCTAACTGAAAAGCGTAGTCTGATGAATATAACTGGAAAAGGCTGAAGTAGTGTCGAAAAACGAGTGAATTTCAAAAATATTGAAACCTATAAAGTTTGTATGGATAATTACTTAATTTAATACTATTTATTCGTGACAAGTCATCGCAATTTCAATCTGTAGGTGAAGGGTATACATTTATAAGTGACTCTCTTAAAGAAATAAAATGTGTCTTGTGTACCTATTTTACTCCATCATTTCTAAATTTTTTAGAAAAAATATTTGTCAAAAATTTACTGCTTGATGTTCAAGGCGATTAAAAATCCTCTTGAATTAAGTCTTGAATTAAGTACCTGAATATAATAATTCATTTAGTCAACTAGTTTTTTCAATGTTATTACTACGGACTGCATCTCAGAACTTCCTTCATACAGTTCTTTTAACAATTCCCAAATCCTATTACAGGATCGGAACCCTCATTTAATGTAATTAGACATACATTAACCTTATTAAAAAGGATCCAGGAAGTTTCGAAATGAGCATTTGCAGAGATAAACAGGAAGTCTTGGCGCCAGGCTTTTCATCGGGGGGTTCACTTGAAGTAAGGGCTGAGTTGAATGCCCTTTGAACCTCATAAAGTTGGTACAAGCAAAGAAAATATTTAAATTAATCACTCAGTTCACAGCGGTTAGGAATTACAAGGCTAGCAAGGTATTCTAATGCAAAGATGAATTCATATGATAACGCAAATGCATGTAACCGTCGTGGAGTACGTGATAAAATTAATTCCCCCAACATTGAGCTCATAAGAATTCTATTTATGTCAGTAGTTTGACCATTGATAACCTAGATCTGGTGATCAACAAGTTCCATAGCTTTTTTTCAACTTATAAAAGCAAGATATTTAATAAAACCTCAAAATACTCGCTGACCAATAGGCCATTCGATAGATAATTGCTTGGTCATGTTTCAGGCACTAAATCTATGATGAAGTTTGCTCCTAAAATATTGCTGTTAAAAGTGTTTCCGAATGAAAAGTAAGCCCTCTTATGTTTTTATCATCTCTTAAGCTATGTCCACACTTTTGCGCTTTCGAGTTCGATTTCGCTTTCGATTTGCGATTCGTCTATCCTTTCAACTTACTTTTAGCCCATGCTTCCCGGCGTGCCTCTAGTCGCATTCGATTTGTTGTCCACACTTGTTCGACAGTTCATGCCTCACGAGATGGAAGAGTCGGACGGTTACTGCTGCGTTTCTTGTGATTTCGCGGAGTTTATAAGGTGATCACTATTTTTACGTAAATCAACAAGGAATGTGCAACAAGAATAGACTACAATTTTGGCACGGTGCTTTGTATATAATTATGTATAATCCCTCTACTTGTATATTTATCATTCATGTGTGTGTGAGTGCGTGCAGGGGAAAATGATCTAAATGAGAAGACTAAAAAATAAATATAAATTTAAACATAATATTTTTTATATAATACCTCAGTAATCGATTAGAGATGGTTTTTCTTATACACGTAGGTTCTACATCAATGTAGTTTGATAGAGAAATTAATAATTGGTGATACGGAATATAGAGAAGATCTGTTTTTTTATATGCCAAGTTATTAGGAATAGAACTACAATTTATAGCTTTGTTTATGAAGTAATAAAACCAAACAAATACTAAGAATAGAAAACGGTAGAATATTGCTTGTTATTAAAATTCTATCTCTTAAATATATAGTGTAAAATTACACTTGTATATTAATCTGAATAAAAGGAACATTTATATTACTTGTGAAGTATACAGAATATTCAAGAAAAATCGTTTTTATTAATATATATATATATATATATATATATATAATATAGAGAGAGAGAGAGAGAGTGTGTGAGAGTAAGTAAGTAAATAATTTCTTTAATATAAAGAATTAAACAGAGACATTTACTTCTTTTCTGAGCAAAGCGGGCCATGAAGAATTACTTTTGAATTTTCAATATAATAAAAAAAAATTTCTACATATGTAAGAAGTTAAGTATATTTTGTTATTAATGAAAATCTTTCATTTTTCTTTAACATGGGGTTAAATGAAGAACACGACGAGAAAACCATGATGGACTAAAAAATGCCTACATTTAAAATGTGTCGATGATAGTTAGCTTCAAATGAAAATAATACATGCAAGATCATACGCATTTGGATGCAAGCAATGCATAACATGGGGGGAGGTGGAAATTACGTCAAACAAAACGCGAATTCAGGTTGTAACCTGCTGTTATAACACTAAAACATCTATTTTTTTTTCAAAGTTGGTCTTTAATTCATATGATAAGCTATGGGGAATTTTTTATTCAGTATTTTTATAATAACAAATTAGCTGATGCATATTTTTGAAATCTTCTCCCTGTATTTCAAAAAGAAAATTTAAATGATATAGTACAAGTTTTCAAATTTTTTTTTCAATTTGCTTTGCTTAAAAATACATTTAGTTTTTATTTTAAAACAATACACATTAATTATTATTAAATAATTATTTTAAATGTATTAAATGCATTAATAATTTTATTTGTGTATGCGGAGTGGTTGACATCCCACAATGCCGGTAAATTTCTGTAATCATCAATAAAATTTTAAATTTCTTCCGAAGACTGCACCATTCTGAACACTGGCTTGAAAACTGCCTTGGATAATAGAAAAACGCATGGAATTCAGCATGAAAATCCACTCGGGTTGGATACAATAGCGATATCGCATGCTCTATCGCGGCGCATGCGCTGTCCTGGAATTTGCAGGTGGTGAAGCATCGCTCTGAGCATGCTTCACATTTCTCTCTCCGTGCGACATGTCGAAAGCGAAATAGAACCCGAAAGCGCAAAAGTGTGGACATAGCTTTATAAGTGCCGTTTTGAGTGGTGAAAGATCTATCCTTTATTACGGTCTTTCAAGCACAACATAACTGGAGAGTGTAAATGCGAGTTATTTCGTTAGCGAGATAGATTTACATTCGAATTTTTTCTGATCCCTTTCCCCTTCATAACCGACAGAAAGTTCTGAATGCAACGCAGAATATAAAATGCGGGGATAACAAAGTACTCATGAGATAGGGGTAAACCCTTCTGAGACGAAAGACAAGAATTTCTTGCATATTAATGGCTTTCTTGCATATTAATATATCGTAAGTCATATTTAGGAGAGTTTTCTCAGTTTAAACTAAGAATTGTTTGTAGTAACTCCCTGGTGGTGTTAAAAATCGCATTACGAATGCCGATTACTATAATTTTGTCCATAAAACGATTGAGAAATTACATTTATTAAAATCTTTCCCTAGGTACCTATGGGAGCTGTCTTTTCCCGCGAATTATGTAAAAAGTACATATCAGCTTAAAGAACACTTCAGCACAAATAGTCACATCGATAGCAATGCATTGTTTCTAGACTAAGTGGTCAATTGTACCATATCGAAACGAAAGAAATGGAGAGACTACAGGTTTCATAGTAAAAAAATGTTTCACTCTTGCTCCTTTTTAAACTGTCCTGGCACTTTTTCTACGAAAGTTATAATCTATCACACGAATATACCATATGTGTTTGAATAACAAATCTTTTTAGCTTTCAAACCATGTAGACACAAAATTATTGCAAATAGTCTTGCGAGAGGCTAAAGTTGATTGTAAACCCCCATGAAATCAGAGTAAAAGTTCCTTTCACAGGACTGGAGATAGTTTTTTTTATCATAAATAATAATTTTTGTCTCCTTTTCTGATTGGAATACCTCATTTTTAAGGATTCCGCTCTTGCTTTCAAAAGGAGCAAGCATAACTTGCATGCTCTCTTTGAAAGCGAGAATATGCGTATATGAAATGCTTTAGACGTAGTCCTACCTCGAATTGCCTTGATAGTATTCCCTGTTATGTCCGTTTGTACTCGTGTGGCATACAAATGAAAACTGTGGTACTTCCATTTGTAGTGAGATGTATACTATTAAAGAATAAACTGCTGACGTCCACGGTATAGTAGTTATTTGTTAATGTTTTTTTAATGCGTTTTGCTCTCAAAATTAACTATAGTGTACCAATAACTTCCTATGGAAGACTAGAGCTAGAAAAGAAAACGTAATGTCATTAATTTATCATCTTTTCAGTTAAAATTATGTAGGATAATAATAAGTTTTAGCATTCTTGAGCTACCCATGATAAAGCTTAGATTACAGAGAATTAAGTTAAACAAATTTTTTCAAAACCAGTCAAAATAACTGGTTTTATACATAGGAAATATTTAAAAAAAAATTTAACATGATTCAGGTAGTAGTTAATTTAAAGGAGGGAAAAAGACTATCTTTTACATAACATGCATTTTGTAATTTCTCCTTACTTAACCTGAAAAAGTTTTCTCTTTTATCGTTAGTTGGTAATTACTCATGCCTTTTTCACTATCAGATAGATTATTTTCACTGTCTAGTATCATATCTTCACAGTCAAAAAATTCTGTTTCCACAACACTCTCCGTTAATGTTATTTGTTTTTGCAAATAAATTATGATTTTTTGAAAATTTTGCTGTGTTTACACATGTATTCTACGAATATGATAAAAACTGAAACTAAAATAAAATAAATAGACTAAATACAATTCCTTTGGGTTTACTTTTCCTCTTTACTCTACAGTAATAAATAGTCTTAATACTGAAATATTCAAGATAGTATCCACTTTAATATTTAACAAAGAAGTAATGGCGGGGCTCCTTAAGCCCCTCAAAGTGATGCTAAATGTACGCACGCATATATCTCTGAATGAAGTGAAAAGGGGAAAGACCCCAACTTGCATTGAGTATGTTTTGAGACGCTTTAATATATATACCTTTGCGAAAAAAAATTACCAACCATCGAAAACGACCGATCGCAGCATATTAAGGTATGCTAACATAAATGTCTAAGGTCCAGCATTTTCACTCAAAAAAATGTTACAGTTTCTGTGTCGTCTTCAATCTGAGAAGAAATGTGAAAAAAGGACATCAGTAAGTTGTCCACCGAAAGTACTTAACGGAAACCTAAGTACGGCTACGTAGAATGTCCCTGATTTACGTTGGGAGGAAAATAGTATTCAAAATTAATCTAAGGTCCAGCCTTTTCATTCAGAAAATGTTACAGTTCCAGTGTCTGACTTCATTCTGGATGTCAAAAAGAGACATCAGTAAGTTGTCCATTGAAAGTTCTTGACGGAAACCTCAGTTCCTGATTTACAGTGGGAAGAAAATAGTATTCAAAATTAATATAACTAAACAGCTTAAAGTTAGTCTTGGGAATATTATTTCACTTGCAAATAAAAAAAAATTAATATCTCTACGAAAAAAAAATATTGGATAAACTATACTTCATATTAACGCCAGTTACTGATCAGGTCACACTTCTCTTTCTTGGATAAATCAACGTCAGCTCACTCGGAATGAGTTGAGAAGCTGTTTGTAACATATTATGATCCGACAGGGTATAAAACTGCATAATTAAATATTGTTTAGCTCCTGTATCATCAAAAAAATTTCTTTCTGTAAAATACAGACTTTGTTTAGTAGTTAAATTTTCATTGTATTTTATAATTTGATACTTCATTTCTTTGAGAAGCTTTAAATTCCAAGAAACTTTTTATATAACTAGCCCGTCAGGAGATACCGTTCAATATGACAATCAAGACGTCAGTTTAAAGTATATATAAACATAATACAATCAGAAAGTATTTCTGGTATGTTTCTCTGCTAAAGTTTTTTTTTATCAGATGGATACAAACGAAATTCCTACTGTATAAACAATGTTGATAAGTTAAAAATGTGCTCCCTTGAACTCACACTTTAGCTGGTTATCTGAAAATTGATCATCCTAGAAAATTGGTCATTTCGATTTGTTTAAGAGCACATCACGTTAGAAGCAGGCAGTATTAAGAAGAATGAAGGGAAAATCTAGTAATTGTATGAAAAGCTAAGTAAATAGGAAACAAAATGTACAAATTACTTTGCTTAATAATATGGATGTAAACTAACAAAAGCATTTTGACTAAGTCGAGAAATGGCTTTAAATTTGTCTTATTTCAGGCAACCTCCACTATAAATAAACGACGACTTAACTTCGTAAGGTGGCTCGTACATGAGTATCACGGTTTTTATACCTGTACACTAAAAACGCACAAGCAATCAATCGGACATACTATTTTTTTAAGTCATAGAATGCAATTTTCATAGTATTTTAGATCACAGTTTCGGAGATTTCCTTCCTATCTAACAATATACTCTGCAATGTTTTGGGTCTTAGATGCTAAAGAATTTTTTTCCCCCAATGTAGAGGCACTTCTCGTCAAACATTCACCTATACTACGCCGCAACTTTACTGCCCATTTTATTAAGGGGGCACCATATAGGCGGACAGCATTACCCCCTATGAAGGGACGACACGAACGGAGGCATTTTTCGTGGCGCGACGCCAGGATTCGATCCGAGCATCCTCAGCACCGTAAACCAGTGCGTTGTACCACTGGGCCGCCACAAGCCCATGCTGAAGAATTTAACTTTCACCTATTTACAAACGAGAAGCATTAGAGATAGAGAGTTAATAAGAGCTAAAATTTAACATAAGTGTTTCGTTTTGTTTCTTCAGTTATTTTAATACGTATTTAATAATTTATCGAGTTTTAAGATATAGAGGTGGCTGGATTCTGCCATTCTAGCATTTACATTCTAGAAGGTCAATGGGCAAGGCGATATGCAATTTTAACGTATTTTTTCAAAATATGCTGAAAATTCAGAAAAAGTCCATTGAAACAGCATTAAATTTGCAATTAGTTGTTTGATGAGAGAAAATCCCAATTTATCTTGATGATCTGAGCTAAAAAATAATTTTAAAAAATATCATCCATTTTCTGGTTTACTTTGACGTTCTTATGTCTCTACGTGTTTAAAGCCAATATTTAACCACTCATTGCTTCACCCCCCCCCCCCCCCTTTAACCTTGCCCAGACAGTCTATCCATCATGTCGTTTGTTAACAGTTCTTAGTCTTGTAGCGAAGCTATTAATCGGTGCAAAGTCGACTGCGATGTTAAAGCTCTCACTTAAATTCTCAGTCCATACATTTTAAGCGTTTGGCTTTACCTTAATGTTATGCATAAAAAGATCATAATTCTACAAGAACTCTACAATTATACGATGGAAACGAATAATTAACTTGTAGAATTCATGTCTCTAAATGTAAACCTTATTCTTTTTGTTTTCTTAGTAAGATGGATCATTTATTAATTTTGAATCGCTACAGAATTGTGCAGTTGTTCACAATAATTGGCTCTTGGCCAATATGCGAACAATGTTCCAATTAAACCATGTGTCAACGTTTCCTGGTAATTACAAGCTGACATGTTTATATATCTTTGTTTCAGATGCTACTTTCTCATCTGTTACTACTTATTTGTTATTCGAGCGTTTAAAATTGCAATGTATTAAGGTTTTTATGTGTGTAACAGAAAGAAAAAATGCTAGACAATACAAATGTAAATGTAAAAATCAAAACTTTATTTATTAACAAGCGTATCAATGTTGTTATTTATAATATATAAAACACAACTTAGTTCAATCACCATGATCGAAGGCTCACACGCCTCCAATATCTCATTCCTTGTCAAGTCGTTAGTAAGTGGTTATTCGATTACACAACAAAAATATGCAGTAAACTTTTAGCATAAATGGCAAAATTGATAGTTAGTGTTAGCCTACACTACATAAAATAACTTTCATACAAAATCCCATACAAAAAATAAAAGAAATACACTGTAAGAAAACTTAAAAGGCAAGATTTAATTCAACGATGTTGAATTTTAAAACGATATATCATTTTAATAAGGGCCTCTGGTGTTATTCCTTAAGATTACCATTGGCCTCTTCATCTGACAAAATGATGTATTATCGATTATTTATTAGTCCACAATGTTTACGGCTAATACACATATTGTGTAATTCCTAAAAACAAAAATTAAGGAACTAGGCATCGTATCACAAATATTTCATATAAGAGGAAATTTAATTCATTCAAGTAACCACTTGTAGAAAGACAATTTCCAGATCTTCATTACTTTGAGCAACATACAATCTATCTGTTACTGCCAGTAAAATCTCACATTTTTTTTAACATAGGAGATCACGCTTCCTTTAAAAATGATGTCCTTTAACAGTCGTTCAAACATATTACAGTCCTTATACGCATTACGTATGTATAATGATTAAAATCTCAACCACTGCTATGTACATAGTATCAACTCGTTATACGGATTTCATCGTAAAAGTATTACTTTTACTGCAGAGTTATTAAACTCTCGCCTAAAAATGTTAGTTTTTGAAAAAGGTTTGAAAGACACAGTTCAATTTACATAGACCTATACACATCAAATATATTAAATAAGCAAATTTGTTTAAATTAAGCTCTGTCTTATACAAAAAAAATTTTCCGAAATCCGCGCGCTTACCGCTTTTTAGTCACTTTCGACTTGGATGATTTTACGGTTTTGACGGTCGTTGTTGAATGAAAGAAAGTTTCCTCAGCGTGACTGGAACTGGTAGTAATGATGGTTTCTTGCTTACGGCCGTTTTTGTTAACGCGTTGAACGACTGTCTGCTGCGAGCTTTTGGCGGACTTGGCTTCTTGTTTGCGGTCGGTTTTATGGACAACTGCCTGCTGCACGGTCGCTTGCTGCGTGCTTTTGGCACTGGTAGTGACAATTTCTTGTTTACTCTCGCTTTTGCTAACTTGTTGCAGAGCCGTTTGCTCCGTGGTCCCAGAGGCAGAATGTTTGGAGCCTTTCCTACTTCTCGACTTCTTCACGTGCTTCACTACTGCTTGTTCCGAGCTTTTGGCAGTGGAGGTGATTTCTTGTTTACCGTTAGTCACGCTGACGTGTTGAGTGACTGTTTGTTCTAAACTTCTAGCAGCCACGTTACCGACGTCGCTGGCATCATCTATAAGTGGTACGACTTGTTGTTCTGTAATTTTGGCACAAGTGGTTATGATTTCATTGTCATTGTCCGCTTTGTCTGAGACAACCTCGCTGCTAGTTTTTATCGAACTTTCTACCGTTGTATCCGCGACTCTTTCTTCACTGGTCGTGTTATCTATTCTCTCTGCAGTTTTTTCTTCGATTGCTTCTCTAGTTGTTAGCTCCTCCGTTACTGTCGGCGCACTTTCCGTGACCTGTTTATGGCTGATTTTACCCGCATGTTCCACGACAGTTTGTTCAGAGACTTTAACTGCCGCGTCCTTGTTGTCTTGTTTACGGTTGCTTTTCCTCACTCGTTTCACAACAGTTTTTCGTCCATTTACCTCTGAAGTAGTGATCGTCTCTATCTGCGTATGACTAGAGCAAGATATCGACGTGGAATGTTTATCAGCCGATTTCGGACTGTGCTTCACTACCACCTGCAAAATTGCATAAAATATATTAGGACATTTTTATATCAATGCAAACTACTAAATTCAGAGTAGCTTTATTTTATATATATGCGTAAAAATAAATTTATACTCAAGGGTTGAAATTGAACGCGTGTGGTAAGTGTTTTTGTAGCTTTTAATTAAATTCTTCCTAACTTAATTTAAAAACTCCCCTAATTAAGTTCCCCGAAAAAAAGAAATTTTCTTCTAATGCGTTATATCATCATAGAAGTGTGATCCTATACAAGATTACAACTATTATCATCCATTCTAAAATTTTTACCAGTTTTAACGGGCCCTTACCACTTATCCAGTGTAAGGATTATAACTTAACAAAAAACTTACTTTAGATCCTGGTTCCAATATAAAATGCCACAGATGCTTTCAGAATACATATCTCAAGAACACTCAAGGGAATTTCAAGCTCGGTTTTCGAGGTCCAGCAGAATGATTTTCAGTTTAAGTGAGCAAGAACTCACACCAACCCAGTCCCGAACGGCAGTTTATCGTAGTTCGTGTAAGTTCACATTAATTAATGTATTTTAAATTAGTTTCTCGTCACATGTATAATAAAATTGACTGTCTTAATATAAAAAAGAAAAGAAAATACTTTTACTGCTTATTTTTTTAAAGTAGAATTAAACACCATAATTTATAAATGCCCATAAACAAAATTTTCAGATACTTTCCTAATATTCTGGTGACCTACCTATATATTCGTGGAATGACTACTGAATCCAAATTTTATTCCTTAGTTCCCTGGCAAACTTCAATAAATTTTGTCTCTTTCCAGTTATATTAATCCAGTTATATTAATGTTTACTGGGAGTAATTTAGTTCAGTGATTGAAGCCGACGCTGAAAATTCCATATTTATAAACAGTTCCATATTTATAACAGTTCATAAATTCCATGTTAAGATGTTTTGTTATTAGAGAGTCTTAAAAAACGAATAAACTAATTTCCACTCATTACCTCTGATGCAAACTGCTTTAGACCGCTTAATAAACATTGAATGTAACCAGTATCACTTATGCCAACTCGTTAGACTAGATTAATATCTGAGAAAGGATAAAAACTTTTTAGATCATGTGGAAACAGCTTGGGATTAGTTAATGGAGGTCGCTAATTATTCTGGAAATGGTGAATGGAAATAAGCAAAGGGAAACATCCTTGGCAATTTAAAGGAAAGAATTTGCATTCATAAAAACGAAGTAATATTTTAAAAAGTGGGATCCTGTTTTAAAAAGGCTTAATTTCTTCAAAATTTCGTTTGAAAATATTAAAAGAGGCCTTTCTTGGGAGAATTAATTTAAAATTTTTGCTAATTTAGGCATAAAATGAAAAAAAATAACAGAATCTAAGCAAGCATAGTTCGGGAATTGAAAATATAACGTATAGTCGTAAATTTGCTACACCAGCGTTTCATTTTCAATTTGTCTGAAGTAAAATTTGTCAACAGAAGATTAATTCCCAGAATGTGAAATAGCTGCTGAGTAAAAATTATCCATTTTTTCTTTTATCTTTTTGGGGTGCAATATAGACTTACCTCCTAGTGGTGCACCCCGGACAAAGTCCCTGACGACTAAGTGGTCTACAATTTTTGGCTTTGCAGAACCAGGCACTTCGCTTAATAACCGGCGCAGTTAAGTCCACAACGGTTGACGCAATACTGCTTTTGACAGAGAATAAATCTATTGAGATCTTGATAAGCGAGAGGGCATCTATTTTATACGAAAAGTTAATAAGAAATGGTAATCTTTTTTGGAGACAGTACCAATTCAGACCTAGGAATTAAAAGACCCAACTTGGCTTTGTCCAGAGAGTCCTGGAACAGCGTTCTACCTTCAACTTAGATGGCGAGATACAGGATCTTGTGCGGCCGGCTAATCCTTGTGTTTTAGAAAAATTAAATACGTGCTTGGAACTTTATTGCCCAGCCTATAAAAAGGAATATCCTCCTGAAATCTTGCGCTGTATGACGGAGACTCTAGGACTTCAATATCCGAAATCTGACTGGCTTAGAGTTTAAGCCGTTCGTGAACCGATGGACGTTCAACTGATTCACTAAATGTCGGTGCGGGTGTATTGTGACTTGTTCGCTTTTTATATTCTTATTGGACATTCTGGAACTGCTTTTGATGGGGAGATAGCTGTTATTAAGGTAGCTCTACAACAACTTCTGATTAGAAATTTAACTTTTGATAGGGTTGTGGTATTATCTGACTCGAAGGCAGCTATTCAGGCTATTGCTTCTGATTCCGCTGCTACATCTGTAGATGTATTACAATGTCGAACTTATCTGCAACAGCTCAGGAGGAAAGAGATCCATGTTACCCTCCAGTGGATCCCGGCCCACTGTGGTGTGGATGGTAATGAACAAGCCGACCTTTTAGCTAAAAAGGGATGTATGGTTCCACAGATGATTAGAGGTGAGATTCCTTTTTCAACTGCCAAACGTAATATTAAACACACTTCAGCCCTTAACTGTCGTCGAGACCTAGTGTGTAGAAATTTCATAAAGAGCTGGTTGAAGACTATCCAGGACAATATCCCTGATTGGCCTCGTCCTACAGCTGTGGCAACATTGCGCCTAACTACTGGACATGATTGCTTGGCGGCACACCTGTTTCACATTGGTATCCTGTCGATACCAGCCTGCCCGTGTTACAGCAATGGTATTATGGATAGAGACCACCTTGAACGATGTATTGCAATCCGTGGAAATTCTGAGACTGAGCGATATTGGTTTGCGAGACTGCGCATGGGTCAATGAGTTTTTTTGGCATTATTATTTTTGTATCAGTAATGTACCTTGCCAATGGAAATTTTAAAAAATCTTATCTTTTACTATGAACTCTCAATTACCGTTGTTAACGCAGGAGTGCGCAAAGAAAACCGGAAATACGGATAATCGAAAAAGTCCCTGCTATACTGCAAAAAGGTAACTATTTAGAAATTCCAAATGAACTACATACAGTAGTTGGGGACTCTTAGGTCATCTTTTACGACAAGAGAGCTGACCTGCACGGGACATATTGTTTGAAGTTGTCTATTAATATCCTTGCCTAATGCGGGATCCTAACTCGTATATTCTCCGTCTTAAGAAATATCCACCTAGCCATTCCGTTATGGCCCGGCAACTACAGTTCGTAATTTTAAGAGGCACTTAACAATAGAAACTGCATTGTTTTTAAGTTGCAATAAATTCCTCGATCATTTTAATTCCTTTTTATCCGTGGTGTAGTAGGATCTCTCTAACATCATTACTTGTTAACTCAAACGTTAATCTTTAACCCTAGACAATCTAAATGTTTTATTAACCACTCATTACATCGAGGCAACCCCTTTTTTTCTGGGGAACGTAAAATTCAATATCATAATAAATTTCAGTAAAACACTTACCGAAGTTAAGCACTAATTTAAAAGACCTTATTTAAGTAAATGTTTTCAAGAAAAAATTTGAGATACTAAATGGTGAAAAAAATAGACATTTTTTTTCTTTCTCCCGAAGCAGGGCTTCCCAACCTATGGATCGTGAACCCCAAGGTGGTTGTGACGCGTTTTCTTGGGGTCACCATGGTTTTATTCATATAAAAATACCTTTTTAGCGAATTTCATCGAAAAAATTTGTCAATATTTATTTACCATGAAACTGTAGGGCAGTGATGTTTTTTCAAGCAAAAAGACACTCAAAGCGCAAACTCAGTTCGTTAAAATTCTACCGCCTTTATTTGGTGGTAAAGGAAAATATGCAAAGTGGGAAGGGGAGGGGGTCGCAGCATGCGTGGAAACCATCGAAGGGGGTCGTGACTCGAAAAACGGTTGGAAAACACTGTCAAAATTGTACTATCGTTAAAGTGAACACACAGGTAATCGAGAGAAATAAACTTTAACTGTCTGTCTAAAGTGATTAATTCACAGACAGGAAATTTGAGAAAATGAAGGTGACCGTAATATTGGCATTTATCACATACAACAAACAAAAAATTCAGGAATATATTTTCTCGCATGCAAGTATAGCAAAGAAGACAAAGTCCAGAGTGCGCTATGAAGAAGGCAATCGACTTTGGGCTTCCATTCATTAGAGTGACACACATGTTTGTTTATTTACCGATAGATATCCTATCAATAAATTCTAAAGGGCAGAATTTGAAATTTGAAACTATGATAATCACACATGATAGACCAAATAATACTTAATGTGCGCATACAAACACAAAAAAGAGAGAACTTTTTTGTTTTTTTTAAAATAGTGGTGATTTTAGATTAGATATTCCATACAAAAAAATCAATGGATACGCAATAAATATAGTAATAAATGTAGTAATCCAAGCAAAAGGTAGCAATCAAAGAGAAGAAATGATCTAGATTGGGATAAAATTTTAATTTCACTTCAAATAAAGTGAAATTCGAAAATAAATGCAATAAATGTATGTGTGACAATATGTGCAACAATACAGGCTAAAATGCATGCAACATGACAGTAGAGCTTACAAATATATGCATGCGATAATAGAACTGGTTTCTAAATGTATAAATACTTTGAAACAGAGCAAAAACTCAACTTCAGATGCATCTATATTGTTAGGTTGTTATATTGGCAGCACTGGTTACTTGTCACCTGATCCTGTTTAAGAGCCAATAACCGTATGAGCTATATACTCTTATGTATAAACTTTTACATTAATTTAATTTCATTTCAACACTTCCTCTAAATCCTGTTTCCGGGTCTTGCTAAACGCAAGATTATTTTCAAACTAGTGGCATTCGCTTTAAAAGCTATCAACTTTTTTTTGTAGTTTGACAACAAAAGTGTGATGTTACAAAATTTAAATTAAGAAATAAAATTAAATAACTAGAATTCCCTAAAAGATAGAAAATATAGATACCGACACGAAACTCTCAGGTATTTAAGTAAAACGATGCAGAAGAAAAAAAAAAGTGATTAAATTCAAACATTATTTCTTCCAAATCAAATTTCGATCCAAAATTGGAGAGTAATTAAAATATTTTTGGTAACTGACGTTTCCGTAAATTTACTGTAAGTTAAAATTTTACATTTAGTCTGATGCTGTAGTCAAAAATGAAAATTTTTTTTAAAATATTGCATTCTGTTTTATTTTTTTCAGGTGAGAAAGTCATGCAGAAGACAGGCTCCCTTCTGTCGAGACTATGGTCATATAGTTTCTGGCAAATCTTGATTCCAACAGCTTAGAAATAAGAACCCGGATCCTGCCTACCTCAAACGAATTCATATTACTCTTTGAATAGATGATTAAAGTCACCGTGAGCAGGCATTTCTCTCGATTTTAGAAGTAGATATATTTTTATAAAAAACGTGATTCGTGACTGTGCAATCAAATACATGCAGTGCATAGGTTCCAGCGTCATACATCACCTTCCTCTTGGCCGAACGACAGGCAGCCGAACCAAATCCATGTAGGACGGGGTGTTACGAATACCTAAATGGTGTGACCATGTGCCCTGAAAATGCGTAAAATGTTGTTACAAAATACAATGAGCCCCCAAGAAATACTTTCGTGCAAACCGAAGGAGCCACTTTTAAGCTTTATTTGTACTATAGCACTGGCACGTAACCAGTATGCAGTAAAACCTCTTTATAAGGTCATCCGGATGTAAGGGCACCCCGTGAAAAGATTCACTTTTTGAAAAAATCTCTTTTAGTCTACGTCATTATATTAAAATCGTTGACTTAGCCCCTTTTTAGGTTGTTTTTAGATCGCAGAAGTTTATCTCGTTGCAAGGGTGTATGTCTTATTTTTAGAACTAAATGTTCTACTGCTGATTGCTGTAATTTTTTGAATGGGATAATTAAACATGATGAAGGATGATCTTCTATTAGGAAATGCTAGAAGCCGAAGAAGCTAATGAACCAATTGTATCTGAAGCAGAAGCTTTGAAAGCTCTTGACATCGTACTTCAGATTTCAAACCACGCTATTAGGTCATCCAGATATAAAGAATCCCACTTAAAAAAAGGGTTCTTTCAAATTGTCCTGACCCTCCTTATGCTAGTCTTTGTCGTAATATCGAAAATTTTTTAATCACAAGGGATTTGTTAATTTCAGGATATATTACATATTTTTAGAACTGTGTGTTTTAATGCCCATTGTTGAAATTATGAGTGGATGCGAATATACAACTAACAAGGTGGGGGTGGAAACCCATGTAGTTGAGGAACAGCTTGAATCGCAAGCAAAATCCTTGAAAGCTCTTTACGTCGTGCTGGAATTTATTAACCTGATCCAAAGTTACTGATGATAATTTTACTGTTGTTAAGTAATTAAGAGAAAGTTCTTACGGAGCCGGAAAAAAGACATGTATTAAAAAATATCAGTAATTCATTGTTTTATATGAAAGAAAAGATAATTTGTTATTTAAGCTTTGCTCTTGAAATAAGATTTTTTAAAGTGCTGTCCAGATGTAGTTATTTTCATGCACCAAAATTTTTATTTGTAGTTTTGAGCTATTAATTTTCGCTTTCATAGCTATCGTCATATTAATATCATTATATCATCAAATTGTAGATTTTTTTGAAATTTTTATATAATAATCTGCAATTTTTTCCACTCGTTTTGTTATCGTTTGTATCTTGGAATTCCAACTAGAACACGAAACTATTTACACCTATACCTCGCTATACGGCCGCTCTTTATACGGCATTTCACTATAACGGCCTTTTTTTAATTATGGCACTTTTTCGATTTACGGCCCACAATGTTTCGTTATACGGCCGCATCAGCGGAAAGTGATGATGACAGCATACTATAGTTTAGTGATTCTTTATGTTAATGTTCGTCACCACATTAAAACAGTTTTTAAACATTTTATTTTATGTTTTTTTATTATATATATGCATATGTGCATATGATTTTTTTTTGTTTGTTTATGTTTAATTTTGAATTTATGTTTATTATTACATTGTTTTGTATTTCCTATTTTTATGCAAGCATTTTTATAGGAAATAGAAAGAGTAAAATGCTTCATGAACTAGAAACTATATTATGTATAAAAAATTGGAGCAGATCCATTTAAATTTGCATGGGTTTGTATCAAAATAATTGATTCGTTATACGGCTTTTCGCTTTACGGCCAATTTTTCCGGAGCGTATACGGCCGCTCTTTATACGGCATTTCACTATAACGGCCTTTTTTTAATTATGGCACTTTTTCGATTTACGGCCCACAATGTTTCGTTATACGGCCGCATCAGCGGAAAGTGATGATGACAGCATACTATAGTTTAGTGATTCTTTATGTTAATGTTCGTCACCACATTAAAACAGTTTTTAAACATTTTATTTTATGTTTTTTTATTATATATATGCATATGTGCATATGATTTTTTTTTGTTTGTTTATGTTTAATTTTGAATTTATGTTTATTATTACATTGTTTTGTATTTCCTATTTTTATGCAAGCATTTTTATAGGAAATAGAAAGAGTAAAATGCTTCATGAACTAGAAACTATATTATGTATAAAAAATTGGAGCAGATCCATTTAAATTTGCATGGGTTTGTATCAAAATAATTGATTCGTTATACGGCTTTTCGCTTTACGGCCAATTTTTCCGGAGCGTATCTAGGCCATAAAGTGAGGTATGGGTGTATTAGCTGCGTTACTTTAAATTATTAAAGTAGTTATTGTTGAGAGAGGAATCAGTGTAGGAACTTACCCTTTCATTACGATTAACTGCAGGATAAATCTTCACTTGACTCTTAGGGCTAATACTGGTAGTTGAGGACTTTTTCTTGACTTTTTCTGTTTTTACGACATCGTAAGAACCAGGACCGGGAGTCTAATAAAAGAAATTAGGGATTATTGGATTAAAATTAGAATCAGAGTCCTTTAAAAGTTTAAAATGGAGAATGTTATACAACTCTTATTTGAAATAAAACGATGACTAAATAGTTATGTGCCTCAATGTCTCCATTTGAGGACAGACACAATTTTCGCTTGGAATTCCATAAATACCCATGTACTACTGATATATTTTACTCAGAAGGTGCTTTTAACTCTCAAGTAAATTTTTAGTATAATATCTTTAATTACCTAACGTTGTCCAAGCTCTTTAGACGTAGAACTTGGGTGAACGTAGGAACTTGGGTGAAAGAGAAAGGCAAAAATTCCCCAACAAATGTAGTTGAACTTCAGATACCAAACCATCCGTTGACATTCAAAAACCTAGCCGTAAATGCGGTTTATACTGCAATGCTGAGAAAATGACATAAAAGTAGCCATAAAGTGCATGATATATGAAAAAGGGGATTGAAGAACTGTGTTTTAAGGTAGTTTATATTTTCTGTAGGTGTTTAGAGACCAACTATACAATATTTGCTACTGATCGCTTAAAGAGTTAAGGAATGTATAGAGAACATGCTTAAAGGCTAGGCAAGCAGGCAGAACTTCAGTTATACATACAAACATCTATTTAATATTATAAATTGAATTTTTCAGTATCTAGGAATTCTTTTATTGACAAAATTAGAGACGAAGCCAGTGAGATTTTTTTTAGATAACAGAACCTAATAAAGCATACAGCTACTTTTATTTACCTTATTCGTCGTCGTCCATAGGTCTCCTTCCTTGCCTGCAATACTGAAGCTCGGAGCATGATGGAAAACACTGTCTTTACCAACAGTTTCAGGAATATTGTATGCATTTGGAGCTGAATAAAAAAAAAAGAAAATAGTCATGAATTATGCCTATATATTAATAGATATGTATTACAATAAAAATAAAACAGGTTCCTATTAAACAGGAAATCCAACGTAAATAAAACACCAATAGCAGTTAGGTGCAATTTTGCATACGGCCGTTTCGAAGCTGCAAAGGAGCTTCTTCATCAGTGCAAACTTAGTGGCAGCTCAAAAGGCCGAAAACTAAGCCGAGGCCTAGTTTTCAGATTTTTGAGCTACCACTAAGTTCTTTGCACTGATGAAGAAGCTCCTTTGCAGCTTCGAAACGGCCGTATGCAAAATTGCATCTTTATTCTATTTGTGCTATATTTACGTTGGATTTCCTGTTTATTCCTCGAGCACAAAGGTTTTGTCTTTTCTTTTCAGGTTCCTATTATCATCTAATAAGAAGGATTCTGAAAATTTATTTCAGGAAGAGTGAAATACAAAGAGTAACTCATATCGGCTGAAATAAATAGAACAATTATTAATTTTTTTTCAGAAGCAAATTTGTAAAGCCATGCATTTTTTGTGCTGGGATTTCAAAAATATTTTTTGGTCATGCATAGGTCATGCATAAAAGGAAAATATAGTCATCATTGTATTTTGAATAAACATTACAATATTAGAGGGATTGCTTAGTACTATTTATATATCAAGTTCAATAAAGCACAATAAATAATTTCACAGCATTATAGATATTGAAACGATATTATCCATATTAAAAAAAGGTAACCAAGCGGATTTATAGAGGACATCATACTCAGTTTCGATCGATCGATCATACAGGTAACTGACTTTTTTTTTTAACACCGAGTATTAATCACAATTTCGATAGCCTTAAACAATCGTTCATGTATTTAGTAGGATATATAATGGAGGTAAAGGAGGCTATTTTCTTATTTAATTTTTTTCAGATGCTATTTATTAAAGAATGGATGTTTTCAGTGATTATATAGCAAAAACTGTTTGAAACTCCAAATATGCTACTGGAGTATAAACATTAAATATGGGCAAATCCCATGTTGATGAAAGTACTCCATTATTAACTCCTAATCCTTATAAAGCAACAAGAAGAACGTTAAAGGAAGAACTCTTACGTTTGGAAAAAAATATTTGACACTATTTTGTGGTTTTGAAAAAAAAGTGGTTATCATTTCAATTTCACATATGTAACGTTTGTATAGTGTGATTACATTTCATATCTTAAAAAATTATACTGAAAGAGAACACAGAACACTGGATACTGAACAAAAGTAGAAGACAGATCGTTAAAAAAAAAAAAGGATATCTCTTCACCTTTATTTTTTTATGTGCAACGTTGTTTAAAGAAAAGATTCATGCATAATATTCATGCACATGAATGTACTTCGCTCGCATTACCTCCTAAGGTCTTCAAACTTATGAGACAACGTGCCAATCTAGTGATTTTGTGCATAAAGCAGTGTAGCAATAAAAGTCTAAATTATCATGCTCATTCTATGCGTCTACTCTAACCAGCAATAACGAAGCACTGAAACACGGAATGAGTCTTGATAAACATACCGGGCACGTTATCAGGTTTAGGATCTTTATATTTTATACCGAAGGAATATCTTGGAGAAGAGTTCTTTATACCTTTCTGAGGATCATAATAACCCGGAGCTTTAACAGGAGAAGAAAAGAAATGTTAGGATGTATGACAAATTATTTATAAAGGATATTAATTGCAACGTCACAGACCTACAACTTTATGAACCTATCTCCATAAAAGGAGAGAAAATGGGAAAAGTAATTCACCCCGTTTTATTTATTTTTTCATCATCTCCTGACCTATTTTGCTGTCTACACATCCGCATTAGTATATCATATTTTCCGAGCAGGTAAATAGGTGACATAAGTTTGTTTTTGAACAAGGTTAGGTTTTTAATTTGAAGTATAAGCTTCAGGAATACATTTACCTTTTTTACTTTTAAAATATACATCATATAGAAAAAAAGGGTAATTTACGCAATCTGTTCATCCTTATATGTACAATAAGTTTAAAGGGGGAAAACATAAAATATACAGTGGCATGTCTAATTGGCGCGAAGGAATAGAAAGTAAAGTATTTAAGTTAGTTTTAAAGTTTGCATTCCTTCCAACGTTCATAATTGGTTTTCCGTATTTATTTGCAAAGAATTAACGGTAGTATTTTAAATGATCAGAAGTAACCATCTTATGTGATAAACTTATAATACATAGGTATTGGGGGAAAATATAGATTGGAATCTGACGAACTTTGAAAGAAAAAAAAATGTAAAAGCACAGAGTATTTTATATCGTTATGAGACTTTCCGTAACCCTTTTTGATATCACTAACCTCTTTTGATAGATTCATTAATACATGTACGCATTAAAAATACATGTATGCCTTTAAATTTCTAAGAGTAAGGGAAAGTTAGTTTGAAATCTGAAGATATTTTTACCTAGGAAGATGGGTTTAATGTCACCCAAAATTCTAAACTATATCCCAGCATAAAATATCCATGACGCCAATCGCACTAATGTGTTACCTATTTTTTTATAGCTGCTTTTTCGTTGTATCGATCGATACAACACTCTATTTCAAAAGGTTAGTTTTTTCCGGTCTATTCAATTCCCACACATCTCGAAGTAAGCAAGTCATTGCGATGCAATAAATCATCTTATAAAAAAAATGATTTAACTATAAGTCTTACAGCAACGGACTTACTGAAACGGACCTTGTATAAAAAATAATGTGAAAAAAATACATAGATAAATAATTATTTTAGAGGTATCAGTTTATCTTAAATTTTTACAGGTGGAGAAAATGTGGGTTGCATTAAAAAGGATTATTTATCTATTTTATTTGTCTCTCTTTCTCTTTTTTAACTCTTATTTCTTGAGGGAACTAATGACTGAAAAATATTCTTACATTTACAGGTTGCAGTAATTATGCTATAATTAATTATTATGTTACTTAAGTGAATATCTGAACGTTTAGAATTTAACATTGCCACGGTTTTTAAGTTTTGTCTTATCACTATAAAGAGATGGATTAAGAAAGGAAAAAAGCAAAATGATAGTCTAGAAACCGTAAATGGAAGAAACGAAAATAGGGATTCATGTCTTCAAAATTATAGCTATACTTCCTTACAATAATATAAGATTGTTTATTTATTTTGCCTACTGCAGATGTCTAACAGTATTTTAGAAAACTTGCTGATTTGCTATCTATAATAGTCATCCCCAGATTATGAATTCCTTTATGACTTTCTCTAAATCTCTTTACAAATCAGTTGGTGTATGATAGTACATCGTTTATAGTTATTTTGGGGTGAAACTTAAATTTCGGAATCACCACAAAGTTTCGAGTAAAAGCAAAGATAAATAACTTCCATTGAACATTACTAACTCTGCAGAAATTTCATCGGAACCTATTTTTCTTAACAGCAAAATAGACAGTGTACTATTTGTACTATTTAGTAATATTTGAATTTTAGTAATATTTGAAAAAACACTAAAGACGCCCCCCCCCCCTCCCCCCCCAAAAAAAAACAAAAAAAACATAAATTGGACCTTGCGCATGCCTTTCCTTTAAGACGCATTTCTACCTGAAGATCCAGATGGGAAAAGTTCCACTCTCGGATGCAAAACAACTTCAAAAATAGACATTTGTTTACGTATACCTAAAAAAATAGTTATTGCAAAATTCCCCATCTCTTATCATTGGAACTGAAGATGAGTCAACAAGTGGGCCTCTCATGTAACAAGAGGTTTGATAACAAATATCTTTCAGCACACATGCATCCCTCGCTAGTGTCGCCATCTCTCGTGTTTTTGGGAAGACACTTGAAAGAGAAATTTTCCTGAAGAATGTACTGTGTTTAATTTTTTTTCTCCAGTTACTGTTATTATAAAAGCATCATGATTTTCCATGCATTACATAGTTCTTAAAGAAAATTTTAAAATTTAATAATGTCCGTAACATGTATTTCTTATTCATTCTTAAACTGATTTCCTCTTTAAGCTAACTAAGAAATATAATACTAATATAATACTGTATTTAGTAAACACATTTCTTGAAAACTTTTCTCCCGGTAAACTTGTTTCTAAAATTTGAGTTAAGTTTTCATGTAATCATAAGTCTGAAAACTCAAAGGGTATATTTATAGAACGATTATAAAATACAACAAAAACAAACAAACATAATTTTGACTGAAGGAGAAAAGCAGATAGACACATTTACATTAACAGTTATTGAAATATAAAGCAGTTATTTTAACACTTTAACATTTATTTCTTAAAAAAAAAAGTTTTTGAATTTTAGTATAATGTAGAAATGAAGTATAAAAACAACAGCGCAGTAGAAATACCTGGAATATCATCAGGCTTTGGTTCCTTGTATTTGATACCAAAAGTAACTGCACCTGTTGTGTGATGAATTGTCCTCTCAGCTTTTTCGATGTCGTATGAACCTGGGGCTGATGGGTAAAGGAAATCAAATCAATGTATACAATATACCAAAGGAAAAATTTTTTTACTCTAAATCTAAAGGACTCCCTATTGTTACTAAATGGTAATGACTTTATGCTTAGCTTCCTATGGACATAGCATTCGGTTTGCTACAAATATTTTATATTGTACATACATTCAAATTGCATTAATTTTTAATCTTTCTGTTTTATTAGTTGAAATAACCGCTTTGGGATATGGCGAAGACTGTGCGTTCTCGTTTAGAATACTGTCCACCTAATGAAAATCTTTTCAGGAAACCTCCCCGCCATCACAGTGCAAAGCAGGATCAACTACTATCTAACTAGAGTGGTATAGCAGTCATTGTACAGTTTCACCCTTTTCATAAGGTCTGAAGTGTATTATAGTAAAATCTCTTCTAAAGGACACCTTTCTTTTACGGACGTATTACTATATTCCAGCAGAGAGGCATTAATGAGTGTCGATATCGTCAAGTAGAAATTTAAACACGGTTTTCTTATTTCACTACATTGAAATAAAACCCCTGAACGGACACTTTTTAAACTAGCCACATATTAGTCGAATTTCACTCCCGCACACAACAAAGATAGAAAAAGATTATTGCTACATCATTTTCTGTAAAAAAAGCCCCTCGAGGGACTTGCGTATATTGTAAAATGGGTGAAACAGAAAATGAACACCGTCAAGGAAGATACAAAATGGCTGCTTCTAAGAAACTGTGTTTTCAGCTAAAGAATCGAAAATTTGGCTGTCTTTGATGCCAAAGGTCGGATTCATAAATGTGGGCCTAGACTGGTCTCCTGTAAAAAGCGAAGTGGGGAGGGTAGAAAATACGGTTCCAACATAACTCGTGATATTTCTTCAGAGACGTAAATAACTGCGTAGAAAAATTGACAAACACGGTGCAAAAGAACCGGAGTGAGAAACTGGAATAATACTGAATTTACAGCTCAGCTTTCGAAGTGCTAGAAGTCTGAGAGTGTCATTTAAAGAGGATTATGTCAAATGCTGGATTAAATATCACAATTAAAAAGAAATTTTAAAGCGGAAAGTCTGGTTGATGACAATACTTCTAAATGCTAATGAATTTATGAACAGCTGAAGGAATTTTATTTTTCAATTTAATTTAATTTAAATGAAAAATAAATAGATATATTTCTATGGTGCTTTTGTATTTCGAGAAAGTGTGTACTAATACTAATGAATTTATAAAATGCTGAACTAATTTTCTTTTTCAATTAAATTTAATTTAATTGAAAAATAAATGAATTTTAAATTTCTATGGTACCTGTATATTTATAGAAAGTGTTACTAATAATAATGAATTTATGAATAGCTGAACCAATTTTATTTTTCAATTTAATTTAATTTAAATGAAAAATAAATAAATGTTTTATTTCTAAGGCGTAGTATAGTTATATTTGAAACATTTGTTCAACTCAAAACAAACTACTTCAAATTTCAGGTTCAAAATTAATTAAACGTGCCTCTTCAAGAAAGAAATTTGTTCTCTAAAGACGAAACTATTGACGAATACTTGGCGTTCTGTTGAAGAAAACTAAGATTCTCTTTGTAGTGCCATAAACGTCTTCGATGACGAAGATAATCAAAAAGCAATTTAGTATTTCGTTTCTTTGGAAATAATATTAACAGTTATTCTAAGAACTGTAGGAGTTAATGCACAATTGATTCAAATTTCAAAACCCATTGTTCTTGAGATGAAAAAAATGGAGCTATTATCTAACGTACCTGAAAGATTATTTTATAAGTGTAATGAATCTTTATGATATTTGTAATTATCTCGAAGGTCAAAAAATAAATTATCAATGTTTTCTATCAATTATACATGTGGGAAAACATGGGTGCAATTATAAGTTATGCGTCCTCAATGACATGTAAACATATTTTGATAAAGTGCGAATAATTTCTGTTTACATTAACAACCATATAATTAATTAGTTTATTTGATCACTGAATTTCATGGTACAAGGGCTGGGGAGAAGAAACGGCTAAAATGAAGCAAAAATTCCACTAAAATAAGGTGGTAAAAGTACTTTTTTTTCTAAGAAGGGTTTTTCTATGCTTCATTATTGGCTTATTCATTTTCTTAATGATCGATTCTGGTATGCGAAGCGTTTACAGAATAGTGATTGATTAACAGTTATACTTTTTTTTAGTATTTGAAATAATTTACTATCAATACATTCTTTATGAATTTTAGAGTTAAATAATTTATTTGTGTTTTCTTACCAGGGATGTCGTCAGGTTTGGGGTCTTTATACTTGATGCCGAATGGAATTGAGCCAGTAGAATGCTGCAGTATTTTCTCTGCTTTTTCGATGTCATAGGCGCCAGGAGCTGGTTGAAAGAAAGATATTTTAGATGACCAAAAGCTTCTTTGGTCCCAATAGCGCAACCCAGAATTTTCATCTGGTGTTGGGAATTTTGCATTTATGAAAACTATTGCAAATCACGAAGGTGTTTATGCTTTGATCTATATACAGTGATTTCCGCTTATAAGAATCACGTTTGTTATCACTGTTTTTGATTCTTATAAGCGGTTGATTCTTATAGCCGAAATTTATGTTTTTGGACAGGCACACACACACACCTATATATACCTATATGAGATAATTTACCATAAAATACTCTTTAATTTACGTTAATTATCTTTTATTAAAATTATTTTTTATAATTTTAAAAATGCGACTTAATTTCTAGACCCTTAAGTAGATACACAGGATTATAGTAAGAGAAGAAACAATCCAATATTTGTTACAACATACCTGTTTAACAGTTTTAACATTTCAACTACAGGAAGGGAGCAAGAAAAAGTTTTCTATGGTAGTTTGACGTAAGGAAGTTTTCAGGAGGCTGTTTATACCTCTTTCAATGCCAATAGTCTCAGACGAAGATGCACCTTCTAGCTTACGTTTCACGGTTTGATAACGTGTTGAATCTACTAATGTCACGTTTGCCTAAGTGATAGTGGACACTTCATCGAAGATTTATGTGTTTCAAGATCCAGGAAGCCGCAACCAGGATGTGGGAGGTGGGAAAAAAAGAGTCCCTATTTTTGTTTGTCAGTGGAGAAAAGTGAAATCGGTCCCGGACGGGTAAAGATTATCCCTGGGTCAAACAGATAGGACAGGGTTGTGCTAAAGCGTTTAAGGGGAAACTATTATGTTATGTCTAACAAAGAAAGGGATGAATTTTACGACTATATTCCATCCCATCTTATCAATCTTTCTTAAAAAAAAGAAGAAAGAACTTCGTGCCTTTTGAGGGTTTAAATGGCTTTTTTGAAAAAATGAAAGGAAAGCGAAGAGTGTAAACTGATTCTTAAAACCGGTGGATTGATTCTTTAAAGCGAAAATTTTAACATGGAAATAATACATTTGTTTTTGTTTTCGAGATATTGATTCTTATAAACGGTTGATTCTTATAACCACTGATCACTATAAGCGGTGGTTACTGTATATATACATTTTTTACATCAATTGTATACATTGATCGTCGTACTTATTATATATATATATATATATATATATATATATATATATATATATATAAAATTTGGCCTTAATTGCATGCATTGACCGTTGTATTTAATTTGAATGTACTCCGTAGTGAAGTGCGGGTTATCAGCTAGTGTAAGTATATAAATACAGTTTGGGGACTTTATTCACACAATCATCATCTTTCTTCGTTATTGTTTGGTTCAATAAATTACCGAGTTTGGAATAAAAACATTTATCAGCCTTCATAAATTTTCTTTTTTATTTATTTCAACCTATTCCAGAAGCATAAACTTACTATTCAGTCATTTTGCAGGAGGACGTCATTTTCATCAGGACGTCCAACATAAACCAAATAACGAAGAAAGTTAATATATTTTAAGAAAATATTAAAAATGTATAAAAAAAAGAGCAACACTCAACATGAATATTATGAAGTTAAGTCCAAGCCACGCGGAATGTCAGTTTTGCTGCCATCAGTTAATATCAGCTATTCGAAATACCACTAGGGCTAGCATGAACATCTCATCCGAATGCCTTGTGTTAGGCTAGAATATTGTGGGAAATGTAGACGGGCCCTTTTTCCGGCCAGCCAAAATAAAGGAATGATATGAAAAATACAGCTTTCCTTCCGAGGAGTAGTTTTGAAAGGATTAAAAAATTATAAGACGTTAAATTTTGATAATCTTTGAAAATAAACTTATATAAAATGATTGAAATTTAATGAAATGATTTCTTGGAAAAAAAGTAACCGCAAACTTCTTTTTTGACAAATAATTGTTTGTAATTACCGAATAGGTAGAAGGGAATATTAAAATATTTCTCGAGGGGAAAATGTTGGAGAGATTTAAAGAAATAGATTCGGTTACCTGGAATTTCATCAATCTTATGCTCCCTATATTTAATGCCAAATGTGACTGAGCCAGAAGTTTGGTGTATTATTCTTTCAGACTTTTCAACGTCATAAGCACCGGGAGCTAAACAATAAAACATAAGAAGTGATTAAAAAAATACATCAAAGAGTAACGTTAAATAATATTGTTTAAAAGATAAACAAGCACAAATTATTCTTTTTCTGTACTTGAGAAAGAAAATATAATGTGGTCTGGTGAATTTTTTTATTTGCCTTTTCCACCTCATGCGTGCCTGGGGCTAAAGAAAATAAAAAGGCAAATGAAGATAACAAGATATTTTATCTTTGAAAGTCTCCGTAGGGATTGGTAAGTTACTGATAATCAATTAAAATTCATACTAAAAATTACCTGGAATGTCCTCAGGTTTAGGTTCCTTATATTTGATACCAAAAGTAACTGCTCCGGGTGATTGGTGTATCACCTTTGCTGCCTTTTCGACGTCGTAAGATCCTGGTGCTAGGAATAAAAAAGAAAAGTGATTAAGGTATTTTAAATGCCTTCTTTCCCAGCTAGGACTGAAGGATATGCACCAAAGTTCTTTAATTTTATTTATTGTTATTTGATATTGGAAAAATTACCCGGAATGTCATCAGGTTTTGGTTCCTTATATTTGATGCCAAAGGTGACAGCTCCAGATGACTGGTGTATGACTTTCTCTGCCTTTTCAACGTCGTAAGCTCCTGGAGCTAGGGGTAAAAATGAAAAGCATTTGAGAGATTTTAAAAATAAGTATTTGTGTTTTGAGATAGGACTATATGACATGAACAAACGAGCTTCACTACATACTAATTGTTGAGATTAGGAAAAATACCTGGGATGTCATCAGATCTTGGTTCCTTATATTTGATACCAAAGGTGACAGCTCCGGATGACTGGTGTATTACTTTTTCCGCTTTTTCAACGTCGTAAGTTCCTGGAGCTAGGAGTAAAAAGGAAAAGTATTAGTGAGATATTTTAAAAGTATTTATTTTTTCTGAGACAGAACTTTATGATCTATACAAACGTGCTTCAATACTATTTACTAGCTTTTTGAGATTAAGAAAGTACCTGGAATTTCATCAGGCTTACGGTCTTTGTATTTGATGCCAAAAGGAGCGGCTCCAGTTTTCGGATGAATGTTCTTATCAGCTTTTTCTACATCATACGCACCAGGTGCTGAATATTAAAAAAGATCGAAAGTTTAGATGACATAATGAAATTTCTAAAACGATCTAAAGTTTAGATGAGACAGTGAAATTTCTAAAACGATTAAAAGTTTGTATGAGATAATAAAATTCCTAAAATGATCGAAGATTTTTTGATTTCAAAAATAAGAATTTGACCCATATACACCACATATTTTGGAATACTTTTTAGATAAAAAATGCATGTATAATATAGTATGACATATCTATAGAACAGATTTGTTTTGTTTCATAAATTTGATGAGAAAAAGCATTACGTTTTTCTTCCAATTTCATTAAATTTCCCAAAATCAGTTTTATTGTGTAGTAACTGAGAATTCTGGAGCCTTACATGAATCCAAAAGTTAATTTCTCCGAGCTAAATAATAATTTGATAATAGTAAGTATTCAAAATTTAACTTATATGTAAACATAAACTTTTGAATTGACATACATAGATATATACGACGTTCACATATGTATAGGTATGCGAGCGCGCACACAGACACACATAGATATACATGAAAATATATTTGCTACCATCAACATTAACTTAAGAGACTTATTTTTAACTTTTGTGAAATTTATGTTTGGTTATCTTTAAATTTTACGTTTATTTTCACAGTAAATATTACGTAATAAACATAGGCTATAATAGTTAAAATAAATAAATAAATGAATTTCTATTACATTTCTGTACATAGTGTATATAGTGTTCATATAAAATAATCCTTTTTAGTGAGATTTTCCAAACATATAGAACTATACGAAATATTCTGAAAACATATGCAAGAAGTATTAAAAATACACAACATAAGAGATTGGTTATCTTTGCAAAACAGCCAAATTATAAAATCTCTCTCTAAATGTAACTTAATAATTGAAGGAAAAAACGTCAAGATATTCTGAACGAAAGTGATAAAAAGTTATTTCGGTTAGGCAAAAATAGGAACAACTAAATGGCAGGAACAGAAAACAGGGAAATTTTTCGAAGCTTTGTCTGGCAAAGTTTATTACACTTCGAAAGCTAAAACGTGAAATACAGAGTAAAAAATTATCTCTAATCTTAAAAATAAAATGTTCTTCTATTTTTAAGGTATTTTAGGGTTACATACTCTAGCATTATTCAAATTATACACGAATATATCGGTAATTTTTGGAAAAATAAGGAAAAACAAATCAAATCAAACTTATTTTGAAATTTGTAAAAAGATAGAGCAATTTTTATTATAAGTTTTAACGATGAAAGAAACCATGTTTTAAATGCAAAAATATTTAATGTTTAAGTAAAAGAACATTTGAAATTAAAATTATATAGTCATAGATACCTGGAATGTCATCAGGTTTGGGGTCCTTGTATTTAACTCCGAAAGAAAGACCTCCAGTTCTCTTATCAGTAGTTCCAATATCGTAAGATCCAGGTGCTAAAAGCGGAGTAAAACAAGTTTCTTTTCTAATCTTTAATTCATGTATAAAAGCTCATAAAAACCCTCAAAAGAATTATATTACACCTAAAATGTTATAGACGCAGAGTCTTAAATGACTTTGTACATAATTCCTTATTCAAAGCTATAAATACTGAGGCTACGAGTATGTAAAGGTACTTCTGCAACAGTACACAGCCTTTAAGATATTTCTTATGCATTTTTTCGCTAATACACCAAAAATTTCATTAATGTGTAGACTGCAAGGTAATGAATCTGGGTGTATTTCTATTACTGTTTCCTAGGTGCAAATTATTATTTTTTCGTTCTTTCTGTAAAGCATATACGTAATAGCTTTAATCATTTAATAAAATAACAAACTACAGACCAATAAATTTTTCACCGGAAATTACATCTCAAATCTATTAATAGCAGTTACATAAAATCTTTTCAGGGATTTGTGGTAGATTAATCTTTAAACTAACTTTTAGATCCTTAGATTTAAAGAAAAGCTTCGATGTAATATAATTGTAGCTTCTATTTCATTTGATAGAAGCCAGTAACGTTTACAGATAATTTTCCATTAACTTTGTTTATGGCAGAGAAAAAAATTTACTTTCCAAAATTTAACTCTTGTATTTAATATTATTTATTGTCGTCACGTGTAAATATTACACCGAAACATACATTTTTCAGGGACTATGATCATATAGAATAAGAAATAAAAGAGTAAGTAAAAATATGACTATTCAGAATACTCCCAATAGAAATTTGAGCTTTTAATTCTAACATACAAAGTTATTAATCCGTGAAATGAATTTTGTTTGTTTTTGTGTAGTTTTATGTACATCGTTATCAACTTGGAAGATAATTTACAGTTCAAATCATTGAACTGAGAAGAAATGATTTAAGTCTGAATAAATTTTCTTCAAAAGATGAAATTTTGCAGGTACATCTATTTGTAGAAAAAAAAATCTCCAAGTGCAATTAAAAGTACCTGGTAAATCATCGGGCTTGGGATCCTTATACTTAACTCCGAAAGATACACCTCCAGTTTTCTTATCAGATTTTTCTACGTCGTAAAAACCAGGGGCTAAGAAATAAATATATTTTCATGTCTTATAAGTTTTCGTGGAATCATTCTACATAATTCAAACAAAACAGTGTATTAACAACATAAATGATTAAAAAATTTTTTTTTTCTTACAAAATCACATACAATTTCCAGTTATAAAATAACTTAGAATTTCAATCATTGCATCGATAAATAGTAAACAAAAATATAATTATAGTACATTTTAAAGCTTAATCTACATATATAAAACAGTTCCGTAACTGACTGACTGATTGACAGTTACCGCTGGTCCTAAAGGGCTGAAATTTTGCATGGCGATTCTTCTTATAGTGTACGGGTGCACTAAGAAAGATTTTTGAAAAATTTTTGATAGATTTTTTAAAATAAAATTTTTAAGTTGTTTTTGTAACTTTTTAAAGTTTGCATTTAAAATAATAACTTGAGGGTTATAAAATTTATATCACGAGAAAGATCATAAAAATTCCTTTAAAATGAAATCTTTTTCGAATCTTTACCTCCATTTTCTGATTTTTGGTGAAATTTTAACGATAAATTTTTAGAATTTAATTTATTAAATGCTGATCTCATGGTTTCTTTTTTTTTGATACTTTAAATTAATTTAATAAAAGATAAAATTGAACCACTAGACTAATTGAGATGGAAGTTTCTAAAGAATTTAATTTAAATTAGTATGTTTTATGGATATTAAACATACAAATCAATTGAATACATTGACCGTTGTAGTTAATTTGAATATTTTCTTCTACATGATTTTTTCTATAAAAATATCCGTTACGATATATATGTATATATATTTATACATACATACATATATATATATATATATATATATATATATATATATATATATATATATATATATTAATTAATTAATTGTATACATTGATCATTGTATTTATTATAAATATTTTTTTTTTGTTTTTTTTGGCATTAATTGCATACATTGACCGTTGTATTTAATTTGAATGTACTCCGTCGCGAAGCACGGATATTTAGCTAGTGTTCTATAAAGAGGCATCTGTTAGTCTGATAATAGCATGAACAGTTTTGCTAGAGTACCTGGTAAATCGTCCGGCTTGGGATCCTTGTATTTAACACCGAAAGATACACCTCCAGTTTTCTTATCAGATTTTTCAACATCGTATGAACCGGGTGCTAAAAATGAAATATTTTATTGTTATTTATAGGTTTACATAGAGCCGTAATATATTATTCAAACGTAAGAGTTTTAATCTCTTGAAATATTTTTATTGGTATTTACAAGGTTACTTATATCTTTCAGCTTGGAAAATAATTTAGAATTTCAATCCTTCTATCTTTAAATTAGTAAACAGAGGGATAATTGTAGTATTTTTTTAAAGCTTATTATTTCATTTCTCTTAAGCTGATAGCAAAATGGACAGTTTCATTTAAAGTACCTGGTAAATCGTCAGGCTTTGGATCCTTGTATTTTACTCCAAAAGACACACCTCCAGTTCTTTTATCAGCTTTATCGACATCATAAGAACCAGGTGCTAAAACAGAAAAAAATTTCTTTATTTTCAGGTTTGTTTAGAGCAGGGATTCCCAACCTTTTTCCTACATCGAGCCTTTTAAAAGAATGATTTCCTTCATCAACCCCTTCACATTTTTCTCTGATATACAGCATACAACATAATTATAATACTAAAATTGTACATAAAACATTTAAAGATAACAATTTGACTAAGAATATGAAAAAAAAATTAGAAAAAGTGGTTCATTAGGTTTGTTTTATTATTTTTGTACTATTTTCATTTTTAATTTCACAAATGTAAACAAGATTTCATAAACACAGATTGTAATTGCACAAACAGCGCCAACAGAAAAACGAAACTGCTTCTGATTGCATCGGGTCTAGTGGATTTCCCCAGTTCTGCCTAGTGTTGGTACACAATTAAAAGCCGACAGAGGCATTCGAGGCATATACAAAAGCGTCATGACACTCGACTTTAGATGCGTGGATCACTCCGCCCTCGGCAAATCCGTATTTATAAATATTAAAACAGATATTATTATGTAATAATTACTTTCCCAAAAACTTAAATTAAATTTTAAAACAGAAAAAATATATCATAGACCCCCAATAGTCCCCTGGAATACTATAGACCATTTGTAAACTTCCATCGACCCTCAAGGGGTCCCTGGTTTAGAGTTATGCTATATCACTCAAACATAAAAGTATTAAACTCTTGAATGATTTTACTTTATTCGGACGTTAATAACCGTTAGCTAAGAAGTAATCATAGAATTTATATTAGTCCATACATAAATAAATAGTGAACAGTGATACAACTGGACTAGTATTGAAAGCTTAATGTTTCATAAAGAGACATCTGTTAAGCGGACTGTAAGTTAAGCTGATATCTGTTAACATGTACAGTTTATTGGAAAGTACCTGGTATATCATCAGGCGTTGGATCTTTGTACTTAGCACCGAAAGACACACCTCCAGATTTCCTATCAGCTTTTTCGACATCGTAGGCACCAGGAGCTAAAGATGAAATGAAACCAGAACATAAACTATGAGTCCAGAGGGATAATAAAAACTTGAGCAGTTAAAATTATTTCATATTAACGCAAAATATTTATCGGTAAAAGCTAAATAATAAAAATTAAAATTATCTTAACTTTTATGTTCTCATTAATTTATCCCAGTTCAACTTGCATTGGGGGATTACAATAGTGCCCTTTACACGTACGCTCTTTCCCGCGTGAAACCACAATCCCGCGCGATTGAGTGCGCGTGTGAAGGTGTCGGAGAGGAAGGGAAAGCTGCTTTGGAACGTACTGCAAGTTTTCCCGCGCGCAATCCCGTAAACTCCAAGCACTCGCGAAAGAGCGTACGTGTAAAGGGCGCTATTGGCTTAAAAGCTTAGGCGAGCAAATTTTCTAAATATTTATATAATTCAATCCAGTGTGAAGCAATATTTAATTTAACTAAAAAAAAAAGTAAGGGTATTAAAAATGTTTCTTGTTGCTTTGGTCTTTATAATGGATGCATGAAAAATATATTTATTCTCATATTTCACGATTTTTTTTTAAAGATTACCTGGAATATCATCCGGTTGTCTATCCTTATATTTGATACCAAATGTAACTGCACCTGCAGAATGGTGGATGATCTTTTCAGCTTTATCTACATCATAAGTACCTGGGGCTAAAGTGAAAATAAGGAAAATGTTCTTATATTTCAAGAGAAAAAAAAAAACATTAAATATACAAATTAAAGAAAATTCTCTCATGAATGTGTAAGAAAATGCTACGTATAAAAAGTTCGAATGTATGCCGAAAAATTTGTGCTGTATAATACAGATCAAAATAGCAAATACAATATGTCGCTTTTTTATTCCTTATTCAGAAATAATTTCTGCAATTCCCACCTCTTTTACGTGTTTAAAAAAATAGTTGTTAATATCTGATGATAATTTCTATTAGATTGCAACACATTACAGGGTTAAGTATCTTACGAGATGCTATATAGTTTAACAAACGAGATTGTCAAAGAGTGTACAATTGTAGATCAAATCAAAATGATGAGGCGACACATGAGCATGTAAAATCATGATTTTGAGAAATGTGCCTGCTCCTTACTTATATGTACTGGAAAGAAAACAATGAATTCTAAAATTACATCTCCTTTTGTAAGGCATAAATGACAAAAGTAGGACAATTAAGAGAGAAGCAGCAGCAGAATGTAAAACGGGGAAAGATTTTTGAAATAGTTTCCTTTTCTTTTAAGAAACATTGCAAGTGCAGAATTAAGATATCCTGTCAAGATGTTAAAACTCCAAGAAACTCAAGATGTTAAAATCTAAAAACACTCGTTTCTGCACATTTTTTTAACTCGATGCTATATTACTTTAAAAAGAATGACAACATAAGAAGAAATCCGATCAGAAAAATTTAGAGGTTCCTCGACTTTGCTGTCATAAACAAAATGTGATTCTTTTTATGCCCAACACATAAAGACACACATACATTTTCAAGGGTTTCACTTTATATTTATACACAAGCACATGTATAAATATTATTTAACTTAAAACTAAACACAAGGCTACCATTATATTATATTATATATACAACGAATTTTAGCCCTCCCATTCAAGCCACAACAATGTCCTATGTTATGAAGTGTGGAATAGTGATATTAATAGTGCAAGCATACCAATTTATCCTTCCCACAAACAGTATTCCTAACCTTTCGGCGGCAATAATTTCATAGGTTATGGCTAGACAAAAATAAAAGGGTCTAATTTGAATTTACGTGGTTTTCATTAAATTTAATTATTAAGTGTCTAATATGAATGAAATGGGAACTAAAATGTTTAAAATGAACGCAATGTAAACATTTTCTGATAGTGGATTTGATAAATTTATTAGAGTAATCTGATATAACAAATTCTGAACATTATCTAACAGCGTGCTGATTTCTCATTCATTTAAACTATATTTCCTTGGTTATTATCACAGCGCAAGCACTCGTCGATTATAGTATGACAGTCTTCTATAAGTGCATTCCTTCCCTGTAGCAGGTATCTTTTTATGCCACGTGGAACTTCAAATAAACATCTTGCTATATTACACGGAAACTACAGTCCTAAAAATTAATTCCCATAAATCACATCACATCCTCTATAGCGAGACTTTTGTGTGTGTGTGTGTGGGGGGAGATTAATTATTTTTTCCAGTGAAGAAACAGATTGGACCTCAGGTACATTGAGAATGAGCCCGTCTGCACACGGGGCAACTCAAAGGAAACTGATAACTGACTCAAATCACAAACCAGTCCGTGATGAGTCGCAACCTATGTAATTGAATGGAGCCACGCACACGGCGCGACTGGTTACAAACCCGTCGGACAGGTTTGTAACCAGTTGCGCCGTGTGCGTGGCTCCATTCAATTAAATAGGTTGCGACTCATCACGGACTGGTTTGTGATTTGAGTCAGTTATCAGTTTCTTTTGAGTTGCTCCGTGTGCAGACGGCCTAAAGGTAACTGCATGTAGCGACGACTGCATCAAACACAAAAAGCTGAATCAAGAAGTAAAAACAACAAAAGAGCTATTCATATGTGAAATATGGGATTGTTTGACTAAACTTTAAATAAAAATTTACCAGAAATAATAACGATGAAACATTTTAGACAAGAGTGATTTACATACGTGGGCAAGAAATGAGACATTTATAAAATAGAGTTAGTATGAAAGATTAGAAGACAAGAAATCGGAGATCAGAAGAAAAAAGTTGCATATATTTATTAGTTTTTTATTAATAAAAAATACAGAGAAAAAGAAGCAGTGACATTCTTCAAATGTTTGAAAGCACATAGAACCTAAGAAAGAAAAAGACAAGATGTTAGTTTTGGAATAACTGATAGAAAATGGCAGTACTAAATACAGATGAAGAAATTGTTAATAAAGTAATATGAAGATGAAAAAGAACAGTTAGGAAACTCGATATAATCGTTCAGAATCTTTATAAACATTACCAGGAATATCATCAGGCTTTCGATCTTTGTATTTAATACCAAATGAAACGGCACCAGAGGACTGGTGAATTGTCCAGTCTGCTTTTTCAACATCATATGCACCAGGGGCTGTTGATAAAGAAAAATGATTTTTAGAGCTTGCAATCCAGATTTAATACCGTCATATATATATATATATATATATATATATATATATATATATATATATATATATATATATACACACACACATAAACAGGTAACTGACGCTAAATTTCAAACATTGGTTTACTACGGCAAGGTTAAACTATTCAGTCTTTTTGGTTTCACCTGAGATGTCAGGAAGTTTATAATACTTGAGTTTAACACTGAAAATAACTGCTCCTAATGAATGAATGATGTTTTTAGCCTTTTCAATATCGTATTATCATGGGGATTAAAGATAAAAGGAAATATGTAACTTTCCGATGGTAATAGAATATGTTTAATGGTGAAAATTTCTATCTAAAACCTTTTACAACTGATAGTTTTTAATTAAACTAAAAGAGAGCAAAAATTTTGGTAAATTTTTCGCTGAATGCCTAATGACACAATTCCAAATAAGCGAGCTTTAACTGTCTGCAGTTGCCCCCGGTTTCATAGATCTAGAGCATGAACATTTATGAAACTGTGAAAATCAAACAATGACACATTGAAAGATTCATAGTGATTAATAATGTACAAATTTATATTATGTTATCACTTAACATTTATATGAAATCACATGCACGTTTTACTGCCATTTTGAATAACTTATCACGATAGAAATCAGGAGGAAAGAGGTGGGTATCCACATTTTGGAATAATCTCTTCTCACAAAGTCTTAGACGGTAACATCAAAAAATCTGCCAAGGTTAAAGGATTTATTAATGTACGGTAAATAAACTGAAAAACAGAATTTCAGCTTTATATCCATAGATATACCATGAATACTAAATGCATGCAAAAATACAACATTATATAGATGCTTGTATGCTTGTATGAACTAACATGTAAAACACTTACATACAAAATGCACTTGCATATAAAGTATGAATACACTGTAAAAATATCTTTCTTCTTATTTTAAAATTTTCTAAACACTTTGATTAACACTATTACTAAAACGACATTATTTAAATTTTCTCTTGCAAAAATTGGTTGGAAAAATCGAGTCAGTTTATGAATTATCATCCTTTCATTTCAGTGAATGAAATGTACTAATATCGCGGGATATATGAGCAATTAGATCGTGATACCTGGAATGTCATCAGGCTTTCGATCTTTATATTTGATTCCAAAACTGACTGCTCCAGGTGATTGATGCACCGTACTGTCCGCTCTCTCAACATCATAAGCCCCAGGAGCTGAAACATAAGTTCAAATAATTACAAGATAAAAGAACTTTTTATAAACCATGTTTTTAAATTTTCTGTTGAATCATATAAACTTGACAATTCTATGTATTAATAAATACATTTTACAAATTTTTTGATGAATTATCCCATCAACTTGATAGAAAATGATCAAATGCGTAATCAATCGTTTAGCTCGAGAATTGGAAGTTAACTTGCATTTAACTTTTCGTTCCCGTCTCGGCCGATAGATGGCGGCACCATTTTACAAAACAAAATTAACTGAAAATGAATTCAATCCCGCTTAAAGATGGCTAAAAGTATTAAAAGAATGCAATGCCATCGTGTTCTGAGTTATTCTAAAAGTTTTAAATGTCTAGCTAGTCGGGAAGTTAGTTAAAAATCGATTGCAAGATTTGTACTGGATTAACACACACACAAACAAACAATCAAACAAGAAAGCGAGTTAATAAAACATGGTAAAAATAAAAGCAATTTCCGTGTTTATGAATACGAGACAATCACGTTTATAACATAAAAAAGTACATTTTATACTATAAAACATGTTATACTATGTATCATATTTGTATTACGGTAAGCTTTTCGCTGACATACCGTATGGAAAATTAGCATGACGAGAATGGTATAAACGTGATATTTACAGTACCTGGAATGTCATCAGGTTTTTGATCCTTGTATTTAATGCCAAACGAAATTGCTCCGCAGGATTGGTGAACTGTCTTATCTGCTTTTTCTACGTCATAAGCCCCAGGTGCTAAAAAGAAGACGAATATAATTTTTTTTCTCAAAAAGCTATTTTTAGTTAAAAGTATCACTCTGAAATGAAACATATTTATGTGAAAATAATTATAGATCACATGCTAAATGTTAATGTCAGTAACAAAAAGTTTATTTTTGGCAGAGAAAAACAAGCCAAAATCAGTTCAAGAACCATTCTTTAGATTAAAATAATACAGTCACCAAAATCTTAAGTCAAAACCTACAGTCTTTTTTAAGAATACTTAAATTCGGTGAGTACACTTCTAGAAAACGATTAGTTTTAAATAAAAGAGATTGATACAGTGAAGATTTTCATTCCTTTAGCTTCATAAATCAGATTGCTTTCAATCAGATTATTGATAACACATGTAAGATAACTTCTTCAATGGGTCATATATGACAATGAAAACTTGAAACTTCATTGATTTTAAATTAAAATTCAATACCTTGTATCTCATTGTGAGATTGTCTTACGAAAAAAGAAATCGAAATTTTATAGGTAACTGTCACAAATTAACTAATGGTTTGAAAACATATCGATATCAATCAAAAGTATCAAACTGGTCATATCAACAGGAATTTCATCACGGTTTTCATTCACATTCAATTTGCCATACTACCCTAAAACTTTGATGAACCTTAAAAATGAGTCCCTTCAAGACGAGTCCAGTAGAAAAAAAAAATCTTACAGTTAATAGAGATATTACTAATAATATGTTAGAGGTCCTGGGGCTTATGATGTTGATTGAGCGGACCATACGGTGCATCAATCACATGGAGCAGTAACTTGTGGAATCAAATGTAAAGATCGAAAGCCTGATGACATTCCAGGGATCACTATCTAATTACTGATATATCCTACGATATTAGTATATTTCATTCACTGAAATGAATGTACGATATTTCTTAAACTGATTCATTATTTCCAACGAATTTTGCAAAAGAAAATTTAAATAATGTCATTTTAGTAATAGTGCTAATCAAAAGTATTTGTTTAGAAAAATTTTTAAAAAAAGAAAAATATTTTTACAATTTATTCTTATTTTATGTATCTCATTGCAATCACATGAGAATTTTTTTATAAATTACTTCCAGAAAACTAAGTGGCACACTTGAAGTATGTGAATCTAGGGCTCAAATTGACACTAACATATCTCATACCTTAAGGAAAAAATGACGTTAAAAAGTAATCTGCAGTTTTTAAGCTATATGCGCAATATGATAAAATTAATCAATTTGAGAGACGTCACATACGCACTTCTTTCAGGCATTTCCTTTCAAAACGTAGTAATTCTTTTGCTAACATATTATTAGTAATATCTCTAGTAATTGTAAGATTTTCTTTTTCTGGACTTGTCCTGAAGGGACTTATTTTTAAGGTTACTTATTCTGAAAGGTACTTATTTTGAAGGTACTTAATTTGAAAGTTTAAGGGTAGTATGACACTTTGAATGTGAATGAAAACCATGATGAAATTTATGTTGGTGTGACCAGTTTGATACTTTTGATTGATATCGATATGTTTTCAAACTATTAGTTAATTTGTGAGAGTTACCGATATGATTTCGATTTTTTTTTTTCTTCTTGAGAAAATCTCTCATTTATTTATGCCAACGCCTTAATGCAATTAGTTAGCAAATTATCACATGATTATTTATTTTTAGATAGACTTTTAATTTCCAAAAAATTAAAATTTGTTTTGATGGACATTATAAAAATGTGTTTCATGATTATCTCCAGGACAAACAAAAACAAAAAACAAACATGAAGCATGATGCCTAAGTATTTAATCTCGCGTTTCGGATATTTTTCAACCAAGCAAAATGTTTGAAAACGATTAAAAATATACAGAAGCAGATTATTACTTTAAATGTGACAGTTAATTCAGAGCAAGGAAAATGATATTACCTGGGATATCGTCAGGTTTTTGATCTTTATATTTTATACCAAAGGTAACTGCCCCAGAGGATTGATGAGTAGTTCTATCAGCTCTTTCAATGTCGTAAGATCCAGGGGCTGGAAAAATTAGGCAAAAAATTTTCATTATTGAAAATGAAAATTTCTGATACCCTAAATTAAATTAAACGATGTGTTGACAAGATATATGTTACGTGTATAATATCCGAAGAAATTTCAAAATTTCCATTAATGGTATTGAACCTGAAAATGCGTGAAGATATATTTGACATTTACTTGAACATGTCTGTGTGCATATTTTGCAATAGGTTTTTCCGGAAAGGAATTCGAAATATATTATGAAGATTTATGAAAATTTTCACTGAACGTCAATCGCGTTATTTTAGAAGCAAATATATAATCATGGCCTTTCTCGTAAGGATTGCATAAATGAAACGCTCTATCGATAAATACATAACAGATTATAAACATCTTTCTAATCTCTGGGGTTGTAGTTTAATGCCGTAGCAAATAAATTCGGTATCGTGCTCACCATATCTTTTTCTATTTTTATAGATTTATAATGGCTCAGTATTAAATAAAGATGCCAGTTGGGATTCCAATTTATTATTTTCATGATAATACTTCTACAACATTTAAATGGTAATTCTGTGAACTTCACCTCGGAAATTCTGCATATTTTGAAAGCAAATCTATTCCATGATTTCTAGTTTGAGTGTTATGCAAATAGTATAAATTACCCCTCATAGATGGCAGCACTGATGTTCCATTTCGCTAAAATTTCCACGACTATAATTTTGCAAGAACAATAAATTCGCCATAAAAAACAATAAACAAATAAAATTTTAAAAAATCGTTATCAAAACTTTCTACCCTTCTATAATATAAAATGAAGATGGGGGCAATACAGGTAAAATTTTGGATGCTAAATAGCATTTTTATTTCTTATACGCGGCATACATCATCTCATGAATTCTTTTGTTACATACACGATTTGAAATAAATCCAAGTAAAGAAACTGTTTTATCTCAAACTTTTACGTGTAAGCGAGTCTCAAACTGATCCGAAACTAGGTGAAGGCAGAATAAAACGTTTTAATGAATGAATTAGAGATGTTTTGTCATAAGAAAATGTATTTATATTAATAATATAATACTTAAAATCATTGTATTTAGTATTGTAGAAAGTCTTTCTTACCATAAATATAGATATGCAACTTTCTTGTCATACTTACTACTCAACCGCGACCAACTTTCTTTAAATAAAAAATCACACGACCCCCAATGAACATTTTTTGGTAGAAGCAGATTTTTTTAAAAATAAAAATTACAAAATTGTTAGCAAAAAAAAAAAAAAAAGAAATAAGCAAATTTAAAAAAAAAATTTTTAAAAATCTATGAACTGTAGATTATGGGTATATATTTACATTGCCTAATAAAAATAAAAAAAGTCTCGCTTACTTTTTACAACTGTTTATGCCCAATCTCACGTAATCAAAACTTCACATTGATTTATTAATATGTATTTGTATTTCATTTAGATAAAAGAGAGTGATTTAAAAATTATAAGCTTCATATTAAAACACTGAAAATTATAAACTGCAGTTATTTTTATAAAACTAAATTAAAAAAAAATTATGAGAAAGGTGAGACTGAACCTCGATTAATATTTTTCAATATTACTTAAATTATTTTAGAGTGCTATTTTTGCATCATCTTCCGGGTTAAGTCTTCATCATTGTATGGTTTTTATAGCAACTAATTTTGGAAAACCATTTTTAAACAGATAGGTTGAAGCTAATGTAAGCAATGTAAGTATAGAGTTGCAAGACTATTTGGTCCCTTATATAACAATATATCATATGTGTTTATATAACAATAACGTATCATTAAAAAAATATAAATAAAAATATCACAAATATGTTACAGAAAATTTAAAGTACACTTTTAAATTAAACAATTCAATGATATAAATCCATTTTAAACTATCTGGCAAAGCTTCATTTCTTTTCGCTTCCCCTCGGTGGGTCACGACCCACATTTTGCATACCACTGCAATTCGCAACAAAAATTTCCATAACACGACTCTGTCTCAGGTAAGATAGTATTGTGTTGTTGTTGCTAATGCCCCCTGGTTAGAGGTTCCATTCACCAGGTCCAAATAGGCTATTGGGCTGAAAGGGGCGGCTCCTGTTTTGAATTTTTGCCAGGTGATGGCCGAATGGCTAGGGCGGCATTCGGTTCAGATCCTGTGGGTTCGAGTCCCACTGTTCAGATCCTGACGTTGAGTCCCACTGTTGGCATGGATGTTTTAGCCATTCGTAATCGGCTTTAAACTGTAGGTCCTTGTCTAATTAGCCCTCGTGTAGCAAAAGTTGACCGTAGCGCTTCAAATCAAACCAACGCAACCTGTTTTGAATTAGCACCACAAGGCTGTAATGTGAACAGTGCCACATTAGCACTGTTTTGATTTAGCCAAGTCGGAGTCCGACTTGGCTAAATGACCGGTCCCGTAATTTTGAACCGAGTCAAGTGACGAGACCGGAACACTTGACCCCGCACCTCCAGAGGTAAATTTGAGTACTTGAAGGACATTGCAGACACGACCTATTTTACGTGCCCCGGCCACCATTAGTGAACACGGCGGTGGATTTGTAGCGACGAGCATCGAACCAGGGACGTTCAGATCCCTGGCCCGCTGTTCTTGCCAAAATAGTATTGTATGATGTAGGAATCAGGCTTAAGTGTGTACGTATATGAAATTGGTTAGCATTTAAATAATTACCAGGTTAGATATTCATTTCCTTTTTAATTATAGGGTCTACCATTTTATAAGAATATAAACTTTTTGTTCCAAAATTTTCTAATCAGGTTTTCCTGCGAATGCGTACCCATCTTCATTCATAGAAATGGTTTTTCCTGATTGCGTTTTATTTTCATTTTCATGCGATTCAGTAATTAAAAAATATCCTGCGTAATTAATTCTTTTGGTACGAGAACATTTTTAATATAAATCTACTATGTTTCTACTCCGTGTGTATTGCCCCATGAACAACACCTAGATATTTGTCTTCCTCAAGCATAGGATCTGAAACAATTCAAACACTGGGTAAAATTTAAAATATGTTATATTATATATAGAAAATTATTTGCTTCACTTCGTTAGATGATGGTTTTGTTTTTTTTGCCAAACTTTAAATAATAATAATAAAAAAAAAACTTTAGCACATTTAGTGAGTGGTCATATGCTCTATATATTTACAAAATATCTTGAAACCGTTATTGAAAGTTATAATTAAAATACATAGAAGTGTACCTGGAATATCCTCGGGCTTTCTGTCCTTGTATTTAATGCCAAATGTAACGGCACCAGGTGACTGATGGACAGTCTTATCAGCCCTTTCAACATCATAAGCACCAGGAGCTATAAAAAGCAAATGAAAATAAAACAAATATTTACTCCCTATTGAACGTGCTAGTAACAATACGTAAATTGCAATACTTTGTTAAAACATAGATGAATCCTATACCTATTTTAGAAAATTGTTTGTTAGCAAAATTTTTATTTCATTTATAATATCAATCTATACCTGGAATATCATCAGGTTTTTGGTCTTTGTACTTGATGCCAAAAGTAACAGCTCCAGATGAATGATGAACGGTGTGATCTGCTCTTTCAACATGGTAAGCTCCAGGAGCTAAAAGATTTGACACACATTTATGTTAATTATGAGTGACCAGATGATCAAGTTATTAATAAATAACGAAAGTATGCAAACAGAGGAGAGAGTAATACGAATTTTATGGGGTATTTTAAGAGGACACAAAAATCATGCTTTGGCACAAAACGTAATACAGTGGAATCTCGATATATCGTTTTTCAAGGGACCGATTGAAATGAACGATAAAAGCGGGAAAACGATAGATGCGGAAACATAACAAAGCAATATGATCGTTGGGACTGGGTAAAATGAACGACACATACGGAAAAACGATGGATCCGAAAACGATCGATCGAGATTCCACTGTATACCTGGAATATCATCGGGTTTCTGATCTTTGTATTTAATGCCAAACGTAACTGCCGCGGACGATTGGTGAATAATTTTTTCAGCTTTATCAATATCATATGAAACAGGTGCTAAAATAAAAATTTAAATTCACAAACTTCATAGTAAAAGAAAGCTTTAATCATTCATTACAACTGAATATAATTTAAAAAAAGCTAGCTCTCTCTCTCTATTATATATATATATATATATATATATATATATATATATATATATATATATATATATATATATATATAACATACAAGATCAAAAATCTTTTCTAATTTCCAAATTCTTTTAATTACCTTTAAAATTACTTGAGCGTAAGCAAGCTATTTTCGTTTTAAGAACAAAGGAATTGGGAGTATCCTAAATACAAAAGTAGGCAATTAATATATCATCCCTTAACCCCCAATCTCGTGGGCGCCAAAACTCATATAACAAGACACGGGACTTCTGAGCCCAGATAACTGGGCTGGCCAACGGATGCAGAGAGCAAGGGTCATGTGATAACGACCTCACGAAGTTATTTAAGCCCGAACACGCTTGAAGAGCGACTTTTTGCGCTATCGCTCTACTTCCAGCGTTGCTTTTTGCTCGCTCGTTTCCCAGTTACGTTCAGTCGGGTGATTCTGTGGGGCTATTTTTATAGCTTGCTCATGAGTGACCTGGCTAATGTAGCTGGATCGGCGGGTGTAAGCCCTGTTGGTCGTTTTTATCGGTCTTCCGACTCTGATTCTGGGGATGAAGTCCCGTTTGCTTCAACTTCATCACTTTCCCGCTCGGACTTTCTTATTAACTCAACGCAACCGCAAGATGACGACGCTCTGCTGCGTAAGGCAGTGGATGCCAGGAACGAACTTGGAACGGACTCAAGGAAACTCTCCAAAAGTCAAAAGAAGAAACGTGCTGCCGCCAGGAAGCAAGTCGACGCCATTAACACAGCGCCGATCAACCAGCCACCAGTTGAGTTGACGGAGCAATTGGAAATTGCTAAAAGACGCGATGATTTCCACAAATTTATCGACGCTCACTACCCAGAGGACCAGCACAGCTTCTCCGAGATTCTGAAAGTCTTCGCCAACAGTCTGCACAACAGATATTACTTCCTACAGATCGAAGAGCGTTACAAGGTAAGTGATGCTTTCAATCAGTTGTACTCAGTGCTCAATAGTAATAGGGCTAATGATATTAGGGACTTTTTCCACATTTTTCACCTTGATGAATTCTTTAATAGAGGTATTGCTCATTGGAATCATAGAATTTTTGCTAAGTTCAACGGAGAACTTTTTATAAATGAAAACGGTACTTTAGATTACAGAACTAAAAATGTAAAACGTCAGAGAGTTGACTCTGCCCCCTCCCAAGATCCTAGTACGTTAATTACTACTCAAAATTCTGAACAGCCGATTGCTGGCGCTAATAATGATAACATCGAAGTTACTACTTCGTCTGAAACTATTGATATGGAGACGCAAGATTCTGCGGAACCTAAGCGCGCGCAAAAGCATCATATTTACTTTGAATCTGGTCCTAATTATAAAAACCTAATTATGTCTATCAAAGGCACTTGTCCTGAAGCCGAGCTAGCGATGGCTGGCTCTCTGATCCACGTTGTTTTCACGAATGTCGTGAGTTACAAAAACGCGCAAGAACTACTAATCAAAAACAATGTCCCATTTAGAATAATTGATCCGAGGTCGGAAAGGCCACGCAAAATCTTAATCAAGGGCTTACCCGCCAATACTGATAGACAAGATATACATGATGCTTTAACTAGCATTGGCATAGAACCCATTAAAATCGCTTACCTGACAAATAAGAGAACCAAAACTATTTTACCGCTTTTTATGGCCTCCCTAAAACCTTCACCTAACAATGACAACATTAACCAACTAACTAGTATTAACTTTCTTAAAATCACTATTACCCCTTTTAAAAACGCTGGAACTGCTCAATGCTATAACTGCCAGCGGTTCGGGCATGCGAGCACCACTTGTAATTTAACACCCAAATGCCTATTGTGCAGCGGGAGACACCAAGCTAGGATTTGTCCCATTAAGGGAAATCCAGAGCTTTTCAAATGTGCAAATTGTGGTGGTAACCACACTGCCAATTACACTAAGTGTCCTCGACACCCCAAAAATATAGCCAAACCCAAAACTGACACCAACACGAACAACTTTAGTAATAATACCAACAACAACTTCACTCCCGCTCCTATCCCAAGCACTTCTGCTTGGAACAAAAACCTCAATCACACTAATTCTATGAATTCTAATAATACACACTCTGACTCTATCCCAGACACTCAAAATAACACTCCTAGTGCTCCGGAACTTGCGTACGCTAGAACCGCGCCTAGGAAAAAAATTGACATCAAAAAACCTATTTCTAAATATTCCGCTCACACTCCCAATACCACAGATAATCACACAACTAATTATAACGGCCTCTCCGACTTCTCGGAAATTATTAAGTACGTGAAAGAATTTTCTCAAATTTTTTCTATCCCTGACGTTTTGCAGCTCCTCAGTAAAGTCGCCGCGGTTCTCAGAAAGCCCGGCGACAACGTAGCCAAACTGTTAAACGCCTTTACCATACTTTGCGAGCACTTCTGCCCTGACCCGGGTTCGATCCCAGCTCAGGGAACTTCTGGCTAGCTCTTACTTAATGTTTTTCTGGCACGCTAGGCCGTGCCTCT